>CM053627.1:148265832-148288519 GCA_028646595.1 Phalanger gymnotis | reverse complement strand
TTTCAAGTAGTTTTTTTACTTGATTCTCTAGGATTCTCTAAGTAAATCATCATATCATGTGCAAAAGTGATAATTTGGTTTCTTCTTTGCCTATTCTAATTCCTTCAATTTCTTTTTCTTCTCTTATTGCTACAGCTAACATTTCTAGTACCAAATTGAATAGTAAAGGTGATAATGGACATCCTTGTTTCACCCCCGATCTTATTGGGAATGCATCTAGCTTATTCCCATTACAAATAACCCTTGTTGATAGTTTTAGGTAGATGCTATTTATAATTTTAAGGAAGGCTCCATTTATTCTTATGCTTTCTATTGCTTTTAATAGGAATGGGTGTTGTATTTTGTCAAAGGCTTTTTCTGCATCTATTGAGATGATCATATGCTTTCTGCTAGTTTTGTTATTGATATGATCAATTATGTTGATAATTAATATTGAACCAGCCTTGCATTCTTGGGATACATCCTACCATCAATATTCATTAGGGAAATATGTCTATAATTTTCTTTCTCTGTTGTGACTCTTCCTGCTTTGGGTATTAGTAACATATTTGTGTCATAAAAAGAATTTGCTAGGACTCCTTCTTCATTTGTTTTCCCAAATAGTCTATAAAATACAGGAATTAATTGTTCTTTAAATGTTTCATAAAATTCACATGTAAAACCATTTGGCCCTGGAGATTTTTTTTCTAGGGAGTTCATTGATGGTTTGCTCAATTTCTTTTTCTGAGATGGGGTTATTTAGGAATTTTATTTCCTCTTCTGTTAACCTGGGCAATTTATATTTTTGTAGATATTCATCCATATACCTAAGGTTGTCAAATTTATAGGCATGCAGTTGGTCAAAATAATTCCTAATCGTTGTTTTGATTTCCTCTTCATTTGAGGTGAATTCATGCTTTTCATTTTTGATACTGGTAATTTGATTTTCTTCTTTCTTTTTTTTTAATCAAACTGACAAAGGTTTATCAATTTTATTGGTTTTTTCATAAAACAAGCTCTGTGTTTTATTTATTAATTCAACTGTTCTCTTGGTTTCAATTTTATTAATCTCTCCTTTGATTTTCAGTATTTCTAATTTGGTATTTAATTGGGCATTTTCGATTTGTTCTTTTTCTAGCTTTTTCAGTTACATGCCCAATTCATTGATCTCCTTTTTCTCTATTTTATTCTTATAAACATTTAGACATATAAAACTTCCCCCTAGAACTGCTTTTGCTGCATCCCATAAGTTTTGTATGTTGTCACATTGTTGTCATTGTCTTGAATGAAGTTATTAATTGTTTCTATGATTTGTCCTTTGGCCCATTCATTCCTTTGAATTGTATTATCTAGTTTCCAGTTTATTTTTCCATGGTTCTTTATTACAAATAATTTTTATTCCATCATGATCTGAAAAGGATGCTTTGAATAGTTCTGCCTTTCTGCACTGGATTGTGAGGTTTTTATGCCCTAGTACATGGTCAATTTTTGAGTATGTGCCATGTATCACTGAGAAGAAAGCATATTCCTTTTTATCCCCCTTCAGTTTTCTCCAGAGGTCTATCATGTCTGCCTTTTCTAAAATTCTGTTCACCTCCTTAACTTCTTTCTTATTTATTTTGAAGTTTGATTTATCAAGTTCAGAGATGGGGAGGTCAAGGTCTCCCATTATTATAGTTTTGCTGTCTATTTCTTCCTGTAACTCCCTTCTCTAAGAATTTCCTGTAACACCTCTTCTCTAAGAATTTGCATACCATACCACTTGGTGCATATATGTTAAACAATGATATTGCTTCATTGTTTATGGTACCTTTGAGCAGGATGTAGTGTCCTTCCTTATCTCTTTTAATTAAATCTATCTTTACTTTTGCTTTGTCTGAGATTAAGATTGCTACACCTGCTTTTTTTACTTTATCTGAAGTGCAATATATTTTACTCCAGCCTTTTACCTTTACCCTGTGTGTATTCCCTTGTTTCAAATGTGTTTCTTGTAAACAGCACATGATAGGATTATGGTTTTTAATCTATTCTGCTATCTGCTTCTGTTTTATGGAAGAGTTCATCCCATTCACAGTCACAGTTATGATTACTATCTGTATCTTTTCTGCATCCTATTTCCCCCTTGTTTATGCTTTTATTTCTCACTTTCCCCTTCCACTCCTCAACAAAGTTTTGCTTTTGACTGCTGTCTTCCTCGGTTTACCTTCCCTCTTGATTCCCCTCCCTTATCTTCCAGTTTTCCACTTGCTACTTCTTCCCTCTCTTCTGACCATGCCCGTCCCTGTTTTTTACCCCTTTCCCCTCCTTCTGCCTGCAGGACAAGTTAGATTTCTATAATTGTCATTATTCCCTTCTTGAACCAGATCCAATGAGAGTAAAGCTCAAATACTACTCTTCTCCCTCCCTTCTTTCCCTCTACTATAATGGGTTTTTGTGCCTCTTCATTTGATGTAATTTATCTTTTTCTACTA
Organism: Phalanger gymnotis; assembly: GCA_028646595.1. Classification (NCBI taxonomy): domain Eukaryota; kingdom Metazoa; phylum Chordata; class Mammalia; order Diprotodontia; family Phalangeridae; genus Phalanger; species Phalanger gymnotis. The sequence continues at coordinate 148,286,069 of CM053627.1, read as the reverse complement.
CCTCCTTACCTCTTTTCCCAGAACCCTCCATTTACATCTCTTAATTATGTTTTTTATCCTTATATGAGTTATTTTATACAGACATTCACAGTCTATGTGTATCCTTTTCAATTGTCATAATAACTATACTATTCTCAAAATTGACATATACATATATATACATATATAACATTCATAAGATGATATAATCTGATATAAAGATGTAAATAATTTGCCCTTATTGATTAATAAAGTTTGCCTGGGGGGGGTTCCCCCTGTTTACCTTTTTATGTCTCTCTTGAGTTTTGTATTGGAAGATCAAATTTTCCATTGAGTTCTGGCCTTCTCATTAGGAAGGTCTGGAATTCCCTCATTTCGTTGAATGTCCATCTCCTTGCCTGAAAAATTATGCTCAATTTTGCTGGGTAGTTGATCCTTGGTTGTAGTCCCAGCTCCTTTGACCTTTGGAATATCATATTCCAATTTCTCCTGTTATTTAATGTAGAAGCTGAAAGATCTTGCATGATCCTAACTATAGTTCTATGATATTTGAATTGTTTCTTTTTGGCTGCTTGCAGTATTTTCTCCTTGACTTTGTAATTCTGAAATTTGGCTATAATATTTCTTTATGTTTTCAATTTGGGATCTCTTTCAGGGGATGATTGGTGGATTCTTTCAATGACTATTTCACCATTTGGTTATAGGACCTCTGGGCACTTATCTTTGATAATTTCTTTGAAGATGCTGTCAAGGGTCCTTTTTTCATCATGGATTCCCGGGAGACTAATAATTTTTAGATTGTGTCTCCTGGATCTATTTTCCAGGTCAGTTGTTTTTCTAATCAGATATTTCACATTTTCTTCTATTTTTTCATTCTTTACATTTTGTTTTACTACTTTATGCCTCACAAAGTCATTAGCTTCCACTTGCTCAATTCTAATTTTTAATGAGTTGCTGTCTTCATTTTGCCTTTGAGTCTCCTTTTTCAATTGGTTGATTTTACCTCTCGGGTTGTCATTTTCTCTATTTAGATTCTGAATCTCCGTAGCCATTTCACCGATCTTGTTTTTTAAGGACTTGATTTTGCCATTTTTTTTCATTTTTTCCATTTTTTCTTTTACCTCCGTAATTTGGTTTTTAAAATCCTCCTTTAATTCTTTCAGTAATGCTTTTTGGGCTTGAGATCAGTTCACATTCCCTTTTGAGGTATCAGATGTGGGTATAGTGTCAATGCTACCCTCTTCCAAATTGGTATTTTGATCGTGCCTGTCTCCATAAAAAGAATCAACGTTCCTCAGGTCTTTTTTTTCGTGTTCTTCTTCATGTTGGTTAGCTTTTTCCTGGCTTTATAGTGAATTTCTGCTTTTGGCGGCTCAGGGCTCTCTGTCCCAGGTTTCTTGTTCTGGGGACTGTGAGTCTAGTTACTGACTTTGTGTATTATAGCCTTCAGTTTCCTGAGGTGTGGGGGAGGGGTGTGGCTGCCTGAAGTCTCCTCTTTCCCTGGGGCTGCTCTCCTGCACTGTTGCTCTTCAGCAATGGTCTCAGCTGTTTGTTGTCTGTGCTGGTGTCTGCCACTTTCCTTGGCTGTGCAAAGGTATGTCTGGGCTCCTAGTGTTGACTCCTGCTGGCTCTGCCCCTCTGAGACTCAGGAACTTTCCCTGCTCAGCCACTGAAGCTCCACTTCTGTCTCCTCTATTCCAGCGTTTTTTCCCGAGGAATTCTCCATATCAGGGTTGGGGTGGGGGGGGGCGGGGAGGGAGGGATTAGAGCCATTTACCTGGCCATTATGTCTCCCAGAAGTTCAAGGAGATGCATTTCAAACCTTTGGGCTGTAAGCCTCAGGAGTTGATGTCTCATGGCCGGTGGCGTTTTGCTGTTACCTCTCATTGCTTCTATAGACTTCTGTCCTGTGTTGGGAAGCCTAGGGGTCTCCACTGGTTTTGGCCACCCAGCTTTCTCCCAGCCTGAGTCACTGGCTGGTTTCTGCAACTGCTTCCACTTTGGTGCTGTCTGGTGCAGCTCCACACACCAAGCGCTCTCCCAGCCTACAGGTCTGTCCCGTCGACCTTTCGGACTCTCCTGGCTTGGAAATTTGCCCCACTCAAACTGCTAGCAGCTTCTAACTCTCTCAAATCTACTCAGATTCATTTTTTTATAGGTATCTGACAGAGCTTATGAGAGAGCTCTGGTAAGATGCTGTTTTCACACGGCCATCTTCCCCTTCGTATATTCTTCATCCCAGCCTCACTGAGTCCTCATTCTTGCCCTGACTGATCAATCTACCTCCCATCTTTCAAGGCTTAATTCAAATGGCATTTCCTCCTTGACTTCTCCTACCTCGAGTGATTTCCCTCTTCTCACATTTACCCCCCTTATATTCCTGGACTTTTCTTTTGTACTTACATCATTTCCCCTTTTATTGTAGCTATTTTTGTGTTTGTTGCATTGTTAATTCCTTAAGACGAGGGCTTGTGCTATACCTATCTTTGTATCCTTAAAACCTAGAACAGTGCCTTATACATAAGATGTACTTTGTAAATGTCTAGAAGGAAGGACTGGATTAAATTGAAACCAGAGAAGCTTGATTATTGAATTTAGGCATTCTTCTAATTTAGCAGCTTGTGCCATATTCAAAAATAAAACAAGATTAGATATTGCATTGTACTTGAGCTCTCACAGGAAAGCAGTAAGCTTCACACATGATATAGGTAAAGTGCTTTACCAATTTTAAATGCTATGTGAATGTCAGGAATCATTACAGCTCCTCTAAATAAAACTTCCAGGGAAAAGAAGGATCATGGCTATGCTGCAGCAACTTTCTTCCCTCCTACCTACTCTTGCCCAGGGTTGCAAATTCCAATGGAGAAGAATACCATCTGTAGGTAATTTGGAGGAGAGTTTCCCAAGCTGTAAGGAAATATAAAGATGAATGTGTCTATCCAATTTTTATGAAACTATATTCTTTCCATGTGTCTGAAGAAAGGACCTCTATCTTGTGACCCTTTTATTTTCATATATCTGTGTTTGCTGATATCTCAATGATCACTTCGATTTAAAACAAGGAAAGGGAGAATTGAGCTGCCTGTCAGCTTTACTTTCTACCATCCATTTGTCCCTTATTTGATCTTGCTGTCAAGTGGAAGGCTGAAGCCAACAGGCTAGATTAAAACTGCATTTGTCAATGTATGCCAATACACTGAAATTTCTAGGCCTAAGGGACTACAGTTGTTTTTTATGAATGTTCCCCCCTCATCTGCTCCTTCAATGTAGTAATTTAAAGATGGAATAGAGTGCCTTCTTTTTCAACATCCTCCTTAGAGCTAGTGGAAGTTAATGAGTGCCACATTTTGTGCAAGCCATCACTGGATGGTTTATGTAGGAGTCTGAATAAAGTCTATATTTTAAATCAAATCCTTCATCATTTCAATGAGAAACTGTAGTGCTGTTCGTCTGATCTGATGAACGAGAAATCTGAAAACCCTTTGCTTTCAATGATCCTTATGATAGCTTATAAAAGATTGAGGGGGAAAAGTACTATGACATGGAAGGGAATATACAAAAGTGTCTATTGTGCTATGTCAAAATTGGAAAAAATAGACAAGGTATACAGGGAAATGATATAAGTATGTGCAGGTTCAGTTGTTTTTGTGAAAAGGTCTATAGCTTAGTCAGACTTTGAATTGCAAATCTAAGAATACTGCCTAGTATTGTGCCACATACCCAGCCCAATAAATAAGAGATGAGAACAACAGTGAACAATTTTCTCTGAAAGGAAAATGTTCTTCATAATAATAGTTGATAGCTATATAGCACCTGATGGTTATGAAACACTCTGCTTCCATAATTTCATCTGATTTTCCCATCAATTCTTTATGACAGGCAAGATAGTTATTATTATCCCCATTTGACAGATGAGGAAAGTGAAATTCGGAGAAGTTGAACAACCTTCCCAAGGTCATCAACTTGTAAATTGTGGATCTGGGACTCAAATTGAGGCCCCAGTCTTAGAGAAACTCAGAAGCAGCAGGTACTTTCAAGATCATAGAGTCAACTCTATCCCTTTACAGGAATCCTCACCTATGACATCAGTCAGTTGGCCAACTACCCTCACCAATAAGTGGGCATCCAGCTTCCATTTCAAGACCAAGGAGGGGGCAGCTCATCTCACCACTGTAAGAATGCACTTTTTTTACTCAGTGAGCTGAAACCTACCTCTCTACAACTTTTGCCAATTATTTCTATTTAAATCTTTAAAGGGCAGATAGAGCCATTCTAGACTTTCTTCTACATCATAACCTCTCAAAAATTGAAAGATAGTTACTACATCTTTTTTCCTCCTTGTAAATCTTTGCCATTTTTCAACTCATCTTCACAGGGTATGGTCTCCCATGGCTCATCTTGGCTGCCCTCTTCAGGGCTCTCATATTTTTCCAGTGTTCCTCCTGACATGTGGCTCCTAGAATTGACTACAATATTCCATATATAGTCTGACCAGAGCAGAGTACACTTAGGTATCACTGACTTCAAGTCCATTTGCCTGATAGAAGCAGTTCTCTCAGGACCCCCTTACGCTTTTAAAAATATTAAGGACCCTCAAAGAGCTTTTGTTTATAGGGGTTATATCTATCAATTTATCGTATTAGATATTAAAATATCTTAGTATAATTCTCATGTACCTTCCTGAAAGAGTCTTGAGGCAGGGAGGCAATGGGCCCTGGATGACACTTTGAGAACTGTTGCCCTATAATATCTCAATAGCTGCCTTCTCTATAGAATGAGATATCATGCTTAGCCTATTTAGCAAAATTCAATTCTATTTTTGCTGAGTTTTTTTGGAAGGGAGAAGGAAAGTCAATTGGGGTTAAGTGACTTGCCCAAGGTCACACAGCTAGTAAGTGTGTCAAGTGTCTGAGGCAGGATTAGAACTCAGGTCCTCCTGTCTCCAGGTCCGGTACTCTACTCACTATATGACCCAACTGCCCCCAAAATTAAATTTTAGCAAAAATTGAAATAAAATATCCTCCCTCTCACACCTGCCACCATTCCTAAAATCTCACCATTAAAGATTCATCTCTTTTATCCATCTTTTTTTAAGGTACTGATATCTCCAACATCCCTTTTCTCACTGTAAATAACTCATCTGGCATCAGTGTGAGTCAGTACGTTATCAAACGCATCACTAGATGAGTTCAAAAGGGCTGGAACATAAGACAGAAAAGTTCGAATAAGGACAAAACAAATGGAATTTGGCTTTAAAGTTCAGAAAGTGTTTTATACAGACCGCTCACATTTGAGATTTTCAACAACCTCCCTGTGAGGAGAGTATCACGGGTAGTATTATCCCCCTTTTAGAGAGGTGAAAAACTAGGCTCAGAAAAATTGCGTCCAGCCCATGACCACAAAATATTATGCAGCAGAAGTGGAATTTAAACCAGCCTCGTTTTTCTTTGCTATTCCATGGCAAGCTCTGTCTTTTATGCCATGCCGTCTCAGTGGAAAAGAATCAAAGATATGATGGATTAGAGGGGTAAAATGAGACACGAATTCTCAGATGTGGCCAAAGCTGTGGATTTGTTTCGTTTCACCATAAAAAACAATGATCACAAAGGAAGAGTTCTCTTTGGATTGTTACGAGCTAGTGGTAGTGATAGATATGCAAAGAAGAAAAAGTAAAAAAAGAACACCAATAAAACATTTTCAAATTCACAGAAGAAAACAAAAAATGCAGAAAGAGACATAAACAGAGTGATATTGTTGCTACTTTTAAAAATTATATATCTTAAATATATTTATGTAGCATTTTATATATTACTACATATCTTACATATTCAGTGTTTCAAAAGTCTTAGTGCAGTTTTAAGCCTTGGTAGCTTAAAAGTGCGCTAAGATTTTTGGAATACCCTGTATATGTGTACATTAACAAAATGAACTGTAAAATAAACTTCACAGGTTCTTATTGTAGGACACTTTTAAAATTCTCTAGATATTGAAATATTTGTGTTTGTTGGTGCTTGATAGGTTCACGACCCCCCAAAAAACAACTTTTTTTTTATAAAATTAAAAACCTAGAGTAAGAAATGTTTCCAAAACAGGGCCAGTCTGAATAGTACACTGTTGCAGGTGACTATGAACAGTTGGAGGATAGGATAAGGGCATTGGGGTCCTCAGGGAAGTGGGGAGAATGAGAATTATACTCCAAAGAGAGATACTATTTAAATAATGCCTGTTCTACCCACAGAATGAAGTCTATGATACTCCTTTGCTTACATTCTATTTGTTCTCCTTTTAAGCACTCTTTAGGTATCATCCATCTGTTATCTATAACTTCTTTTCTTATATTAACTAGGATTTTCCTTTCTACCTGAAAGTTCTAGGCCTTGGCTTACTGGTACACCATTCTGGGTTCTCACCACCAACATCTGAACCTAGGTCCCCTGCCCTTCCACTTTACCTGTGGAGCAATAGAAATAGGTTTGTTTTTGTTATTTACCCCTGTTTCATTTGCTGAGGTCTGTGAAAACAACACAAGACCTCTCCTTTAAGAATTTTGGAGGTTTTGCTACCAAGAATTCTCAGGCAATGCAGCTGGTTAAATACAACATTGAGAAGTGTTTGCATTCTCTCTCCCCATTAGATTGTGATCTTTTTGAGAGCAGTGACTACTTTTTGTCTTTATTTGTATCCCCTGGTCTTAGCACAGTGCCTGATACAGAGCAGGTCCTTAACAAATAAATGCTTGTTGACTTGCCTTTCTTTAACTTATAAGACCAATTAATCTTGACCCTCTATACTGTAATGCTTCTTCCAAAACCTGCCCCTAGGTTAGGAAACCCAGCTGCATATTTGCCTCCACTGGAACAATCTGATAGTTCTTGAGCCAGGAAGCTGACAAGGGGATGAGTGGAAGATGATGATAGTTAACATTGCTATAGAAAATTAAGGTTTGCAAAACACTATTCTCTATCATCTATCTGCATGCTCTTCTCAATAACCCTGTGAGGTAGTTGCTATTACAAATAAGGAAACTGAGTTTGAGAGAGAGAAGAAGAAATTGCCCACGCAAGATTTGAACTTAAACTTTTCTGACTCTGAGTCCAACATTCTATCTACTATACCCATATCTATCTCCCATTAACCATTTAAAGGAAAAGCATTTTAAAGGAAAATTTAAAGGAAAGCACATTTCCCATTTAAAGGAAAGCACAAAGGAACGGGCCAATTATGCAGAGCCAGGGTTCTGGAGAAAGTGTAGTAAGTACTACAAACCATTCATCTTCTTTGGTGTGATAAACAGAGTTTAAAGAGCAGTCAATGAAATATGATATTGGTTAGGAGTCATCCTCAATGCCTCACTATTTCTATGACCCTCAATATCCAATTTGTTGCTAAGACTTGTCAATTTCATCTTGGCAATATCTCTGGAATATTCCTTCTTCTCTCTTCTGATACTGCCACCCCTCTGGTTCAAGAATTTATCGCCTCCAACCTGGACTATTATAATAGCCTGCTGGTGGGTTTGCCTGTTTCAAGTCTGTCCCCACTAGAGTTAATCCTCCAAAAATGACTTCCTAAATCAAAGTTCTGACCATGTCAACCCACTACTCATAAACTCCAGTGGCTTTCTATTACCTTTGCAATCAAACATAAAATCCTCTGTTTAGTGTTCAAAGCTTTTCATAACATAAGACTTTACTACCTTTCCAGTCTTCTTACATCTCCTCCACTCACCATCCCCTCTATGTATTCTTTGATCCAGTGGTACTTGCCTTCTTGATGTCTTTCCACTCCAGGCAATTTCTCTGGCTGTCCCCAATACCTGGAAGGCTCTCCCTCTTGATCTCTGCCTCCTGGCTTTCTTCATGTCTCAGCTAAAGTCCTATCATTCACAGGAAGCCTTTAACTCCTCTTAACTCTAGTGCCTTCCCTCTGTTGATTATCTCCAGTAGTGTATATTTTGTATGTGTATATTTGTATATGTGTATTTTTGTATATATTTTGTATATGTATATTCCGTATATATTTTGTTTGTACATAATAGTTTACATGTTGTATCTCCCATCAGTTTGTGAGCTCCTTGAGAAAAGGAACTGTTTTTTGCCTCTCCTTATATCCCTAGCACTTAGCGTGGTGCCTAGAACACAGAAGGCAGTTAATAAATACTTATTGACTGACTAAATAAAGTCCATGTTTAACAAATAGCTTACGTCAATTTCACATGACTGGTGTCTGGGCCCATAGCAATGCTGATATGAGAAGTGGTGAGTTAGGAGTGAGCATGGTAAGCATGCTGCTATCATAAAAGAAAGCTGTCTTAAGCAGGCAAGTGGGAAAAAAACTAACTCGTCCTTCCTTTGTGTTGTTTCCCTCATTGCATTATTTGACTGATTCCATGACATACTACCTGTCTTTCCCCGCTGCACTTGACTGATGCTCTAACATCCTCTAGAAGACTTCTATCTAGTTCTTTGCATTTTCTTTGTAGCAATAAACTTGATATTCTAGTTGGGTTCCTGCCCCCTACCCCAGGTTATTACTTCCCTCCAGGACTATTTCAGGTTTAATCCCATCCAAATAGTTGTTTTTTTCAAACCTCATACCAAAGCTAAAACTCTCTCCCACCCCCAGGTCAGAGAAGGCTTACCAATGTACGAGACCTCTAACTAGGCGTTCAAACTGACCTCCCAAACTGTGGCACTCCATTAACAACTGGATCAGACCTCTATGAAAGTGGCATTATTCCAGGAAGCTTTCAAAGTTAATATACATATACATACATACACACACCTACATATATACATGTACACATATGTACATGTATATATGTAGGTGTGTGTGTGTATGTATGTATGTATGTATACATATGTGTGTGTGTATGGAAAGGGAAGGAAGGAGGAGAGAGACAGACAGACAGACAGACAGACTGAGAGACTCCGTGTTAATGATTTTATGACTGTGAGGAATTTCCTCTTTGGAAACTCCCTTCACTGATATATACTGACAATTTGTCCATAATTTGTAGTGTGAGAGATGTAGCACCCTCTCTGGGAGGTCCTCTTTGTACCCATTCATTTTTACAGATTAAGTCCCTCAGGAATGACTACCCCAGGTTCAGTGGACTCTGTGGATCTGCACTTCTAGAACTATAGCTCATGAGCTCCCACTGGTGGCTTACTTTTACTACTCAACCAAAGGACGAAATTAGCTCAAGGCAAAGGCATTTACTGAAATGATTTAGCATGATCAACGGTACAAAACACAATCCATGTAAATCTAGGGGATGCTCTACATATAGCTGTGTAGGGATACAGCTATACAAAACAGCAAGGGAAAGAGCCGGTATAGACATAGAATATACTGAAGGAGCACACTTAGGTAATGCCTATGGCCAAGGTAACTCATTACAAGGTAAATACAGTGATTTACAGAAATGTCCTTTCTAGTCCTCATAATGCTCCTTCTGGGTTCAATGTCTCTGATGGCCATGTTGCTTTAGTATAGCATCTATTCACTCTTTCAAGTCATGATTTGGGTGATGCATTTTTCTCTCAGAAATTATGACTTTCTTTGCACCTGTTAAATGCTTCTAGTGACTAGAATATGTTGGATTTGTTCTAATAGGAGATGTGGATGAAAAATTTTGGGTTTCTTAATGACTGATCTACATTTCCATTTCCCTTAAGTGGGCTTCAAGTGACCACTCTCTACCTCTACTAGAATTTTTCTTCAAGAGAAATGATCATTTCTAAATGATGATGGACACATTTGAAGTGTTTTGGAAACTAGGTTTTCATCTTTTTTATTTTCTGCATTGCTAACATAATTGAATTTATTTCCAATATTCTGTTCAGATTCAGTGGGCCACTATTGGCCAAAGACCCTAGGTCTAGATTTGCAAAAGATTTCAAAGCACAATTTACAGGGAAGAAACCCATGCCTCAGGAGGTCATGTGATTTGACTAGTCACATAGCTAGTAAATGTCTAAGCCAAATTTGAACCCATGTCCTCTGACTCACGCCCATGTTCTTTCCAACATACCACACTGGATTTCCAGGGAAGTTTTGTCAAGTCCTAGGCTTTAACTTACACAAATTTGGTTTTTCAAGACTTTTAGGTATATCTATCCTCTTTAAGCTGCTTCCTTAATCCTACCTCAGGGCTCAAACACTCCCAGCAACAATTGCCTTCCCCATTTTGAGCCCCTTGCTTAGATATGCCTTTCTTCTGGGCTTCAGATTTGAAAATAATTTACAGTTACCTTCCTTGTTATTGATAAAGTTATTGTTCAATATTCAATAAAGTTATTGAATATCGATTTAAGGATATCAGTTCTAATCTTGCCTTAAGAAGTCTGGATGAGAAAAAAAATCCTTCTTTTATTTGGCCTCCAAATATTCCTCCTGATTTTCAGTCTTTGCACTGATCCCTGGCAAGTCCCATACTTCACTGTCACAGAGAAAGTCATAGTTCTGTACCCTAGAAGTATCCTCTCTTTCTTTTACTTCCAATCCATTATTTTTTCTTGTTGGTTGGTTTGAGTCAGTTCACTGAAATATAATAATCTTTGCCTTTATGATAAAGTTTCTATAGCCTATACATCTGCATTGATTTCTGGCTTTCTTCATTTCCGAAGGTCATGGAAGAATAGGACTACCGGATCTCAGTCATCTTGATCCCCTACCTGAGCCCTAAAACCCCAAAGCTTCTTCCTATCCCAGTTTTCTGTCTAGGTTGAGGTGCTTCTTCCTATCCAAGCAACCATTTGACCTCATTCCAAACACTTGTCTCTAGGACTCCCTGAGGCCCTTTAATACCTGGCTAAACTAAGAGTAAGTCCTTGGGCCAGAGATGTATGGACCCTTTTTCCTGGTCTAGCTGTTTGTTCCACTGGTCTCCTTGTTCACATTTTATGACATCCTTGCATACTCTCTCACTCCTATGATAAGTAGCATTCTAAACTCCATGTTCCACAATAGAATGCCTCAAATATAGAGTAAATATTATTAGACAATACAAGAGAGGTTTAGTAGTATAATATATTGAGTAGAGAGAGTAAGAAAGATCTGGATTCTAATTATGCCTCTGACACTTACTAGTTATTTGAACCTGGGAAAGTGGCACAGTGGATCAGGAAGACTTCTGAGTTCGAATCTGGCCTCAGACACTTATTAGTGGTGTCGCCCTGGGGAAGTCATTTAAATCTACGTGCCTCAATTTCCTCATCTGAAAGTGAGCTGGAGAAGAGAATAGCAAACCACTCCAATATTTTTGCCAAGAAAGCCCTGTGTGGTGTCATGAAGAACTGGACGTGACTGCAAATGACTGAACAATAAGTCACTTAATGTGCCCCAGGCAACTCTCTAACACTACAAGTGGAAGTACAGGTGCTCCTATGCTGATATAGAGGAGGTTTCATCAATGGAAGGTTTCTATACCAATAAAATTGCGGATCTGAACCCTCTCTCTCTCTAAAAATAGAGAAATTCTTTTCCCATTCTTCTAGTCACTCAGGTTCACAATTTCAGGCATCCTTGATGCTTCCCTATCCCTGCTACCCCTCACCCATCTCTAATTGCTTTTCAGGTCTTGTTTGTTTTGTCTCCACAACTTCCCTTATCTCTACTTCCATAGGGGAAAGGGGAAGGGAAGAATCATTTATTAAGTTCCTATTATACGCTCAGCATTCTTCCAGGTGCCTTATAAATATTATCTCATTTGACCCTCACAACAACCCTATAAGGCAGGTGCTGTTATTATTATCCCCATAGAAAATCTATAAAAGATGAGGAAACTGAGGCAAAGAGAAGTTAAGTGACTTGCCCAGGATCACACAGAGAGTGTCAAAGGTTGTATTAATCCTCAACCTTACCACCTTTAACATCTTTCCAATCTATCTCTCTCCCCAATCTATCTTTTACAGAACTGTCAAAATAATCTTTATAAGGCAGCTATATGCCACAATGGATAGATTGCTGATCCTAGAGTAAGAAGGCCTGCGTTTAAATCTGAACATAGACACTTCTTAGTTATGTGATCCTTGACAAGTCACTTAACCTCTGTATGCCTCTGTTTCCTCACCTGTATCTCATACGGTTGTTATAAGAACCAAATGAGATACTAATTGCAAAGTACCTAGGAAAGTGCCTGGAACATAGTAGGAACTTCTTAAATGTTTCTTTCCTTCCTTCCTTCCTTCCTTCCTTCCTTCCTTCCTTCCTTCCTTCCTTCCTTCCTTCCTTCCTTCCTTCCTTCCTTCCTTCCTTCCTTCCTTCTTTTCTTCATTCATTCATTCATTCCCCTGGTCACCGAGAGGGTGGTATTCCAAATGAGGAGATTAGGGCATATGGTTAGATGTCAAAGATGAATATACTCTATAAATATTAAAAAGACATCTACCTGCGTGACCTCGGACAGGTCACTCAATACCTCAGGGTGTCAGTTGCCTCTTTATTTTAATGAAGGTGTTGAACTAAGCCCTAAGATTTCAGGCCTAATCTGTGATTCTGGGATACACTCAAAGTAGCTACTTTATTTGGAGGTGAACATTGAGTTTAAACTGGCAAAGCAACTAGCCTTGCAGGAGCATGTGCTGTAATGTCTTTTCTCATCCATTTCCAAAGGTCAGAGCATCTCACTGACACTTTCAAATTAAAAACACTCCATGCTTCACTGTGGATACCTTCAAAGCATTTTCATGTTAGGGGAAAATGCCATCACACACTGTGCTACACAGAGATTCCTGATAACTGACACTAACACCTCCTTCCTTGCCTGCAAGCTTCAGTTGATTTGGTCCTGGACCCATGGGGGTAGGGCAGGGTTAGGGGTAGGAAAGGGATAGCTAACTTAGTTGTACTGTCAGACTTTGCAAGTAGCAGTGAAATGATTGGACCTAGGTGCACATATTATTCTGAATTGAAGACAATGGAAAAAGAAATGACATTTCCACCAAAATGAAAAGAGTTGGACATTTTATGATGAACTGGTTTAATACTTCTAAAAACATGGTGCTGGTCATAATATAGTTGGAGAAGATAATTCTTTGATATCAATAGTTGGCACACCTTAATTGTTTATTTTATATTTCTTTGAATGCTTGAGTTACTGGTATGGATTTCTTGAGTACACACCAAAGAAAAATCCTAGCATGTAAAGGCTAAGTAAATGAAATACTTTTAAGATAGGAGTGATTTATAAAAATTCAGCAATGGTCCCCATTTTTTAGCGTTTTGCTTAACCAAGGTGATAGGAGAAGAAAGATGGGAGATATAAACTATTGTTACTCTGAACAGCACCTAATTTGGAGCTGTGACTGGGTTAATTAGTGATTTACTTCCTATTGTCCCTGTAGCTAATAACATTTCTTAGAAGGTCATAGGATGAGTTGAGATTAAGAATCTGGGATGGAAAAATTCCATCTTCAAATGAGAGAATGATGTTACAGGTCTATGAACTGTAAAATAAAATCATCATAAGTTCCACCATCTTTATCTTTGTGACACTTTGTAAATCTTTTGGCCTCCAAGCTATAATTGAAAATAGTTAGAGACTGAACAGGAATACATCTTCTCCTTAAGAAATTAAGATATGCTTATGTTCTGTGGCCTTAAAGAGCTATGGTTGATATTGAATTTATGGTAATATTATGACATTAACTCTTCCTACCAATGAATGCCAATCTGTCACTTCAGATGATTATGATTGGTAAATATAAAATGGAAGCAAATATAAGCCATTCATCCAAATGATGGGTAAGATTAGTTAAATAAACTGAATATCTTCCATAGTCTTCCTCCTCCATGAAAAAATAGCCTTCTTCCTGTTGAAAAAAAATGGGTTTAATTGTAGAGGATCTGCCTACAATGACATAAAACTTATGTGGCTAACCATAAATGTATCTAAAGGGTAGCTCTCAGATATTTTATGTCTCCTTTGAGCTTTTTTGCCTCTGACAGAGAGGCCAATGTATTTTTTTGAGGGGGAAAGTCAGAGCAATTGGGGTTAAGTGACTTGCCCAAGGTCACACAGCTAGTAAGCGTGTCAAGTGTCTGAGGCCGGATTTGAACTCAGGTCCTCCCGACTCCAGGTCTGGTATTCTACTCATGGCCAAAAATATATTCATGAAGAAACTGAGACCTAGAGTGTTTGTGACTTGCCTAACATCACATAGGTAATAAATAGCCAAGCCAAGATTTGAACCCAAGTTACAGGAATTTAGAATTTTGAAGGACCTAATTTGACATATAAGGAAGCCTAGGTCTAGAATATTTAAGTGACTTGACCAAGACAGAACCAGTATTCTTTCTACTGAACAATAAACGTGTGATCACTACCAATGGGCAATTGGAGAGCTGAAACTAGAGCTTAGACAAAAAGAAAAGCATAGTTGTAGAAGTCATCAGCATACACTATCCCTCATGAAATGGATACATATTTAGCACCTACATACGTAACGCATTAAATTAAGTGCTAGAGAAGATACATAGGATGGTAAATTGATAACTGGAAGAGACCTTGAAGTCCATTTAGTCTAACCCCCTCATTTTACAGATGAGGAAATTGAGGTCCAGGAAAATCAAACTCACTTGACGAAAATCGCAAACCTACAGAGGAAGGATTTTTTTAAATTTTTTTTAAGTTTTATTTAATATATTTAGTTTTCAGAATTGATTTTTACATGGGTTTGAATTACAAATTTTCTCCCTATTTCTACCCTCCCCCTCACTCTAAGATGGCATATATTATGGTTGCCCTGTTCCCTAGTCAGCCCTCCCTTCTGTCACCCCACTCCCCTCACATCCCCTTTTCCCTTCTTTTCTCACAATAAAAACAAAATCATAGAGAAAGATGGAGAACCAGAATACTAAAGGCTCAACAAAGCCAAAGAATGAAAGTTTCAAAAGAGTTTTGAGTCCTTAACAGTGTCAAACACAGGAGAGAGGACAGTGAGAACGAAATAACAGAATAGATTGTTAGGTTGGAGAGTAAAGAAGTTATTGAAGCCCTTGGAGAGTCAAGTGATACAGACAGAAGTCAGATTTCAAGAGATTAAGGAATCAAAGGGTGATGAAGAGATGGAGGTTTATTCAAGAAGCTTGTCAATGTGTTAAACTGGCCTGTAGACAGTGGTGGGTTGGAGAAACAGGACCAGTAAAACCAAAGTAAAGACAGGAAGCTAAGGCTAAGAGCAAATCTGGGGACAATTCAGAATTAGAGTTCAGAGTAAGGGTTAAAACAGAGAATGTATGAGTTAGTCACCAAGGGGGACCAGGAAAAGCCTCTTGCATAAAGTAGACCTAAATCTGAGTCTTGATGGAAACTAGAGATTCCAAAAGGTAAGGATGAAGAGTATTCCTAGTATGAAAGACAGCAAGTATGAAGCCAATAAAGATAGGAGATGAAATATATATGGGCAACCTCAAGAAGTTGGAGAAGAACACGTCAATGGAAAAGAAGAAAAGGAAGAGTTTATTAATCGACAATGACACTTTCTAGGGGGTGAATACAGCTAGCTGGCCCATAGATTGAATGTTGGACTTGGAGCCAAAAAGACCTGAGTTTGAATCATTCCTAAGACATTAGTCACTTAACCTCTCTCAGACTCAACTTCCCCATCTATAAAATGAAAATAATACCATTGACCTCAAAGTGTTTTTGTGAGTATGAAATCAGAGAACATATTTAAAAAGCACCATTCAAATGCTAGTTATTATTAATATTACTATTTTAGTAAAGTGATATTGTATATAAACAATGGGTGAGTGTGTGGCATAGTGGAAGAAGCACTGGTCTTGGTGTTAGAAGATCTGGATTCATTTCTGGGTTTCACATTTACTAGTTAAGCAAGCTGCAAATTGTCTCAGATACTCAGTGTCCTTATCTTTAAAATAGGGATTATGATATTTGTCCCAAGTACCTCATAGGTCATTATGAGGATGACACTTTGTAAACCTGAAAGGTCTATAAAAATATGTACCTTACTTGTTTTTATGGACCATGAATCTAAATTCGTATGCAAAAGCTGATTTGTATTATGCTAACCCTGCCAGTCAAGTCAGTAAAAATTTTATGATCGATTTACAGGTCCACACAAAGCTGACATATAAGTATTTCCTTTTGGGAAATGAGCATTCTAATATGGGCCAGGAGACTGCTTTCCCAGTATACTGAGTTGTATCATATCTAGCCAGGATAATTTGTGCAAAGCACTTTGGAATCCCAAACTGGATAAGGCTATATAAATATGATGGGTCACACAACTTTTCATTTCTATGAGAAGCTGAAATACCCCTATGCTTAAGTCTGCTTCATTGAGACAGTAAGCACTATTAATCTTAGGAGAGTACCCAAAGACCTCAGAAAACATTTAAAACTTACAAATCTCCTGAAGCTTTCTAATCCCCGAATACAATGCTCTTAAAAATTGGCTGTCTTTAGAACTTTGGCACTGAATTCTTTTTGAAACAGGTTATGCTTTCTGGTCTAGTGAGCTAAGCCTCATTTTAGTTTTTGGGGTGGTATAAAATGGCTCTTATAACTCAAAAAAATATAGCACACACTGCTTAGGATTTGGCTATAAGGAAGCTTAATTTGTTCATGCTGAAAATCCTATATACCAATGGCAAGGATTTTGGGATTCAAATCTCATGTAGGCATTCTGAACCCTTATTACAATAGCTTTATAGGACAAAAGTTGGTGCAATTGCCTAGTAGAGCAATGCAAAGCTGAACAATACCAGTGAGAAAGAATGGAAGAAAGTTCTTAAAGAAATCTGTGTGACTACACAGGGAGCTCTCTGGATGAGTTAAGGATGTGTACAAAAGTCAGAAGGAGAGGTAATCAAGGTTGATCAAGGATGATTCAAAAGAGTATACAAGCTTGTAATAATAGTGTCAGGAAGGCTATCCAGCAGAAACTGAGCTTTGTGGGAAATCTTTTAAAGAGAAACAAGAAGAGAAACTTTTAGACACTTTAAAAAGAAGAAAAATGAATAAA
Organism: Phalanger gymnotis; assembly: GCA_028646595.1. Classification (NCBI taxonomy): domain Eukaryota; kingdom Metazoa; phylum Chordata; class Mammalia; order Diprotodontia; family Phalangeridae; genus Phalanger; species Phalanger gymnotis. Next base: position 148,269,096 of record CM053627.1, on the reverse strand, counting down.
GATGGAGTGGTACAACTATTTGAGGCAGCTGGCTTAATGCTAAAAGAGAAAGGCAGAAAGCAGACAGAACAGCTTTATCAAGAAAAAGAAAAGGCCCCTAAATTTAGTAACAAGGTTACTTACCTGGTAGGCCAAGGAAAGGCAGATTCAGTTTGTTTAGATATTAACAAAGTATTTCAGAAAGCTTTTCAAGGTCTTTTTGTGGAAATTGTAGAGAAAGCTAGACAACTAAGAAAATTCAGAGCCTTTAAAATGGCCAGACTTAAAGCATAGTCACTAATGATTTGATGTCAACGAAGAAAAGGTCTGGGGATCTGGACTTGCCCTTGTATTGTTTAATATTTTTATCAAAAATATGGCTAAAAGAATCAATGATTTGCTTACCTAATTTGGAGACAACACAACTCTGGGAAACATAATTAAACATAAATGATGGAAGAGTCGAGATTCAACATCTTGAGAAGTTTGAACATTGGGCTGAGGCAAAAAAGGCATTGGAAGCTATGGAGACCCTCACTGGTGGATTTAAAACCAAGATGGGTGAATGACTACTTATCAGGTATGTGGTAGTGAGCAAGTGACAAAATGGCCTATGGGGCTCCCTTCAAATCAGGAAATTCTGTGATTCTGGAAACTTCAAATTTAGTTTCATTTTGTCCAGTGAAGAGAAGGATCTTTAAACCAGAAAGGATAAAACAAAATGCCAAAAGGGAATTACAGTCCCAGAAAACTAAGTGTTTATAGAGTAGCTGACTGTTTTAAATGAGTCCCAAGTGCTCCAGCCCAGGTGAATTACATCCTCAAGTAATGAAATATCTTCCAGATGTGATCTGAGAGACTGCCATAGTGTCTAAAAATGGAAAATTTGTGACTGTACAGAAGACTGAATAATGATAGGCAAATATTGGCCTGGTTTTCAAAAGAGGGAGAATGGACTATAAAATCTAAACACTGGTGAACTTGATGTTGGTCCTTGGAAAACATTCTACATGGATTATCAGATTGAGGATTTGTTAGCAATTAGAAAAGAACTCAGTGAATGCCTCATTGTATAACAGAAAGAGCATGGGATTTGAGCAGTTGGAACTGGGTTCTAGTCCTGGCTCTCTCTAATGAGCTTTTTGACATCTGGTAAATCACAAGTCTATTCATTGAGCTCTACAAATAAAATGAGAGGGTTGGACCAAATGATCTCTAAGGACCTCTTCAGCTCTACCATTTTGTAATTCACTTGGGTTCCCTAACAAAACATGACAAGCTATCCACATTGTGGGGGATTGGGGAAGATAATTAGGTTGGTAGATCAGAAGAATACCATCCATTCGTTGTATCTGGGCTTCAGCAAAGCACTTGGCAGAGTCGATGGACTTTATAGGTAAGAACTTGAAATGTGATTTGAAGAATGGGGCTGTTAAGTAGTTCCACAGCCATTTGAATCACCATCCAAACATGGTTAATTAGTGTCTCTCTGTCCACCTGACGGGAGTGTCATAGGGTTATGTCCTTCACCTTACCCTGTTTAACATTGGCATCAGTGACTTGGATGAAGGAACAGAAGGCACGCTTATCAGGTCTGCATATGACACAAAGTTAGGACAAATAGTTAACATGATGAGTGACAGAATTGTGGTTTAAAATTACCTTAAAAAGCTGGAATACTGGCTTGACCAAGACTATGAAATTTATAGAGACTGGGATCAAGTCTTGTATTGAGATTACAGAAGCAACCACACAAGTTCAAGACGGTGGAGAACTGGTTTAGGTCCACTGGTTTCTGTCCACTTATTGCTACAAAAAAGTGAGGCAGCAAAGTATAGGGCAAAGAGTGTTAGGCTTGAATTCAGAGGACCTGGATTCGAATCTTACTTACACCATTTCTGATTTTTATGACCTTGGACAAATCAATCTTTCTGTGTTCTAGATAACTGTTCTGAAGACCTAGGGGAATCAGTCCAACCATTCTGGAGAACAATTTGGAATTATGCCCAAAGGGCTGTAAAACACTGCATGCCCTTTGACCCAGCAATATCACTACGAACTATGTATCCCAAAGAGATCAAAGAAAGGGAAAGGATCTATTTGCACAAAAATAATTACAGCAGCTCTTTTTGTGGTGGCAAAGAACTGGAGGGGATTCCCATCAACTGGTGAATGGCTGAACAAATTGTATGATGTGGTTGTGCTGGATTACTATTGTGCTATAAGAAATGATGAGAGAAGATGGTGGCTGGAAAGCAGGGACTTACATGAGCTCCCCGCCAGGTCCCTCCAAAAACCTGTAAAAATGGCTCAGAACAAATTCTAGAACTGCAGAACCCACAAAATAGCAGAGGGATCCAGCCCACGACAGCCGGGATGGTCGCTGGATGAGGTCTATCGTGCACAGAGCTGGGAGTGGAGCGGAGCCCAGCGTGGGCAGCGGCAGGACCAACCAGACCAGGACCCGGGTGGAACAGGCCCTAGCGTCCTGAATCAGTGAGCTGTGGCAGTTACCAGACTTCTCAACCAACAAACACCAAAGACAACAGAGAACGTTAGTGGGAAAAGCTGTGGGGGACAGAGTGAAAAGAGTTCACAGTTCCAGGCACCACCCCGGGAGAGGAGGAGGAGGGGCAGCTACAGAACTAGAGCTGCAGTTGCTTCAGGCCCCAGGCCCACCTGGTGGGAGGAACAAAGTGGTGGATCAGAGCAGGAGTGCAGAGCCTGCTTAAGATTTGCATCAGGTCCAGGTTGGGGGTTCCTGGGGAAGCAAGAGTGCTGTTGTGGCAGAGCTAGCTGTATAGAAATAGCTCTGAAATCAATGGCGCATCCCCTCAAGCTTGGAACATAGTACTCTCTACTCTACAAGCAGTCATACCCTGCTGAAAAACTCAAGGGTCAAGTAAGGTGGCTAGGAATGTGGCCAGGAAGTGAAAACGTACTCAGATTCAATCTCAGACTTTGGAATCTTTCTCTGGTGACAAAGAAGACCAAAACATACAGCCAGAAGAAGTCAACAAAGTCAAAGAGCCTACAACAAAAGCCTCCAAGAAAAACATGAACTGGTCTCAGGCCATGAAAGAGCTCAAAAAGGATTTGGAAAAGCGAGTTAGAGAAGTAGAGGAAAAATTGGGAAGAGAAATGAGAAGGATGTAAGAAAACCATGAAAAACAAGTCAATGACTTGCTAAAGGAGACCCCAAAAAATACTGAAAAAAATATTGAAGAAAACAACACCTTAAAAAATAGACTAAGTCAAATGGCAAAAGAGCTCCAAAAAGCCAAT
>CM053627.1:148233664-148258462 GCA_028646595.1 Phalanger gymnotis | reverse complement strand
CACAATTCTCATCCCAGGGTAATGTTCTTTGAGAGGCAGATGCAGTGGGAATGGCTTAAGATCTTATCTCATCCTGTGACTCTGGTATTTCTTTTGTTGCCTGGCGTCATTTGCCCTGCATTGTCATGTCAGAACTGTTAAGCAGTGTAGTAAACTAAGCCTTAGGAGCCTGTTTCATGGTATCATGCCAGGGAGGAAAGATCTCAGTCTGTGTATTCCTTCTCTCTACCTAATAAAACACAGCATGGAACACCCCAGAGGGGAATCTCAGTGCCCACATAAACTCATTCCAGTATTGATGACTGTTCCCCACAAGAGTCCAAGTTGTGCTGGCACTCCTGACCTTGAAGCCCAAGGCCTGAGAAGCACAGTTCTAAATATAGGTCTGTTCCAAATTTCTCATCCTTCATGCCAGCTAATGTGCAAAGGAATATTGCTCCTGTTATTGTGGCAGAGCAAATCCAGGGTCTGAGCGGATGCTGTTTAAGACCTGCAAACTCTCCCCAGACAAAAGGGCTTGGTGCATCAAGGAGACTTGGAGAAAACATTACCCTTGGTTTTTTGCAGAGGTTATGCTGTCAGTTTACAGTACAGAGGAAATACATTTTAAATCTATTTTTTTCTCACTTACTATAGCTGCCCTTAGAATAACCCTCTTTAAATGTCTTTTGCAATGTGGGACACATCCTTTGAGTGTCTTGCTTCTAGCTCTGTTCTTTACCCACAGAATAAATTGGACATGACTATAACCAAACTATTCATCAGAAGACTGAGATCTACTCAGCCAAACCAAAGACATTTTATCTTGTGGATGGAAGGAAAATATGGAACCACCAAGCAGGCCTTGTCTTAGAAATACCTAGACTAAGAAGTTATCTCCATGGCTTGGTTTAAAGGACAAATGGGAAAGTCCCCCCGCCCTGAAACTATATCCACAACTCATTTGTGAATTTTGTCATGAGGTAATCATTCCTTTTTGTTAATTTTTTTTTGAAATGGTAGAAAGAAGGGGTAAGACATCAGATATTAGGTTTATGTTGTTAGATCCTTGGCTGGTTAGATTCTGGATGCTTCTCCTCAATCAGTTCTCAAATAGTTCAGTGATTCACTTTAATTAAATATCATGTCGATTAAAGGCCTATGTAGTATAAGGCATGTATGGGTCCACCATGAGCTGTGAGCAGGCTGACCAAAAACCAGCTTCTTTAAGTTTAGAGAGGCTTGTCTGTGAAAGATGAACCAACAGGTACTAAACTTTGGGCTATATCAACTCAAAAGATAATACAATAATAATAAAAGGCAATGGTGACAGGCATTGCCTTGAAGTTTACAAGTATTTGTTGAAGAAGGCTTGGGATCTGTGTTGATTAAAGAAGGACCCACCATACTGTGGTCATAGATCTTTTGAAGTATGGGAAAACATGTAAGATTACTAAGTTAATCAATGATTTCCTGTTTTTAGCCTTACTTCACACATTCTACATCATGACCTCCTTTGGACTCCAGACATATTGGACTATTTACCCTTTCTTCCACAGATTGTGGGTCTGGCAGCTCCTGAGCTGCTACTCATTTCATTCCTCAGGCCTAGAACCCCACTATTTCCAGTTACTGAAATTCTCTCTCCCTTAAAGGACTGGTTCAGATGTCTCCTCCTCCATGGAGTCTCCATGGGTCTTTCCAATTAGTGGTGATCTTACTGTCCTCAAATCTCAGAGAACTTCGTATTTTTCTTATTCATTTTAAATCAAATTTGTTCTCTATGTATTTGGATACATTAGATTGTCAGCTCTTTGAGGGCAAGCATGATGTCTCATTTATTTTTTTGTCCTCAGAACTCAGCACATTGCATTACTCAATGAATGTGGACACTTAATAAGTGTTTGTTGAATAAATGAGTAAGTGCCGCTCTTTCTCAGGACAGTGACTTTACCGTCTTGATAGACGAAAATAACTTCCAATCTCTAGTACTTTAAGGCTTATAAAGCACAATTCTTACGATGACTTTATGAGGAGGTTAGCTTGAGTGTTATTATCCCATCTTATAGCTTTAGAAGACTGAATCACAGAAAGGTCAAGTGATTTTTTCAGAGTCACATTGACATATCAAGGCTGGGATTCAAACCCGGGTCTCCTGACTACAAATCCTGTGCTCCTTCTAGTACATCATTCAACCTTGGTCAAGCGTAAGTCCCAACACCAAAGAAAACTCTGGAACCATGTTCAGTCCTCAAGAACTCTTGGAATTTAGACACTTGGTCTGGAATGCTGAAGATCGGATTTCAAGGGTTTGCTCTAGTAAATGAAGTCACTTTTCCTATTAAGACAATGTGAGTACGACTCTTCAACCACGAAAATGCCAAGTTTCTTTATTTTGAATTGTGGGTTGGCACTTTTTCTAAAACTTTGGGAAAACTAGTTGGTGATCAGTGAATGAACAAAGAGATCAGAGCTCTGCAGTTTCCAAGTGGGTGTTTGCTTTGAAAAAGGAAAGATCTGTGATCTGTCTAAGCAGCAAAAATTGATATACCATCCAGGGTACCTTGGGGTGCTTCTAAAGCAGAATTATTTTTCTTTGGCTTTGGGATCAATAATTTAATTTTTTCAGCAGCAACAGTGGGGTGAACTTTCCAATTATGCTTTGCTTAGATGAAGATTAAAATGAGTTTGCATTCTCCTAACACATATTCAGCAGATAAGGCTCTGGATATCAGGAAAAATTGGCCTGAGATTAACATTTCCCACAAATAAGGAGTCACTAATCTGCCTGCAGATAATCAAAAGTCATTTACAGCTGACATTTACTGAGTTTCTAAGATGCATTCACTGTGGTGGCCTAAATCAAAGCATACCATGACTGTACCATGGATAGTCTTGGACCTGGGCCTGGGCTTTTCATTCACTTAGATATGCTGTAGTCAATGCAAATTTAATTACAAAGCAAACGATAACTTCTTTTGTGTGGCTACTGATTGAGCATTGTCCTCTCTATAGCTGGCAATCACAAGTCTCAGAAGCATGTCTCCCTTTTTTCTCTTTTGAAAGGGACTGCACTCGGAGATGGGAAATACCTGATAAGCATATTTCAAGACAATCCCTTTGGATAACCGGTATGTGACACATTTATTTATGTTTAAAGGAATCATTACAAGTACTTTGCAGGTCTCTCTTTATAATAGCATTCTGAGCTTGATGATGTTACTTTCTTTCCTCTTTTATAGAGAGAATGCTGAAACATATGTGGGCATGGCACATAGCCTCTGCAAGGCATTGCCTATTGATCTGTTTGAGGCAGGACTCTCCTGGTTTCATGGTTCCCATGGGGCTATGCTTTGCTAGACAAGTGGTTGGAGAGATGCTCTTTGCTGCCAGTTTCTGGCTTCAACTGGAATCCTCAGCTGAGGTACTACTTTATTTGCATAAAAGTGGGTAATACCTTCTGGCTCTTTGCTTAGAGCCCAGAGGATTAAACCTCTTCATCTCTTTTAGGGAGGTAGTCAGAATCTTTCACACACTTAGATTATGTTAATCTTAGTGGGGGGACATTTTCCCTCTGTAAGAGATATCTTTGCCTTTAGAGGCCACAAGTCTTTTAGAACACAGAACAAACAGTCCACAAGCCTTTAATCTATCTTTTGAACTCCTTATGTGTGGCACTGAATCCCAGTCTTTGGTCCCAGACGACTATCTAGCTAAAGGCTAGAAACTTCTAAGAGCCTTTGGTCACTCATGTAAATAAAGGGATAGTGTCCAAGCAAAAGCATACATCCCATTGGTGTGGCCCCATTGCTTATTATCAAAATTATTTATTCAAAATTTCTGCCTTTATTGTGCATATTTGACCAGCGACAACCCTCCTAGTTTCGAAGTGCCTATGGTAATGATTTGCTGTCCATCTGTAATTCAAAGATTAATCAAACAACAAAGTTAGTTAAATCAGTAAAAAATTTACCCAGAATTCTAAATCTGCCTCTACATTGATGGTGGCACTATATGCTCCCTGTGGAAGGCAGCTTGTTACAGTGGAAACACTCCCCTGGATTTCAAATCAAAAGAATTTAGCTCAAAATAGGGCCCTGACATTTACTACCTATTTGACTTTTGTCAAGTTTGGGGTAGAGCTAAATGATTTCTAAGTTCCCCTCCAGCTCAAAAACCCATGTTGTTTCCCTGTGATGCATGGGTGAAGTGAATGGAGTTTATGATAGCTATCTTTTTCAGACGCTTTTCCCTCTTGCTCTCAGGCTCACTGCTGTCCTTATAAACAGCTGTGTTATAAAAGGTTAAAGTTGTTAAGTCAGACAACTGTATAAGGGGGGCTTTACTGTACTCTCTGCTTACTAGTTGTCAAAGTGTTGTGTGGTTATTTTTAAGTTTCTTCAAGGCATGTTTTCTCTCACTAAAGATCCCCCATTTCCATAAGAGCAGACATTGTCTTCTATTTTGCTTTCTCTAGTAGTTAATAGTTGGCATATACTAAGCTCTGAAGCCTAGAAGTGAATTTTAGTCCAATATTCCCCAAGTTTTGTTTGATTCACATGATGTAAATAGTACTTCAGTGAGAAAAGTTCAAAGGTAGTGAAATTCTTTTCTCAAAATATTGAATATGAAATAGTATCCTTTTTCCTTCAGAACCAGGGCTGGACTCCTGGAAGAACTGAAAACCTGCAGGTCCCTGGAAGTATCTCTGAAAACAGCCCTAAAGCTTGAGACAGTGAGCCCTCCACCCTGGAAGCGGAGCCCTACTTTAACAAAGAGTTAAAAGTTACATAATAGGCTAGGAAAATGAGCAAATGACAGACTATAGAAAGTTAATATGGTGACAAGGAAGACCAAAAAATATACTCAGAAGAAGATAACAAAGTCAAAGCTCCTATATCTAAAGCCTCCAAGAAAAAATATAATTTGGTCTGAGGCCATGGAAGAGCTCAAAAAGGATTTTGAAAATCAAGTAAGAGAAGTAGAGGAAAAAATGGGAAGGAAATAAGAGTGATGCAAGCAAATCATGAAAAATGAATCAACAGCTTGGTAAAGGAGACATACACACAAAAAAATGAAGAAAATGACACCTTAAAAAACAGATTAGGCCAAATGGTAAAAGAGGTCCAAAAAGCCAATAAGGAGAAGAATGCCTTAAAAACCAGAACTGGAGAAATAGAAAAGAAGGCAAAAAAGCTCACTGAAGAAAATAATTCCTTAAAAATTAGAATGGAGCAAATAGAAGCTAGTGACTTTATGATAAATCAAGAAATAATAAAACCAAAAGAATGAAAAATGGAAAACAATATGAAATATCTCACTGGGAAAACAACTGACCTGGAAAATAGATCCCAGAGAGATAATTTTAAAATTATTGGACTACCTGAAAGCCATGATCAAATAAAAAACACCCTAGACATCATCTTTTAACAAATTATCGAGGAAAACTTCCCTGATATTCTAGAACCAGAGGGTAAAATAAAAATTGAAAGAATCCACTGGTCAGCTCCTGAAAGAGATCCCCAAATGAAAACTCCCAGGAATATTGTAGCCAAATTCTAGAGTTCCCAGGCCAAGAAGAAATTTTTTGAAGTAGCCAGAAAGAAACAACTCAAGTATCATGGAGCCACAATCAGGATAACACAAGATTTAGCAGCTTTAGCAGATAAAGGATCAGAGGGCTTGATATATGATATTCCAGAAGGCAAAGGAGCTAGGACTACAATCAAGAATCATCTACCCAGTAAAATTGAGTATAATCCATGAGGGTGAAAAATGGATATTCCATGAGATAGAGGAATTTCAAGCAGAAAGACCAGAGCTAAATAGAAAATTTGATTTTCAAATAAAACTCAAGAGTCAGAAAAAGGATAAAAAGGTAAACAGGAAAGAGAAATCACAAGGGATTTTAAGGCTAAACTGTTTATTTCTGTACATGGGAAGATGATATTTTAACTCATAAGATCTTTCTCGTTATTAGAGTAGTTAGAAGGAGTATATATAGACAGAGGGCACATGTGTGAGTTGAATATGAAGGGATGATATCTCAAAAGCAAAATTAAGGGGTTAGAGAGAGGAATTTAGTGGGAGAAAAAGAAAAGGAGAAGTAGAATGGGGCAAATTATCTCATGTAAAAGAATCAAGAAAAAGCCTTAACAGTGTTGGGGGAAAATGGGGAGATGAAAGGGAGTGGATGAACCTTATTCTCATCAGAATTTGCACAAACAGGGAATAACATACACACTCAATTGGGTATAGTGCTCTTTCTTATTCTACAGGAAAGTATGGGAGAACGGGAGAAGAGAAGGGCAAATTGAGGGAGGGAACAGTCATAAGCAAAACACTTTTGAGGAGGGACAGGGTGAAAGGAGAGAAAGAATAGAATAAATGAGGGATGGAGGGGGAAGAATAGGATGGGAGAGAAATATAGTTAGCAATAGTAACTGAAAATAAATTTTAAGCAAGTTTCTCTGAAAAAGGCTTCATTTCTTAAACATATAGAGAACTGAGTTGCACTTATTAAAATGAGAGTCATTCCTCAACTGATAAATGAGCAAAAGATATGATCAGTTTTTTTGATGAAGTAATAAAAGCTATCTCTAGCCATATGAAAAAATACTCTCATTATTAATTAAAGAAATACAAATTAAAACAATTCTGAGGTACTGCCTCATACCTATTATACTGGCTAACAGGACAGCAAAGGTAAGTGACAAATATTGGTGGGGATGTGGGAAAAATGAAACATTAATGCACTGTTGGTAGAGCTGTGAACTGATTCAACCAATCTGTAGAGCAATTTGGAACTATGTCCGAAGAGCTACAAACCCTTAGAGCTAGTAATACCACTACTAGGTCTGTATCCCAAATGAGATTTTAAAAAAGAAAAAAGACCTATATGTACAAAAATATTCAGAGTAGCTCTTGTCTGGGGGCAAAGAATTTAAAAATTGAGGGGAAGCACATCAATTGGGGAATGGCTGAACAAATTGTGATATGTGATGATGATGGAACACTATTGTACTATGGGAAATGATGAGCAGGATGCTTTCAGAGAAACCTGGAAAGACTTAAATGAGCTGATCCAAAGTGAAATGTTCTTTGTAGAAAGTAACAGCAATATTGTGGGATGATCAGCTACGAATGACTTAACTATTCTCGGCAAAACAATGATCCAAGACAACTCGGAAAGACTTATGATAGAAAATGCTATCCATCTCTGGACAAAGAAGTGATGGTGTCTGAATGCAGATTGAAGCATATGCGGTTGGGTTTTTTTTTTTTTTGCTTTCTTTGTTTTCCTTGAGGTTTTTGTTCCACATGTTTTCTTCCACAGCATGACTATTATGGAACTGTTTTGCATGACTACACATGTATAACCTCCCATGTATAAACTTCCAGGTAGTGAAGAGACAATTTAAATGTGGGGAAAGAAAGAAACTGCAGACCTCAGAATGAGCCAAGCCCTCAGAATCTATATAGGAATAAGACAGAAAATGATGACCCAGTCATAGTCATAATGGTCAACCTAAACAGCTTACTTGTTCCAAATATCAAATTGTTTGCCTTCTCAGTGAGGGGCTTGTGGAAGGAGAAAGGTAGAGACTTTGGAACTCAAAGTTTAAAAATGAATGTTAAAAGTTGTTTTTATATGTAACTGAGGAAAAATAAAATACTAAATAAGGAAAAAAGAAAAAAAGATCACCATTCATGTATTCACTCATGTGCCCAAATGTGGTATTAAAGTGATTAAAGATTTTCCCAGCCCATTAATCCCATTAATAGGTCTCTGGTGGAGCTAGTTAAGGGAAGCTTGATTGGGTTTATAGGAAGGCCCACATCCTTTTGCTAATTGGGTCACAAAGGTTGTAAAGCCTTAGGGCTCTAAAAAAGGTATATATACTCTGAGGGTAGCCATTAAGCTCTCTCTCAGAACTTCAGGAAGAGAGGACTCAGGCAAGCGGACAGCTAGGAGTGTTTATGGGAAGGCCTCAGCAGTGGAGAAGGTTATGGGATAGTTTGGCTCCCTGCTGTGATATTGTGTTTTAAGTCCATAAGAGGAGGGACTGTCTCTTCCCTTTCTATCTCCAGCACTTAACAAAATGCACAGCATATAGTCAAGTGCTTAATAAATGCCTGTTGACTGATGGACTGGTTTTATTTCAAAGCTATCTTCTTTTTTCATCACTCAGATATTACAAAGTCAGTTCTTTCTAGATTTCCTACTCTCAGGCAGTGAAGGGACAGTTTCAGTGTGGGGAAAGAAAGAAACTGCAGACCTCAGGATGAGCCAAGCCCTCAGAACCTATATGGGAATGGGATAGAAAATGAAAACCCAGTCATAGTCACCATGGTCAACCTAAACAGCTTACTTGTTCCATTTATGTGGGTAAAAACGATTAGGATTCCACCATTCTTCTTTCTTCTGCTTTTCTCCCCTTACTGTTCATTGTTGATTCAGTTTTATCTTGCAATATCATTTTGGGTCTCCTGAAGAGGGTGAGAGGACCAACAATAATTTCCCCAAATCAAGGTCTTCTTGTAAACCTTTGACATCCCCCAAGATGGAGCAAAAAAGTCCAGTTGAAATGGTTATTTGTTAAATAATGCAGTCCATGAATGTATCACTATAGTTCGTGGGCAACTCACTCATTCTTCTATTGAAAAATCAGAGAAAAATATCGAAGTGAATTAGCTTTCAGAACTTATGTAGCTTAATGACTATAGTGATGAATCTGCAGTCAAGACCTGAATTTAAATCCTGCCTTAGACATGGTGTGACCTTGGTCAAGTCACTTAACCTCTCTCAGACTCACTTCATCCATAAAATGGGTATAATAATAGCACCTACCTCATGGCCTGGTTATGAGGACCAAATGAAATGATATGCATAAGTACTTTGCAAACCTAAAAGTGCTATAGAAATGCTAGCCGTCACTGTTATTTTAGCCGGCGCTGACCTTGTTCTTGTCTACTATATGTTTAAGAGATGAACCTGAATGAATATTCACTTCCCAGGATCTCTTTAAGGGTTCTGTAGAGTAGGGTGCTATAACTTCTGACACCCCAATCCTCTTACTCTGGCTAGGATCTGTGTGAGAGCCAAAGCGGAGTCCTTGCAGGTTCCTTTGGAGCCTGAGATTTCTTTAAAGGCTGACATGTAAAAGCCTGGCCTTTGAGTCTGGTCCTGTTTAAGACTTGGTGATTTCACACCCTCTGCCTCTACCATGGCAGATCTATAGGAGAGCTCTGGTATGGGAGTATTGATAGCTTCCCAGGCCCTAAAGAGATAGTGGCAGGATTTATTCTCTCTGTGGGCTCTGACAGAAGCTACAATTCCCAGGGGCTCTCACACTTCTTCCTGAAAGAGATTTATTGATCAAAACAATGGTCCTCTGGTCCCCTAGATGAAACTTTCTCTTAAGGAGAAAAAGGACAAGGAAGTCAAAGATGAACACTTCTTGCTCCCCACATAACTCAAATCTTTAACTTGCTCACCACGTGGGTTTGCTCCCTCTTATTATTTTTTCCTAAAAGCCCTCTTTCTGTAATTATAGTGCGATGATGGCCAGTAAGAAATATCCAAAATAAATTTCTTTATTATTAAAATCATGTTTCCAGGCAGGAAAGACTGGCATAAGGCCAAATCCCTTCTTAATGGAATGAAGAAAACCCTATCTTCTTCTCTTCTCCCTATAGCCATTCTACAATTGGAACCTGCATCAAGACCATTGTTACGTTATTTCTTGTTGTTGTTCAGTTGTTTTCAATTGTTTCCAACTCTTCGTGACTCCATTTGGGGCAGTGGCAAAGATACTGGAATGGTCTGCCATTTCCTTCTCTAGGTCCTTTTTACAGATGAGGAAACTGAGGCCGACAAAGATAAGTGACTTGCCCAGAGTCACACAGCTAGTAAGTTTCTGAGGCCAGATTTGAACTCAGGTCCTCCCGGCCAGTGCTCTATATTTTGTGCCACCTAGATGCCCCAAAGTATATTATATTGATATTTAAATTATAATTTTCTAAGTTGCACTGAATTGTTTCTCAAACCCACTTTGAAGAAATCATCTAAAAATTGAGAATCATCTCATGTTTTTCTAATGTGTCCGATAAAGGAATACAAATTATAGATATCTAATCTCCATAATGTGCAACATAACATATTCCCTAAAGGAAATAAACATAAACTTAATTAATAATCTGGGCACAGATCAACCCATAAATGGTCAATACAGATGCTTCCAAATAACAATTAAGGCTTGGCACAATAGATAGACAATTCCCTTATAATGCCAGACTCCTTTGGAAAACAATACCAAATGTGTGTGTGTGTGCGTGTGTGCTGTATGTGTGTATACATATATATACATACATATATATTCACATGCACATACAAATATATATTAATATATGTATGTATAATATACATATCCCTATCCTATAAATCCAAAATAAGTCAGTTCATTTATCCATTATAATTCTTTATTAATTAGCTCATTATTTAATATGACAGCCCATAAGGAAAACTTCATTCGTGATCTCTGGTGTGAGTGCCCTTTTGCAAATGAGCAATGCCACAAATCCTGGGCGATGTGGAGTAATTAGGGAAAAGGCTACCCTGAATTTCCTATCTTTTTGCTTTAAACAGAAATAGTTTTGTGGTTGTATCACATAAAACATTTTGAACAGATCACAGATGACGTTTCAGCAAAAGTCTCACCAGGCCTGCTTTAGTTAATAGATAACTCGTTTGTAATTAGGTACGAGACACTGTTTTTCCAGAATGGATTGATGACATGATGAGGTGGGATGGAGAGCTAGTAGATGAGGCATGAAGCCCTGTGAGGGAGCTATTGCAATAATGCAGGAAAGCGATGCTGTTGTTGTTCATTGGTGACCGCATGGACCATAGCGCACCAGTGTTGTCCATGGAGTTTTCTTGGCAAAGCTACTAGAGTAGTTCGCCATTTCCTTATACTCTTTCCTTGACCATTACTACTCCACTCTCAAGGTTCTATTCTATCGCTAACATAGGGATTGATGAGCTGCTCTGCTTTAGTTTAGTTTTCAGTTACTACCTTAGCTTAAATTAGTAGTTAAGATCCTTGATCTTATCACATACTGTCTTTATATTGTAGTTATTTGTATAGACATCTTCCTGCCCTATTGATTCTGAGGTCCTTGAGAAGAGTAACTATGTCTTACTCGTCTTTGGATCCCCAGTACCTTGAATGGTGTTTTATACTTAATAGGCATCTAAAAAATAGAGACAATTAGTCACCAAATGGAGATGGCTAGCAGGATATGGATAAACATTAATAGCAAGTATAATAGAGTTCTAGTCCCGGTGTCAAGAAGACCTAGATTCCAATCCCTCTTCAGACACTTACTATTCATGTGACTCTTAGAAAGTCACTTAACCTCTGAGTGTCAGATGTGACCTTTGTAAAATTGTCATTATTCAGTCATTTTCACTCATGTCCAATGCTTTGTGACCCCATTCAGTGTTTTCTTGGCAAAGATACCAAAGGAATTTGGCATTTCCTTGTCTAGCTCACAGGATTTAGTAACTTGCTGAGGGTCACACAGCTAGGCAATATCTAAGGCTGGATTCGAACTCATCTTTCAGGTCTTCAGGCCCTGAGTTCTAGCGCTGTGCCACGTAGCTGCCCATTTGTAAAACAGGTATAATGAAAATTTGTAAAACAGATATAATGAAATATTTAATTTGTCTGTTGGGAGAAGGGTGAAGTAATATAAGAGAAATGCATTACAAAACCTTGAAGTGTTAGATATCAGCTATTATTACTCATAGGATGAAAGATTTAGCACTGGAAGGGACCTCAGAGGCTTTCTAGCTTAGCCCTTTTATTTGATTCTTGTCAAAGTAATATTGCCATTAATTATAGCTGAGGAATTTTTTTAAAAAACCTGTTACTTTCTTTACAGCACTAAAAAAGATAAAACCTGCTTCCAAAATCCTTAAAACATTTTGACTCATTTCATTCTGACTGCCAAAAAGTCCTTGGCCTATTCAATTATAAATTGGATTCATGTTTATTTCCAAACTATGTTATAAAACTCAGTCTTCTAGTTTAAAGAGAGACAGAGAGAAAGGAAAGAGAAATAAAAGTGCTCTGAATCAGGTGAGTGAAAACTGTGTGAGGTGTACCCAAACTCTCCATTCATCTAGATACTTTCCTCTTCTAACTCCAGGCACCACCAACCATATAAGCTGTTTGAAGGGTTTCCCCTAAATATTTTATTTCCTTCCACTTTCAAAGAATAATAATTCTGCTTCCTTATAGCTATGGTTAGAATCTAGGCTTTCCTGGAAGAAGAAGCTTTTCTCAGTTGCCATTCCCTTGTTCTGTTCCCTTCTTTGCTATTTATTATTGCTTTCAGGAATGAGGGTGAGAGGAAGGAAGTGGGAAAACACAATAAAGCAGTTCAACTCTAGCTATGCGGGTGAAAACTTTGATTTTACTTTACAAACCAGGTAAATCCAAACAAATTTATTTTCCAGCTGACAGCTTGAATTTTGTTCTGCAATCATGGCAGGGCTTATAAAGAAGTGCTTCCTCTCAGCACTGCTTAGGCAGAAAAAAAGTAAGACCAGAGGTAAAAATGAAGATGAGGTGGGGGAGAATAGGTTCTAACTATTGTGCTTGGAATGGACTTATTCTGTCATAGGAGCCATACATGGAGGTACGAAGGAAGGGAACACCCCCAGGAACAAGATAAAATTAGATCCCATTTATGTTCAGTGTTGATTCATATATTGTGGTCAAGAGCTGAACCAGACAGCTTGTGAGCCGGCCACATGGCTTTGTTTGCAAAGCAGCATGAAATGTTGAAGTTATGTCATCACCTTTTTAAATTGGTCTTCCTTCCACAGGAGTACCTAGGGGAAAGGCAGACCTCTGGGGACACATTAAGGGTGTAATTCACCACAATCAAATTTTGTACTTGAGAGCAGCTATCCCCACAGTAAATAACATGGATGATATGGACCATTCATATCATCAGAGGTTCCAACCACACTATTTACTTCTCTTCTGACTTGTCTGCCCTACCTACACACCAGCTGCCTTGAGGCTTGTATCCTTCTTCCTCCTCCCCACTCTGTCCATCTCTCCTTTATGTGCTGCCTTTTGTAACTGAATTTAAGCTAATTTAGAGTAGAAACCATTTTTTGTGCATTCATAGTGATTAGAACAGATTCCAGTACATAGTAAGAGCTTCTATCTCTTTATCCATCCATCTATCTATCATCTATCTATCTATCTACCTATCTATCTATCTATCTATCTGTCTGTCTGTCTGTCTGTCTGTCTGTCTGTCTATCTGTCTATTTTTCTTCCTTCTCTCCCTTGTCTTTCTTTCCTTCTTTCTTTCTTCCTTCCTTCCTAGCCTTTCTTTCTTTCTTTCTTTCTTTCTTTCTTTCTTTCTTTCTTTCTTTCTTTCTGATAATCTTATCCTAATATTAATGTCCTGAAATAATTTGAATATTGAAAAATATGGTAGAGATATAGGGAACAGTTTGCCAGTTAAAATTTTCCATCCCATCTAGAGATATGTCTAAGGGGAAGAGCAGGTAATTCCTATACAAGGCACACACACACACATCCCACATACTCTCTGTATACCACATAAATGCTCCTCTTCTTCTTTATAATTCTCCTCCTCCTCTTCCTCCTCCTCTTCCTCCTCACCCTCCTTATCATCATCATCATCATCATCATCATCATCATCATCATCATCATCATCATTCTATTTTAAGAAGAGGAATATTCTCTTTTTCCTAGTTTGGATTCCTTTTAGACCTAGTCATTTTTAGCATCTCCACAACATCATTTTAGAAAACAAGAACAACAACGACAAAACACTACCCAACAGGCAGAGGTACGAAAGTACCATACAGTCACTTTCTCCTTTCTACCCCTAGCCTAAACAGTCACCCCTTCCAGAGTTCTAGGGACTAGGTCTACACTTGATTCATGCCTCCTCTCAACTAAACTACCTTCTTTCGATAAATCTCTAGGAATAATCTACATAATCCTAGGGTGGGGATGGGGGAATGGAATACTCAGGTGTTAGTTACTAAACTAATTTCATTGCCATACGAACTATATGATACAGTAGACTCCTCAGTATCGAATAACAGCTCAATTTTCCCTGATTCAATTAAATTCAACAAGCATTTAGTAAGTGCTTAGAAAGTGCAAGACCTTGCACTTGGCTCCAGAAACAAAAGCTCTCACCTTTACAGTTATTGTGAAGGATCTGTGAGGTAAGGTCTACCAGGGGGGAAGAGAACAATAATTTATTAAGCACCACCTACATACCAGACATAATACTAAGCCCGTTGCAAAAACTGTCTCATTTGATCCTCACAATTCTGGGAGGTAGGTACTATTATAATCCCATTTTTTGCAAGTGAGGAAATAGAGGCCAACAAACATTAAGTGACTGTCCTGAGGTCATCCGACCAGTAAGCATCTGAGGTCAAATTTAAATTCAGATCTTCCTGACTCCAGGCCCAGTGCTTTTTGTACTGTGCCACAAAGTTGGCACACAAGAATGTAGACTGGATGTTATCACCTTCAAACAATCAACAAGTATTTAAGTTCTACTAAGTGCTAGACCCTGTTCTAGATACTGGGGGATAAAAAAAAAGTGAAATAATTCCATGCTTTTAAGGGGCTTATGTTCTAATCATGGAGACAACATGCAAATAAATATATATTGAGAAATAAATATCACACACAATACATTACAATACAATACAATATTTTGAATCTCAAGATAATCTTGGGGGAGGGGGCAAGGTGCTAATACCTGAGGAGAGGGGGTACCAGAAGAGCCTCATGATAAATGGGAGGCCTTGAGCTGAATCCTGAAGGAAACTAAGAGATGGAGGGGAAGAGAGAGAGCCTTCTAGGTGTAGGGGACAGTCAACGCAAAGGTATAATGATCGAAGATGGAGTGTTGTGAGATCCAACAAGAAGGTTAATTTGTATGGATTGTAGAGTATATGAAGCAGAGTAACATGCAATAAGATACAAAGCGTAGGCTATGGCAACCATGCAACCCTCCAATGTCAAATTTACAAGGCCTTCTGTAGAGGAAAGACTCAAGCTAATATATAGACATGAGGAGTAGTTATCTAATTAAAGCCACTGAGAGGCAGAAAAGTTGAGTTTGGCTTGAAGCTAAAGTTGGCAATTCTTTAATGGAAAAGGTGCCTTATTAATGTGACATAAAATTCTCTTATATAAGGCAAAATATGACTTTTTACTTGATTCATTATTCTTAGTTTCCCTTCAAATCATATTTCAGTATGAATGGCAATATTATGTCACATGAAACATGTGTGGAATAACTTAGAAACTCATCCAGAGGCAGCCTGAGTATGTCACAAATTTATCAAGACATCAGGATTTCATGTCATGAATCCCCAATGTCCAATTATAGCTCTAGGGATTTGATGTACCATTTAATTCAATTCTGTAGGCACCTGGAAATTAAAAGTAGGCTGTCAGAGTCTGGGTTTTCAGGGAAGAACCAATGCCACAAGAAAAAGATGTAAAGGGGAAAATATTAATTAGTATAGCTGGGGTGGGGACAGAAATATGGGACTATCACATTCAACAAAAGCTAGGTTTCCTTAATTTGATGCATATCCAAAGCCTGAGGTCACCAAATTCATTTAAGACTGAATGAATATGAATATAAACGTCCATAAGGTTGTGATTACTGAAAGTAAAAAGGGAAAAGTCTAATTTGGAAGTATAAGAGGGCTCAGAAAATGACTAATCTATTTTAGAAGCATCCATTATGAAATAGGAGTTTGGGTGCACTTCAAAATTAGTTTCTTAAAAGAAAAATCTAAGAAGCACGAGATTATTACATGTGTATTGAGTGCATACATTTCCATTGCCCAAAACCAACTTGAACAAAGATAGGACAGAAGTCCAGGTTTTTGACCAAATCAGAGAAGCAACTCTGGGCAAATTGGTCCTTCAAGTGAATTAAGGACATCTGAACTAATTTCAAAGCTGTCCACATCCTAAATTAGAGATTATTCTCCCCTTTACCCTGTGACCTATAAGATCTAAGTAGTGGGTCAGAGAGTCAGAGCAGAAAGGTTCTATGTCAATTAATTCAACTGTTTCTGAGAAGGAATCCCCTTTTAGCATTCTTGAGTGATCATTCGGCTTCTGCTTAAAGACCTCTAGTAATGGAGAAATCAATATATCATGAGGTAGAAACTTCCATGTTTGGTTGGACAGCTCCAATTGTTGGAAAGGTTGTTTTTTGTTCTCTCTGATATTGACCTGAAGTCGGCTTCTCTCTCATCTCTACCCATTTCTCCCAAAAGTACGTCCTAGGGCCATACACAATGAATTTAATTTCTCTTCCACATCATAACCCTTAAAATAATTGACTACGTGTTATGATTACCCTAAGCTTCCTGTCATCCATAAATATTATAAACTTGTCACCTATCATTTCCTGAAAGTCATTGATAAAAAAAATCGTGCAAAACAGGAGCCTTAATGATAGACACAGGTTGACTGACCTATTAGTTAGCAGTCTTTGTGTCCTGTCATTCATCTTGCAACAAAAGCACATTACTATGTATTATCTAACCTATGTGTCTCCACTTTGCCCAAAGGGTATCATGAAAGATTTTGTGAACCATTCTGCTTTAAAGTTGTATTATGTATATTATATTCTTCAGATCTGCCAGTCTACCTGTGGGGGAAAAAAGGAAATAAGGTGGGCATGATACAAGCAGGTTTAGCTAGATCAATCTTGGGTGTTAGTGATCTTTCTTTTCTAAAATTTCAAAAGCCACGTCTTCAATTATTCAACTTAGAATTGCATCAACAATCAAAGTACAATATATGCAAAAGCTTTGGAAACATTAAAATACAATATAAATGTTAGCCATACATACATACATGCATTTGCATATGAATATTTATTTGAGGTTTCAATTCTCTGTTAGCCATCTTTGTTGTATTACCTCCAATCTGATGATTATCCACAAGAGAGAAAATAATAGAAATTAGTCATTCTGCTTTTCATTTGTCTGTTATTGACAGAGTGGAGAGAGAATTAACTTGGAGTCAGAATGGGTTGGTGTCTGATCTTCAATACAAATAGCTGTGTGACCATGGGCAAGTCATTAGTCTTAGTTTCTTTATAAAATGGGGGTCATGACACCCTACCTTACAGGCTCATATGCGCATAAAGCTCTTTGCTATATAAATGCCGATTATTAGTAGTATTTTCATCATCTCAATCTCTCTGAACAGTGGTTATATCTCTTTGATCTTCCTTAGGTTCTAAACTTAGCTTTAAAAGTGCCCTGGGTTATCCTTAGCATTCTTTACCAGCCTTTCTTTGCTCTGAGCTTTTGCTCTCCTGACATTATCCTTAGAGAACTGTGCCATTTTTTATTCATTCTCTATTATCCTCCCTTGCTTCTATCTTCTGTAGGTGCCTTTTAAAAATCTAAGTTGGTCGATTAGTTCTCCAGGCAGCTGCACAGGCCTTTAGTCAGCGCTCCCTTATCTTCACAGAAAATAGTTTGTGTTTGTGTTGGCAGAATCCGCAGGGCTAGAGGGAAATTTTTGATACTCTTTAGCTCAGGCATTTCAAAACCATGGCTAAAGGTAATATCCAGGGGCTTATTGTGACCTGTCTGCCCCCTCCCCTAAGGTTTGTTATGTAGCTCTTTGTTCCTCTGATTAGACAAATATGTAAGCCAATAAATAAGTCTTTCTAAAAAGAAACAAATAATAGATATTAAAGATCTGGTACCTAGGAGGAACTTAACAATACTTATTGAATGAATGAGTGAAGATGGTAAATAAAGAAATATTAATTGCCAAGGAGAAAGTCTTAAAATGGCATCAGAGAAAAGGATAACCAGGAAATCAATAACCAGTAGATTAAATCACCATGTGCCAGGCACTAAGCTGGATGCTGGAGTTACAAATTCAAAAAATGAAACACTCTCAGTACTAAAAGAGCTTATAGTCTATCAATTAGAAGGGAAAAAAGATGGGCTCTTCACATATTGAGAGTGATGGCTAACCTATAGGTGGCATTTGTTCTCCATGGGTATACGTGCAATGCCAATAGATCTAGAATAAATCCCTTAGAAATGCTAGATGGATCCACAACAGTGGTAGATTTATGACAGGACATGTTCAAGAGTCCCAAGGTATGTGAAGATATGGATTGTGATCTGCATTACTTAAGGATATACCCATATAGATGAAATCACAGATCTCTCAAAGTACTCCAGTAACTCAGTGCTATAACATACCAGTGATCTGTGATCTCACTGATGCAGGGAGTCCCTCTAACAGTTCATATTGCTATTCATCTATGCCTTCTAACTCTCAATGATATCATCTCATAGTTTCACCATGGGCATAGCTGTGCAAAGAGTGTGAGCCAGATGTACCAACATACTATGTGTTGATCCCTGCCACCAATAGACTCCCAATATAGGAGAGCTTTCCTCAGATACCTTCTACACTATTTGAATGCCAATGGAGCAATTCAGATTGTTTCTTATCCTTGCTATGAGACTAGTGAATAATTTACGTATGTAATCCATACATTCCTCTATGCCTTAATTTATACTTCTGTGCTGTTCCTCACTTGTTATGTATTGTAGTCTACTCTGATCCATTATATGCCTCTCCAATGTCTTTTGGGTGATTTTCAACTTAAAGTTTTATGTTAGTACATTTTGGCTCATAGCTAAACAATAGCACTGGAAGAATGCTAAGTAGTTTTTTTTTTAATTTTTAAAAAAAGATAGGTCTTTGTTTCAGGAAGCAAGTTTGGGTCATCAAAAGAATTACACCAATTTTTCAAAGGAAGGCTAGCCAGTCTAGCCTCCTGGTTCAACTCTGAGTCCAGCTGATGATCCATTGGCTATTTCAATTATATGTGTATATGATGTGTATAGGCATGCATGAAAATACAAACACATATATGTGAAATACATGTAGGAATATGTGTATTTATCTGTATCCATATAGTGATATATACCCTAATGAGCCAAACATTATAGGTTGTCTATACAATTGCATATAATATTTACTTGGACAACAGACGTTCTTTATCCATTTGTGTTTTTTTCCTGTTTGAATAATTAGACGAAACCAATGTCTCCATGAATCTCGCTTAAGAGGTACTACGTTATTCCGGAGCTCGGTGCAATCAACAAAATGTCACTTGCAAATAGGAACATCTGTAAGACTTCACCAATGATAGAGAGTGATGTTGTGATGGGTGACCTAGGCCAGAGCTTCACCAAATCAGAAAAGAGGGCCACAGAAGTGGAAGCATCTTCAGGGTAAAAAGGCTGCTGGCAAGGAGGAAGAAAAGGAGTAAAGTGATTATAGACTGCATAAGTGCTTCATGAAATAGTGGCCTGGGCCAGGGACTCACCAATCAGGAGAGAAGGTCATTTATATGGTCCCATAAAATGAATGATCTAAACTTGAAACAAATATGTAATTTTAATTTGTTCCCATTTCTCTAGGTCTATACCCAGGGGTGTGTTGGTTTAACAACCTGCTACTAGAAGGGAAAAAAAGTATGTGACACACATTTAAGGTTAATATGCAATATTAACAATTTCTACATCACTTCCTCAAGTCTAGAAAGTCAACAAAACAATAAAACCCTGATTTGGTGTGTTTGCTGATTTCTAAGGTATAAATGCTCTCACTGAAAATTTAATAATTGGCTACAGAAAATAGGTTTAAGCTGGCTCCAGCATACTCCTGTGCTTATATCTATCAGGCAAGCATATTTAAAAGTCAATTAAGCTCACAAAAACATACATACCTAAAGCATTCCAGTATCATTTTGCTATTCTATGAAGTGCTTTCTCCTAAATTAGAGGCTGAACTCCAGGTAGCATGAACACATATCAAATGTGTATTATCCAAGAATCATAGAGTTAAAGAATGCTTTGGCTGGAGGATATAGGTTAGACGATGGATCATGTAGGCCATCTTTCTCATTTTATTAAAGAGAAAATTGAAATTCAGAGGGTTGAAGTGATTTATCCAAGAAAATTAACGGCAACACCTACATTCCAGTCTAGGTCTTGACTCGCATTCTAGCATTCTTTCTACTCTGCCATCCTGTCTCCCAGTTGCTAATGATGAAAATCATACTCCATTCTAATAATGCCACTACATTTCTGACTTGAGATCAACTTCTTAATGAAACATGGTATACTGGATGGATCACTGGAGTTGGAATCAGAAAAACCTGGGCTCAAATCCTGCTTTAGACACTAACTGTCTGTGTGATGTTAGGTGGGTTACTTAACTTTTCTCAATCTGTTTCTTCATCCATAAAATGGATAACAGCACCTTCCTCACAGAATTATGAGAATCCAATGAAATAATATATGTAAAGAGCTTTGCAGACATTCAAGAACTATATACATAGTAGTTTTTTTAATTCTATGGTACTTATATTCTTATCTTCTGTACCAGTATAGTTCTATCCAGAAACTGTAATTCTAGTATTTACTATACTTCATTTAATTTCATGTAAAGTCACATTCCATAGATTGTGCTATTAGGTCCCCTTTGAGGGCTTTCAAATGCCTTATTTTTAAATTTTTCTTTTTAAAGTTTTTCCCTATCTTTCGTTTTGAAATTACAGGCATTTCTGGATGTATGTGCCTACACACCCATCCCCCCCCCAACTCCTACCCAGAGGGACTTCTTTTATGAAGGAAAAAAAAGCATCTAAGCAAAACCAGCTTACACAAAAACCTTTACATATGCAACATTCCACACCAATAGTTCCCCAATTCTCCAACAAAAGGAGTGAGGTTATGCAGCTTGTTCATACCTATGAGTATTTCCTTCTCTAATATTGTCTTTCCTTAGGGTGTCAATTAAAGAGACTAATGAGCAGTCATTACATTTCTTCTTATTCTTTTCGGATATATAAATCCAGGCAGCAGAACTTGGAAACTGGAGCACAATTCAGTATTCCACTAAACATGACATTTAATCAGTGCAATCCTTGAAAGACAGATTAGTTTTTTGCTAGAGGTGATGAAGGGAAGTAGAGTTGGTTGGAAGGTATAATACGGAGGGGAAAGGCCTAAATTTTTTTCATTCCAACTTCGTAGTAGAAACAACTCTTCCTCTCTATACTAATTTAGTACATACTGAAATGATCGAATTTGGGGCATTTGCATCACAGTCTTCTGGCCAATATGCATTACCATTCCGATGATATTTCCCAGCGTAGATTCTGTCTCAAACATACCTCTGCAGAATTCTGATAAATTACATTGGATTTCCCGAATTTTGTAATTTCCTTTTCTTCTGCTCCAAGTGATAGCTTATTTCTCTTGGTGATGTGTGCATTCTTTCTGGTTTTAAGGAATCATTATGCATATGTCTTTCACTGCTGGAAACATCTATTACATAAAAACCCTGCCACTCCTGATCAGAACTGTTGGCTAAAATCAATAACAGCCTTCTGCCAGTTATGCATTCCAGCAAGTTATTCCCAGAGCTAAAGCCTGATAACAATACAGAGAAATACATTTCTGAGAGTCGCCTATCTCCAGTGCAATCATGACTTCTGACTAGCAAAAACAGGCTATTTGATTGTCTGGTCCTGCTGCCCAGGAATTATTACAAGGCAAGCATACATGTGGCCTGATAAATTTAAAAAGCAGTCTTCTTCATTACGTGACAGCAGTTACGTTCAAACTTTGAGCTGCCCTTATAAAATCATCACACAAATTCCATTGCTTGGCTGTGAATAATGTTCTGAGAAATAATAACATAGTAAATACTTCCCAGTTTGAAAATGTAGTTCTGGTTATATTAGAAGCTAGAGCAAAGCCTAGTGGGTAATGTATTTTAAAATGCTGAGCATGTCAAGAATATTTTGTATGGCAAGACTAAGTGCCTACAATAGGGCTAGGCTGTTAGGAGGTTCTCAAGGAATTCTTTACTGGCTGATTAAACATCTAAAAAGGGGATGGATGGTCTACTTTATTTCAATTCACTTCAGCTCACTGTGATTCAATTAAGCATCTACTTTGTTTTAAGCATCTACTTTGTGCCCTGCAATGTACTCTGGGCTGGAAATCCAAAGCCAACAATGAAGTTTTCCCTATCCACAATAATCTCTTGTTCTACTGGAGGTGTAGCATATACACAGATAAGCAAATATAAAGTACACACAAAAAATTATATATATGAAATGAAGGAAGAGGAATGAATTCTGAGCTGGGGGAATTAGAAGGTAGCCCTTGAGCAGAACCGTAAAAAAAAACAATAACAACCTGGAGGTCCTAAGAGATGAAGGTTGAAGGGGCAGAGTCAAGATGGCAGCTGAAAAGCAGGACCTTGCTTAAGATCTCCCCCGAATCCCTCCAAACACCTGTGAAAAATGGCTCTGAACAAATTCTAGAGCTGCAGAACCCACAAAATAGCAGAGGGAAGCGGGTCTGCAGCCCAGGACAGCCTGGATGGTCTCTGGGAAGGCTATATCACACAGTGCTGGCTGGGAGCTGAGCGCAGCCCATCAGGGCCACTCTAGGACAAACCAGACCGGGAGTTGCCCCAGAGCAGGCCTTAGGGCCATGAATCATTGAGCTGTAGCAGTTATCAGAATTCTCAACCCACAAACACCAAAGACCATGGAGCAAGTTAGTGCTAGATTGGGTTAGAGAGCAGTCTGGCCACCAGCCCTGCGGGTGGTAGAGGTGGGTCAGCAGTGGAGCTCCAGCGTCAGCTGCTTCCAGAGTCCCTGGCTCACACAGTGGGAGGAGTCAAGCGGCAGACCAGAGCAGGACCTGCTTGGATCTGGGTCACAATCGTGGTTGGCAGTTCTTGGGGGAGGAGGAGAGCTGCTATGCCAGAGCTTGTGGTGACAGTGGAGTAGAAATAGCTCTGAAAACAGCAGCTCAGCCCCTAAAGCTTGGGACAAAGCACTCTCTACTCTACAAGCAGTCATACCCTGACAAAAAGCTCAAAGGTCAAGTAGTTGGCTGGGAACATGGCCAGGCAGCAAAAAAGGATGCAGACTGAGACTCAGACTCAGATGGTAAAATCTTTTTTTGGTGACAAAGAAGATCAAAACATATAGCCAGAAGAAAGTGCCTACATCAAAAGCCTCCAAGAAAAATATGATGGTCTCAGGCCATGGAAGAGCTCAAAAAGGATTTGGAAAAGAAAGTTAGAGAAGTAGAGGAAAATTGGGAAGAGAAATGAGTATGATGCAAGAAAACCATGAAAAACAAGTCAATGACTTGCTAAAGGAGACCCAAAAAAATGCTGAAGAAAATAACACCTTAAAAAATAGACTAACTCAAATGGCAAAAGAGCTCCAAAAAGCCAATGAGCAGAAGAATGGTAGAATTAGCTAAATGGAAAAGGAGGTCCAAAAGACCACTGAAGAAAATACTACCTCAAAAATTAGATTGGAGCAAGTGGAAGCTAGTAACTTCATGAGAAATCAAGATATTATAAAACAGAACCAAAGGAATGAAAAAATCAAAGACTGTGAAATATCTCTTTGGAAAAACCATGGACCTGGAGAATAGATCCAGGATTGATAATTTAAAAATTATTGGATTATCTGAAAGCCATGATCAAAAAAAGAACCTAGACATCATCTTTCAAGAAATTATCAAGGAAAACTGCCCTGATATTCTAGAGCCAGAGGGTAAAATAGAAATTGAAAGAATCCGCTGATCACCTCCTGAAAAAAGATCCCAAAAAGAAAACTCTTAGGAATATTGTTGCCAAATTCTAGAGTTCTCAGATCAATGAGAAAATACTGCAAGGAGCCAGAAAGAAACAATTTGAGTATTGTGGAAACACAATCAGGATAACACAAGATCTAGCAGCTTCTACATTAAGGGATCTAAGCGCTTGGAATATGATATTCCGGAGGTCAAAGGAGCTAGGATTAAAACCAAGAATCACCTACCTAGCAAGACTGAGTATCATGCTCCAAGGCAAAATTTGGATTTTCAATAGAATAGAGGACTTTCAAGCTTCCTCAGTGAAAAGACCAGAGCTGAATAGAAAATTTGACTTTCAAACACAAGAATCAAAAGAAGCATCAAAAGGTAAACAAGAAAGAGAAATCATAAGGGACTTACTAAAGTTGAACTGTTTTGTTTACACCTACATGGAAAGAGGATGTGTGTAATTCATGAGACCTTTCTCAGTATTAGGGTAGTTGAAGGGAATATACACATATATACACAGAGGGCACAAGATGGGTTGAATACGAAGGGATAATATCTAAAAAACAAAATAAAATTAAGAGATGAGAGAGGGATATATTGATAGAGGGAGAAAGGGAGAGAGAGAAAGGGGTAAATTATCTCACATAAAAGTGGTAAGAAAAAGCAGTTCTGTTGGAAGGGAAGAGGGGCCAGGTGATGGGCAATGAGTGAATCTTGCTCTCATTGGATTTGACCTGAGGAGGAAATAACATACACACTCAATCACGTATCTTACCCCACAGGAAAGCAGGGGGGAGAAAATGAAAAAGGGGGCATGATACAAGTGAGGGCAGATAGGGGAGGAGGTAATCAAAAGCAAACACTTTTGAAAAGGGGCAGGGTCAAGGGAGAAAACTGAATAAAGGGGGACAGGATAGAAGGGAGCAAAATATAGTTAGTCTTTCACAACATGAGTATTGTGGAAGTGTTTTACATAGTGATACATGTGTGGCCTATGTTGAATTGCTTGTCTTCTTAGGGAGGGTGGGTGG
>CM053627.1:148203963-148227349 GCA_028646595.1 Phalanger gymnotis | reverse complement strand
AGCCCCACCTTGGGCCCCACCTCAGTCATCAATCCACATAGGTTCCACACCTAATAGGGGTTTGGGCCAGGGGCTTAGCATTACTCAAAGCAAACAAAAGCCAAACTCTTCAAGGGCACTTGTTGAACTAAGTGCTAAGGAGCCCATTTTGCTTAACAACACAGGAACCATACAGGAAAAATCAATCCTGTATTCCAAGATAGCATTCTGATCTATGTGAAGAAAATATAAAAAGAGAGAGGAAATTCATATCAAGATAGTTTCAAGAAAACTTACTTTCCCTATACCATCACAATAAAAGCCCACTACATTCTAGGATGGAAAACAGTATATTTAAAAAACATGTTATCAAAAACTGAATTAATCAAGCATCTACAAGGCCTTAAAGATGTTTTTTTTTTCATCTCACAATGATTGAACTATCACAGCTCATTTATTATTTATGATGTTAGAATTTGCATTCAATTCAGTTCAAGTAAGTCAAATAAAGTTAATCAAAAAGCATTTACTAAACATTCACACACTGTGACAAGCTCTGGGGATACAAAGACAATAATAGTAATTAATAGTAGTAATACTAATAGCCCCTGTAATATAGTAGTAATAAATATAAAATAGTAGTAATAATAATAGTCCCTGTCCTCAAGAAGCTTACATGCTACTCGGAGAAAATAACATGTATACAGACAAGTAAATACAAATTATATAAAAGGTAAACACCAAGTAATTTTTTTTGGTGGAGAGAGTACTAGTAAATGGGAAGATTGGGAAAGATATTGTGAAAGAGGTAACTTCTGAGCTGAACCTT
The DNA here is from genome assembly GCA_028646595.1 of Phalanger gymnotis. NCBI lineage: Eukaryota > Metazoa > Chordata > Mammalia > Diprotodontia > Phalangeridae > Phalanger > Phalanger gymnotis. The sequence goes on along the minus strand of CM053627.1, from coordinate 148,226,541 downwards.
GAAGTGGGTTAGGGATTCCATGAAACAGAAGGCCCATGCAAAAGCACAGAGGCAGGACACAATTGAATGAAACACAGAGTATGTGAGGATGAGTACTATGAAAGAAGTTTAGAAAGATAGATAGTAACCATGTTGTGAAAGACTTTTAATACCAGGGAGTTTGTATGTTGTTCTAGAGACAATAAGAAAAGACAGGAACTTCTCGAGCAGGGATGGGGGAATGGGTATCGTGATCAGATATATGATTTATGAGTATCAGGTTAGCAGCTATGTTGTTGATGGGTTGGAGAGAAGAGACTAGAGCAAAAGAAGGTAATTAGGAGGTTATTAGAACAATCTAGGACAGAGGCGATGAAGCCCTTAAATCAAAGACCCTATAAATTGGAAGAAGAGGACAAGTCATACAGATGTTGAGAAGGTAGACTCAACAGGATGTAGCAACTTATTGGACATGGAGTTGGAGTTGGGGGTAGGGAAGAAGGAAGAGTGAGGTATTACTAAGAGATTGGAAAAGCGGGAAGGTGCAAAGCTGCATAGTGGTGTTTTTGACCTTTATTATTCATGTTAGAACAGATGCAAAGGAAGAAACAAAAAAGAGACAGATACAATTATGGCTTCTACATCACGACTTTCCCAATTGTGGTTTTGTTATATCATGGGTTGGCATAAAAAATTATATGAGAATTTTGGGGAGTTTTGCAGAGGCCACAGATGTCATATGAGGGCCAGCAGATGACACAAAAAAGGTAGAGAAACTCAGAAATGCATAAAATATATGTATAATATCAACACAGTTTATCTTTTAATGCCATAATAATTCAGAATTCTTCTCTAGTATGAAGAGGCCAAAAAATTTTACATGGATTTTCCAGATCATAGGGGTGCTAACCTCTTTGATGTGAAAGGGATAACTGATACATAGATAGATAGATAGATGATAGAGAGATAATGGATTAAGCACAATGCCAGGCACGTATTGAGGATAAAAATATGGTAAGCAAAACAGTCCCTGCCCTAAAGAAGCTTACATTTTAAGGGACTAAAAAAAACATAGAGTTGTTAAAAGGAAAGGGGAGGAGGAGGAGATTGCTAGAAGTTGTATGGAGGCCTAGGCCCCAACCAAAACAAATGCAAAACTCACCTACCAGATCCAGGGAACCAAAGGCTCCAAGTTTATGGCAGTGAGGAGATGAAAAGAAAGTAGATTCTGGTGAGGAAATGATTGGAAATTATTTACAAATATTGCTGTTATCCTAGAAACTAAACCTACTCAGATGAACACCTGGATTATTTGCAGCCTGTCTGCCTATATTTGGCCTACTGCCAAATCGAAAATCAGGCTTTCAGGATACTTTTTAAACAGCTGTGAGAAGTGAAGGTTAGGGCCTTTCCATTTAAAACACAAATACAAACATTGTGTGCATAAGCCCCATCTGATTTTTTGTAAAAGCACCCCTAAGTGGTTCTTCAGCTTATGAAATGAAAACTGTCAGAATATTTTTCAAGTTTTTTCTTACATGGAAAGAAACTTTAAGAGTGTACCAGTCAGAATCAGTTTCTCTTCTTGGTCACAGAGGAGACTTTTTCAAGGTCACACCCTTTTTTTCTTCTTTTTCTGCTAAAGCCTAGTTGGAATGTAGCAACATCCCATTGATTCATAAAATCAATTGACCTTGGCCCCCATTTATCCCAGGCCTGTCTACTTCTTAGAAAGTTGGTATTTTGTTTGTTGTTTCTAAAGAACTCTGGAAGGTCATGGTCGAGGAATCTCCAAGTGCTGAAATGTTCTTTGTGTCAGCAGCCTATATAATGAAAGGCTGAATGTTTTTATTATAGACATTAGCTGGTGATTTTACTTTGCTCACAGTACTAAATTAATACATCTGCCCACACTATCTACTCAGAAGCTACCACGCTTTTGAGTAACAGAGCATAAACCATCTCTATAAATAGTTTTCCTTAGATCACCCTGAGCCTGGACCCATTCCCTACTGGATAATAAGATGATGTTAATCTTTGAATTCCTTTCTCTCCTTAGTAGATTACATCGTATTTTAAATCAGACACAAACAAAATCTTGCAGGAAACATAATTAGAAGTGAAATTGCTCCAAAGAACCTTTGTCTCTGGAAAAAGGGGGAAAAAACAACCTTTTTTGCCCTCCATGATGTGCTGGGACATATCTAGTCTAATGATCAGCTGTCACCAAGTAATTGAATACCCCAGAGCTTGAAGTGTCAGAGAGTCTATGCATTTTCATTCCTGTTATTTTTTCCTCTTCATAAATAGAGGGGTAAAATAGACCTGCATGACACAAAATTGTTGCTTTTGATGAGATGCTTCCCATATTTCTAGTGATCATTGGCTGTGTTGATATGTTGCTCATTTTAGCATTCTAGAGATGTAGTGGTAGTAATCACATTGTAGGATTGTGGAAATGAACTGTGTCTTCTGTGTCTGTATTTTAAAATTGTGATTATCTTAAAATATGGTTACATACCAAAACAAGTATGTGGAGTTCACCAAGGGATTGTAAAGATCAGTGAATACAGAAATTGTTATCCTAGCCTACCCCAACCCCAAAAAATGAAATAACCATCATCTTCCCATTCATTTTTCCCTTGATTATGGAATTTCACAGCCCTTTGTCCCATATTTCCGTCATGCAAAGATAAAACTTGTAAATTATTCTATCATAGAAATAGCTGAAGAAATTTTATGGATATATATTGGGTGGGAGCTTTCACTAGTGGAGATTGGAGAATAAAGGGGTTTCAGGGCTCCTGCCTAGGGCTACAGTCTTCTCTTGTCCTCCACATAGCTCGTAGATGACATGATCAATAATATACTTTCAGGTAAGCAATCCTGAGTATAGCAAAAAAAAGATTTTATTATAGACAAGAGGATAACAATACTAATTATTATACTATCTCACATTTACATATCACTTTATAGTCTACAAAGTACTTTCCTCGCAATAATCCTAAGGAGTAGGTTGGCTAAATGTCACTAACATCATTTTATAGATGAGGAAAATGAAGCTCTGAGACATTCAGCTATTTGCCCAAGGTCACACAGCTGGCGAGGAGTTCAGGGCTTTGGAGTCATCTTTTATCTCCAAATCCAGGGCTCCCTCTTTATACCATACTGCTTCTCAAATAAATCTTTGGGATCTTTTGAGTCTCTGCCTAGTCATCCAAATCCAGCTTGTTTCCAGCCTGTCTCCTCGTTTATTTTCCTTACTGGACAGGTCTGGTGCTCCTAACTCCCCCAGGAAGTAGTTCTCATCCGGACCTCGATTCTACCTTCTTTCTCAGTTTGAGGTCAGTACCTGATTAGCTCTCTTGATTTCCCATACAGCAGGAATCTAGCCACTGTAGTTTCTATCAAAATGTCCCAATGCCTTTATTCCTCTCTGTTTTAATAACTGTCCTCTGCTTTGCCCTAAGATCACCAAATTCCCTTGATCCAAACAATAATAACAATTTACTTAATTCTGTAAGGCTTGCAAAATACTTTATGCGTTATCTCATTTGATATTTGTAACAACCCTGCTGAGTTAGGTACTATTATTATCCTTATTTTACAGATGACAAAATTGAGTGTGAGAGAATTCATGATTTGTCCAAGGTCCCACAAGTAAATGTTTCAGGTGGGATTTGAACTCAGAGCCTCCTGACTCTAATACAACACTCTATCCAGGACACTACTTAACTTGCCACTTCTGATGCTTTCAAGTTCAAAGACAGTTGCCCCATGACAAAATTGTCATGTAAAAGCAGAATCATTAAATACATAAAAGGCTATACAAGAGAAACAATAACCAGCTTTGAAAGGTAGAGACCTCAAATTCCAGTTTTAAGTCTTCTGTATTTACTAGGTGAGTCACTTCAATTTTCTGGGTAAGTTTGATATGCACTTCATATCAAGCTATGTCTTAGTTTAGAGCAGAGGTTCTTGACTAGGAGGTTATAATCATTTTCAAACAACATTTTGATAACTGTATTTAATATAAAGTCATTTGTAATCCTATGCATTTTGTATTATTCATTTATTTTTTTTTATTTTCTGAGAAAGGGTTCATAGGATTCCCCGATTCCCCAGACTATCAGAGGATCCACATCACAAAAAAGTTTAGGAGCCCCTAATTTAGAGCAATGGTGTCAAGCACAAATAGGGAGTCCACTAAATCATTCATAATCATCTTTGCAGCCTATAGATTGACTTAGAAAACCTTATATTACTATTATCTATGTTCTATTTATTTTTATGTATTTTGTTAAATATTTCTCACTTATATTTTAATATGTTTGGGATAATATTTGTAAATGAAGGCCCAATGTACTTATATCTCTGGATCAGAGAATCTTGTAAGGTTCTTCATGAACTTTTTCAACCTCTTCAACAGATGCTGGAATTCTGCAATTTTTTTTAATTTCATGGTGCATTATTTGTTTAATCTCATTATGAGCATTGCAAAGTGAATGACTGCGTCCCATGAAATGATGCTTCTTTCTACCTTTGATCGCAAATGAAACTAACTCCTCCAACAATTTTACTTATGTCTTCAAGGAGAACATGTGAGCCATACTTCTATTTAACTACAACATTATTCTGTTTACATCTTCTGTTTCTATTTATAGCAAGGATATCAACACAAGTGTGGTTCAGATTCTCCAATAATGCATCAACTCATTGGCCTTTGGACAAAGATAATATATTAAAACTTAAAAGGAACAATAATTAAATTCATGTTTAAAGATAAAGAACTTATAATTCTCAGCACACTCTGTCCCACTTCTTTCTATCATTATTTTAGAAAAAGCATATCACACAGAGCCAAAAGCTGCTTCATATTGTGTGTGTGTGTGTGTATGTGTTTGTGTGTGTGTTTCATGGGTTGCATGGCCAAACAATTCATCCCGTCATGGCCAATCCTATGGTGATAAGCCATTATTAATTTAGCTAGGCTAGTCCCCAGACAGCAGGCACAATGTGTCACTGTATCTGTAGACAGAGCCCTTCTAGTTCGGTGAGCCTTCGAGAGTGTGTGCTCCGCTAGCAAATCCTCTAAGACCCAGTATCCCCTTCATGCTACGGTGATGGATTGGAGTAAAACTGTACCCTAAGTAGAGTTTGCCAAATCAGATTGACCACCAACTCCTCTGGTGGAGACAAAACAGGATCATAAACCCAAGAGTCCCAGGGATAGCCTTGTGTCCCAAAATACCTCACCTGCATCCAGCCTAGTCTTTGTAATCCTCATGAAAAAAGCAACTGTTATAGAGAAGGGAGCCACCACCCTGACCAACACCAATACCAACTGCCAACCAACTGTCACTAATGAGAAGTAAGTCCAATGACCCTGGAAACAGAAACACTGGCCAGACCAATGCTTTTATCCTGGTCTCAGTAGCCTTAGTCCAAACTCAACTTGATAACTTCCTTTGTAGATATTGTGGCCCCTGCCTTCTTAGAAGTCACAACTTTTGAAGACTTGGAAAAGAAAATACTCACCACCAAGTGGGTATATGTATGTGTATGTATGTGTGTGTAGATAGATAAATAGACAAATGCAAAAATATATAGCTATATTAATAGATAGAGATATATACATACTCGTAAACACTTGGACAAATAAGGCATCAAACAGAATTGGTTTTATTGACATAAAACACAGAGAAATCTTCCTTTGAGCCAGCAGAGACCCAAGAACATCCAAGACACACGTCTTTTCTCTCTCTGTCTCTGTCTCTCTGTCTCTCTGTCTCTCTCTCTCTCTCTCTCTCTCTCTCTCTATCTCTCTCTCTCTCTCTCTATATATATATATAAGTATATATATGCATATATATACACATATACATACATACACACATGTATAGTGTATATATATATATATATGTAGACAAAATCTATCATATATACATGTGTGTGTATGATAGTAGAACAGTGCCATTAAGGGAATTTGTTATGCTTGACTATATTTTACAAGGATTTTTTTTCCTTTTTGTCCCAACTGGAATGGGTGTGGGAGGAGAGAATACAAATTTCTTTGTTCAAGAAAATAATTTAAAAGAAATATCCATATGTATTGAATTTAATTCAAGGTTCTTGAACTGTTTGTAAAACTAGACTATTCATTTCAAGTAAAGTGAAGTGATATTTAGATGAACTCATCAATTGATTACTCTCATATTCCCCAAACACAGATTCATATAGAAGTAATAGGCTTATTACTTCTTTATAGAAGAAAATTATAGAAGGAAATAGGCTTAAATGCTCGTGTATCCAAACTGACAACCACATCTCTTCTGATAGGCTCACATATACTCTCTTCCTCAAATCCTGGGCCCATCAGTTTCTTCTTGAGCTTTCTTGTTTTTATTTTTGTCTGTTGAGGACTTAGAAACATTCCATCTCAGAAATCATGCCTGTTGAAACTTCGTTTTCATAGATTCAAATGTAATTCTGTGGATTGCCTTGAGATCCAAACATCTCAATCACTATACAACTGCACATATGTATGTGCTTCACATACGCCTCTAGATATGCCCTGAACTTCACCCCAGGAGTATCACAGAAGCCAGGTCCAGTGACCAACTCTGAGTGATTCTACACTGCTAGGCTCTACACCAGTTACATGCTCATGAGTTCATCCCTGAGTCTATTCATAAACACACACTAATGTTCATGATGATTCCAATGATCCCCTAAATACACGCAGTGGTCCTCCCTGGTCTACATTTACGGGAGTGTATGAGATGTTCAAAGAGGACTCTGGTGCAAGGGATTTTCAAAACCTTTCAGGGCTACTCATCCACCTTTGGTGTCCATCTACCACCCAACTCTTACTTTTAGGTCCTAGAAACTGTAGCGTGTGCAGCAGTCACACTCTGGTAAAACCATCCTGGCAGATAGGCTAAACCAGGTTGAGGGTAATCGACAGACATCAAATTCTCCAGTGAGTTACCCCAAGCACGTGAAGACTTTTTCCTGTAGAATGAGCAGATGAGAATAATTTGTTCCAGCAGTCATGAAGACAGCCAAAGCAGGCTCTGTGGGGTATTTAGAGATTGCTCAGGCATCAAAGACACTAAGGTCATTCTCTGCATCCCAGGTCATCACCAGTCATCCTGACTTTTGTTCTGTCCCTGGACTTCTATAATTCTGGAGAAAAGAGTGAGGCTGATGACTTTGTACAAGTCTGCCTCACATAAATCCAATTCATACTCAACTTAAGACACCACCCTTGTGATGTCATTGGTCCTCTTTGAAAATGAAGGACAAACAACAATATTTACAGACTTGTCCAATAACTCGCAATGCTCTCAGATATGCCCATTTGCTCACAGTTCGTACAACTCAAAACTTCTACTAATAGGTCATACCAAAGTTACATCACCCTCCTCATATTCTACAGACTCAAAATAATGAAGTTTCTGACATTACTCCCCTAATCCTATGGATCACTTTATGCTTCCATTAATATCAGCATGAGAGAGAGATCTTGACATTTCTTTTATATGACCTAATGGCCAGGGATAGGTATAGCAATTACTCATGCTACTTCAGCTTTGTCCATAGCTTCAATTTCTCAATTTAGGCAGTGACTGTTTCAGTTTGCATCTTTCCATCCCCAGCACCTAGCACAGCATCAAGTACCCAATCAGTCTTTAATAAGTGCTTTTTTATTTAATTAAATTGAGCCCTCATATCTCTCTATTTCATTTTTCCTAGGCAGGAAGCTGTAATTGCACAAAAATTTAAAGCAAAACCAAGTTTTCTGCAACCCCCAACATGATTCTCCCCATTTTATAGACTCAGAATCAAATTTGAAGACAGCTGATTTGGGGGGAATCGGTGGCACAGTGGAGACATTATTTTAGTCATTAATTTCCATTGGCTACTTTTGAGGGGGATGAGAGGGTGTTCTTCTCTATCAGTCACCATATCTCCACAAAAGTAAAAAATAAAAATTAAGGCTGTTATTGTCACCTCTTAGCATTTTCATTTAAAGAGTAAATATTTCATGTCATTCAAAATTTGAGGAAGTCCTTTCTTTTTAATATTCAGGTCATTTTATCTGTATTCGAAGCTTATTTGGAGGTAAAATAAGGAATTCCATAATTGCTGGTCCTAAATTTAATTAAACCTAAAGAACCTATTATGTATAGAAAGTATAACATTTTTATGAATGTGGCTGTAATCTTCAATGAGATAGAAGTCAGTTTACTACTATCTTCCCTTTATCCACTTTTATCTACTCTTCCTTTCCTTTCTTGCCTTTCCAGTCAAATATAGGCTTTTTTTGCACAGACACAGTTTTGTGTTTGTCTTTGTATTCCAGGCAGGTAGCACTGTTACTGGCACATAGTAGGTGTGTAATAAATATTATTTAAATTGAATTGATTTGAATCTTTTAAGGGTAAATGGAAAGAGTCAACTCTGAGGCAAAGTCTACTTAGCCAAGTAATGGAAGAGGGATATGCAATCCTCTAGTGAATTTGGGATCATGGATGTTTGGGTAATTCAGGCATAAGGACAGGCTCAGCACATGAACAGAGATTCATATTTTTTGGCCTTGTATTGCCACATTGTCATCATTAAACCTTTCTTGATGTGGTTTCATTTTCATTTCAACATTACAAAATTACGAAGGCATTTTTTCAGACTTTCCCTCGCATGGTCTTTAAATCACTGTGATTTAGTGTTAGAGGTCTCACTGATGGAAATAATCCTTACTGCAAATGATTGTAAAAGAGAAGGGAGGAAATTATTGGCACTATTTTAAACTTTTTTCAGGTATAAATATCTTTTTATCTCAATAGATTTAATTTTACTATAGAAATGGATTCATTGCATGAAATGTGCAAGAAATGCTTGAAATAACAATCTTTTTGTGTTTGTTTGGAGAAGGAAAGGCATATTATGACTAACAGGTCAGACAAAATAGAGAAAGACTTACATTCATGTTCAATTTTTATACTACATAAAATATCATTCTTTCTATGGCAAAATATATCTCTACTTTTAAGAACTTATGCACTGAGTTACTTAGACAAAGGAACAACAAAATACAATCTCATTTTGTATGGCAGGCAGTAGGCTATGTTCGAAAGCTATATCTACTTTAGATGCAGATGTGGAGCTTCAGATCTGACTCAATCAGAAAAGGTCACCAAGCCCAAATGAGACATGAAAATATATAAAGCCCTTCTACATGTTCATTTGAAGAGTTTTCAATTTTAATTCTCTTTTGTGTTTTCCATTTCCCTGAACAGCTGTAGATGTGTGTGTGACAGTGAAACATTTGTTTATTTTCCTATTTATTTAGCGTTCATTTGTATGTTTGTTTGTTGAGTGCATGAATGTACTTTACCCCACAAATACTGCTAGAAATGCTTATGAAGCAAGTCATTCCAGATTGTTAATTTTTTAGAGTGCAACCAAAATCTCTCATTATAATGTAGTAAGAAAATATCATGCACTTGATTACTAGCGGAATTAGTGAGCTAAAGAAACAATACATGAAAGGTGGCCCTTGCAGTCAATATTCAGGAAAGTAGCTCCTGTGGAGAAGGAATCAGCCATACTTACTGTCAACCAATTGCTACACATGGAGCAGGCAAGCCAGTTTGCCTGTAGCATCAAGGGATCCCAAGATGGAGACAGGAGGCAGCATGTTGCCAAGCAAATCAAACCACTATCAATACCTTGATTACCACTGTAAACAACCAAGGACCCTGAACCCAAGAGCCTTTGGAATAGAGGTGCTTCCAGCCCAGGGGCATCAGACACTATCCTGGGAAACCATCTTTGTGCAGATTAACCCTAGTAACTGCTATTGAAGTGACAAATGTTGGAGCAGATATAGAAAAATCAGGACAATAATTCATTGTTAGTGGAATTGTGAAATGATCCAACCATTTTGAAGAACAATCTGGAATTATGTGCAAAGAATTATTAAACTACCTATACCCTTTGAGCACTTGGTTTATTTCCAAAGATGATTAGAGAATAAGGAAAGGGACCTATATGTTCTAAAATGTTTATAGTGGCTCTTTTTGCAGTGGCAAAGAACTGGAAATTGCAGAGATGCCCATCAATTGGGGAATGGCTGAACAAGTTGCAGAATATGGTTGTGATGGAATACTGCTGTGCTATAAGAAATGATGAGTTCAATCCATTTAGAAAAACATGGAAAGATTTGCACAAAATGATGAAGAGTGAAATGAGCAGAACCAAGAGAACATTGTATATAGTAACAGCGATGTTGTTTTAATAAAGACTTTGAGTGAATAAATTATTTTGTCTATTATAAATACCCAGATGAACATATAAAGGACTATGAAGAAAGACATTATCTGCATCTGGAGAAAGAACAGATAGATACAAGTATGTAAAGAATAATTTTATGTACGTACGCCTATTTGTATCTAATGGTGGCCATCACTAGGGCAGGGGAGGGAAGAAAAAAGAAATTTACATGAATTTGGTTGTATATTTGAAAGGAATAGCAAGTTATGTGTAGCACAACATAGCAAGTGGATTTGCAGTTTCATGTACAATCATCTTTTTATTGTACTTTGTTGAAGAAATGCTTGTTTTATTCCATAAATTAAAAATAAAAATTTTTAAAATGTGAACTCCTTGATAGCAGGGATTATCTAATTTTTCCATTTGTAACCCCAACACTCAGTGCAGTGTTTTGTGTACAATAAGCATTTACAAAATGCTGCATTGATTCAATTATACACTATTAGTTTATTAGCATAGAGTCACCTAATAGGGCTTGTAACCACTAAGCTGGCGAAATATTTTTCAAGTATTTAGTAATTCATAGGATATTTTTTTAGCCTCCATTGTTGTAAAGTACTTGGGGCATACAAATATGAGTATGATCCATCCCTGCTCTCAAAGCAGATAGACTATAGTAAAGAGGAATAACTTAGGAACACAAATAATCACAATGCATATTAGGATGCGATGGATAAATCTGGAGGTTGATAAGTAAACAAATTAATATGAGAGTTCGAAGCAAGGATATCTCATCTCTGTTGGAAAATCTCTTGTGGTCAAGGTGTTACATGAGTTGGAAGTTGAACAACTAAGCATTTATTACTTGGTGCAAAGCATTGTTGTAAATGTTAAAGATACAAAAAGAAAAGCAGTGGCTTCCCCTCAAGGATCTCACAGTTTAAAAGGGGGAGGAAATTCACAGAGGTTTCAGCTGCAAATAAGTGGAAAAGCCTAGTGGTCCTTAATGTAGATAATTTCTTTAATGACAGTTCCATTTATATACATACATACATAAGTATGTGTGACTATATATATATATATATATATATTTCTAATGTTGAACCATTTAATAATGCCAAAGAATTTAGTAACAAAAACTTTTGCTAACATTTTCCAACCATAACTTTGTTCTTGACACCTCCTAAATCATTTGGGGAAAAAGAAAGCACCAGAGGTATGGCTAGTAGGGGAGCGAGTACCATAGTACCTTCAGAGGCAGTCATAAGATTGAATCTTCACGAGAAATGTTCCAGGCTAATAGCTATAGGGACTGAACTGGAAGCATGGTGGACCAGTGGTCAGGGTGCCACTACTAGCCACAGTGCTCTTGGTCTCTGGTTTCTAGTCTTCTCTACCACCTTTTGAAAACATGGGAAGGTTCAGGTGGTAGCGTTGTAGGTAGAGCAGCTAGAACTTAAAAGAAGCAGAGGGGCAATGAGGTAACATTTCAGGTTCAGGTGGTGGCATGAGTAACTATGAAGGCATGGCAAAGATTGGACAAGTTCAAGGAATGTTGAGTGGTTCAGTCCAGCAGAAGAATGGAGTACATGAGAGGGAATCGTATGATGCAAAGTTGGAAAAATATCTAGATGGAGCAATGGATAGAGTTCTGTGCCCTGAGTGAGGAAGACCTAAGTTTACATCCATCCTCAGATACTTCCTAACTGTATGACCCTAAGTAAGTCATATTAAATTTTTTTAATCTGTTTACCTCAGTTTCCCCATCTATAAAATGGGAATAACAGTGGTACTCACCTGCCAAGGTTGTTGTGAAGCTCAAATGAGATGATATTTATAAAGTGCTTGGCACATAGTAAGCACACAAAAATTGATTGATTCCTACATTCCTGTTCTTCTCAGTACCCAGGGCTTGAGAACCGAGAACTTGTTTTTCATTGTGTGGCATTCACATCTTCCAGATGCCTTATCCCAATCATGTCAGGATGAAGCTACAGAGCTAGTACTAGCATGAGTTTAGTCCAGGAAAAAAAAAACAGAAGGTTCCTTTAACCTTGGATTTTCAGAATTGTAAAAAAGGCTAAGCCTTGGGAACAGGGGCTCCCAGGGAGGCTTGCATCCGTCTGTGATCTTAAGCAAATTGTTCAGGAGGGACTAAAGGGAATAGAAAAAAGACCTGTGCTCCCAGGAATCAAGGCTGGTGAACTGAGTGTTTGCCCCAAATTCAAGGTGCCAGATATTCATCAAATTCAAGGTGCCAGATATTCATCATCCGCTTGTGCCATGTCGGGAGGAGTTTCCAGAACCAGCAGGCAGACTGCCCTGGAGGACCTGAGCACCAAATATTTGCTGACAGAGATATCGAAGCAGAACTGCTGCCTTCACCTGTATTTGGAGTGGCTTACCAGATGCCACATATTTGGAGTAACCAGTACGGGTGATGACTCTACAACCCATATGCTGAATCATCACAGAATCCTGGAAAGTAGTGGCCTTAATCAACTGGTTCTTCCCCCTTCTTCTGCCAGGCAAATTCTCAGCTTTCTTGCCCCTTATTCTTAAGATTCAGAATCGTTGTTCAAGCAAAATAAACAATTAAACTGAAAAACCAACAAATAATTTCTTCCTCTGCTGCTACTTCTGCACGCTGTCTTATCCCTCTCTGCCTTAACCCTGCTTTGACATAGTTCATACATATCCTCCCATTCAACCGTGACTCTTTCCATCCTTTGATATTAATGAAAATCTGTATTCAGAAGACACAATATCCCTGGCCTCCCTTGCTAATATCAGATTCTCCTTCTATGGTGTCCTGGGGTCACAGAGAGGAGTAGGCATATTCCTTATGCCTCATAAGCACTTCAATGCCATCCTTCTATCACTCTTTCATTGTGGTTCATTCCATCCCTCTCCGCTTGATTCAGATCATTGTTAAAATCACCAATTGTCCTCTAGGTCATTCTCTCTCCTTTCTTAGGGGATTCAGTCCCTGGCTCACAGTCTTCCACTCAACTGCAAATTTTTCCCTCAGACTCCCAGACTTCAGTAGGTATGATGATGCCTGCTCAAACACACAGGCTTCCAGTTTATCACCCTCCTCAACTCCTAGGAACTAAGTCTTTGAACCACCTCAACCAAGGGCTTGGTTGCATTTTCTCTTTCGTCGTTCAATCCAAGTCAATAAGCATTTATTCAGTACCTATTATATAACCCTCTTCCATTCACCAGAGATACAGATACACAGACACAAAAAAGGGGCAGCCCTTTCAAGTACCTCACATTCTATTACAGGAGGAGATGATAGCACTAATTTATATGAATAAGGAAATGTAGGGTTTTTTTAAGGTAGATACAAAGCAGTTCAAAGTATTATTGAGGAGGGAAATCATTTCCTTGTAGGAAGAGGTTCTCAGAGGTGAGCTTTAAAGTTTCCTAGGATTTCAAGGGATGGAAGTGAAGAAGAAACTGATTCCAGGCTTAATTGGACAGCCTCTCTGAAGGCATGGAAGTGGGACACAGATTGTTGTGTACAAGGAATAGGAAGTAGGCCATTTTGTCTAGAATATAGAGAATATGAAGGAGATTAATGGGAGATCAATCTAGCATGATAAAAAATAGAGCTGAATTGCGATGGACTTTCAGGTCAAGTGTGCGAGATGATATTTTATTGTAGTTGTCCAGTTGTTTCAGTCATGTCCAACTCTCCATGACCCCATTTGGGGTTTTCTTGGCAAAGATACTGGAGTGGTTTATCATTTCCTTCTCCAGCTCATTTTACACATGAGGAACTTGAGGCAAATAGGATTAAATGACTTGCCCAGGGTCACACAACTAGTAAGTATCTGAGGCTGGATATGATATTTTATAGTCAAGGCAATAAGGAACCACTGAAATTGTCTGAATAGAGGAACGGTCTGATCAGACTTGTGCCTTTTGAATATAATTTGGAAATGATGTGGAGGGCACATTAGAGAGAGAGATAACTATTTAATTCCATGATCACAAATTCTGAAATAACCTCTTTCTGATCACAACCTCCTGTCTTTTAATCTTTTCTGCTGTACCACTCCATATAAACCTATTCTTCAGCCTCATGGTGATCTCCTACTCTTCCATACATCACCAGCTTGACTTCTGTATTTTTCCTCCAGAGTTGATCTTATAATTGACTATTATCCTCTATCTTTCAATCCTTTGCCATCTTGACCCATTAGTACCCTCCACTTGTCAAACCTCTACACCAGATTAGCCTGCCATCGCTTTCTCTGCTCTTGCATTCTACTTTAAAAAATCATGCAATTGTGCTGAGTCTGTTACAAATTTATATTATCAAATCTCAATTGAGTCATTATTGCAGAAAGATGATTTTCCTGATTGAATCTCTACCACTCCCCAGTGACTATTCTAAACTTTCTCTTCTTTCCCAAAACACTCTCTGTCACCTCCTGTCTTCTTTTTCTTAGTAAAGGACCTTGCCTGCTAGTTTACTTTAAAAGGGGGTAGGTACACACAAGGAGGTCCTTATTTTTCTATATTGCACACCTTAATGATTCTCCAAATCATTCCCCTTTTTTTCTCCTTTGCTCTGATCTCTGAGAAAGAAAGAGGGTCTGTTTCTTGCTATCTTGTCTGGGCATTATCTCTGTCTCATTCTGTCTCTCTCCGTCTCTGTCTGACTCTCTGCCTTTGTGTTTCTCTCTCTCTCTCTCTCTCTCTCTCTCTCTCTCTCTCTCTCTCTCTCTCTCTCTCTCTCTGTCTCTTTCTCTTTCTGTCTCTCTCTCCAGATCACCAACTGGAGCAAATACTGTAGGAAGCCACTCCCCGTAACTTTCCTGCCAGTGTTCCCTTCTTGTTTTCTGCCTATGGGCTGGATGATGACCTACAATCTCATCCCATCTGGCAAAGAACCCAAAATACCTTCTCCATTCTAATCCTTGGGCCCACTTCACCTCTTCTAACTGAGGTGGCCTAGGTTTCTCCAGCTCCTCCCCCTCTTGCTGGATGGACATGGCAGCACATACTGCTTGGATGACCAAGGAGTCAACTGCTATCCTTTCAGCGAGATGAAAAACTACAGGGTTTTAACATCTGCCTGGCTTCTGAGGCCCTAAGCTCCCCAGGAACTGCTCTCTGACCTGCCAATGAGCCCTATGAATGCTTGAGGTTTGTTATTAACCCTGCAGCTGCAACCATCACACCCTTGAGCCCTTCCATCAGTCTTGTAGCTGAACTCTCCACATGTCTATTGTCTCCCCCATTAGAACGTGAGCTTCTTAAGAGCTTGCTTTTCTATTTTAATCTCCAGCACTTAGCGTGGTGTTTGATACATACTTTACTTTATTCCCCATCATCTTCTTCCCAGCTGCCTTGTTACTTATACCAAAGACTATGCCCTTGAGGATTTAACCTACTTCAGAACTCTTGAGGCCTCCCAAGTCCTGATTACTGAGTTTCTCACATGTGGCCCACTACATCAGCCTTGTGCTCCTTCCATGGTTCAGTTTATTATCCCGTCATTTTCTTATCAATCTCCATGATGCCACATACTTACTCATAGTTCTCCCCCACCAGCCTGGACAAAGGTCTCTTTGTCTGAGTGTCCTGTCTGAGAAAAGAAGGCTAGGGATTCCAGCCCATTCACCTAGATTACATTCCCTTTGTAAGGTTTTCTGGTTAGATGGAGTAACAATTCTACCTTGATAAGATGGTCTAGATAGTGCAAATTTTTGGACCAGGTGAAGGGCCATTATATTTCTTCTTATTTGACTCCCTTGACACTGTGCTTTCAAATTATGGGGCTTTAAAGTTCTTTAAAAGAGTTTCTCCTCCAAATATTCTTCAGCTCACAGGAGAAACCAAGATGGAAAAGAGAAACTGGGAAGTTGCCTGAGCTCTCCCCAGTTCCCCTCAGAAACAACATTAAATCAAGCCTCTAAACAGACAGCGATAGAACCCACAAAAAGACAGAGCGAGTAACTTAGAAGGACTTTGTGAAAAGTGTGTCTCACTTGGGTGAAAGGGGAGCACAGCCCAGCACAGACAGCATCCAGGCAAGCCAGTGGGAGGCTCTTAGCCACAGTGCAGATCAGCAACTGAGGGTCAGCAGGCCAAAGGTGCAGCAGGCCAGCTGGGAGGTTTCCAGCCACAGTGCAGAAAGCAAACTGCTAGCCCCAGAACCCTAGCACAACAGGTGCGACTAGGCCAAGACACCCCAGAGCAGTGGGCAAGGCACCAGCACTTGAAGCCCTGGCTTAGAAAAGCAGTGACCAGGCCCCTGGCCCCCGGTACAAGAAGCTTGGGACAGTGCCCTCTATGCCCCAGGAGCAGAGCTCAACTTTAAAAGTTGAAATAGGCTTAAAAATGAGAAAACAGAAAAGAGCCCTGATCAAAAACAAAACAAAACAAAAAACAGAAAAAAGCCCTGATCAAAACACAAACTCAGAAGAGCACAACAATGTCACATTACCTACATGTAGATATTCTTCAGCTCCTTGATTGAAGGATCTGTGCCTTGACTCCAGGTGGAAGAGCCACAAAAGAGCTGATGGTGGGTCTCTGAGGCCTTTCTCCTTTCTTAGTAAGTGGTGATCAGATTGGTAGGATTCCCTAAAATGTGGCTTCATTAATGACCTTCCAGAAAATTCAGCCCCTTCTGTTAAAAGCTTCCAGGAGGCAGATACTTGAGCTACATTTAATCAGGACAAAAGAAAATTTCCCCTAAGATCGAAATCAAATGGTTTGTGACCAATTAATCAATAAATCAACAAATATATATTAACCACTTAGTATGTGTCACACTTTGTGCTAGGTGTGGATGTAACAAAGAAAAAGTGAAGCTGTCCCCACCCTCAAGGCACTTACATTCAATTGTCAGAGACAATATGTACAAATATAACTATTTACAAAATAAATATAATGTGATGAGAAGGGAAAGTGCTGGCTAGGAAATGTTTCTCATAAAAGATGACTGGATGAGTTGAATTTTGAAGGAAAATAGGGATTCTAAGAGACAGAGGTGAGGATTGGGTGCATTATAGGTGTGGAAGATGGCCAGTACAAAGGCAGAGAGAAGATAAATTAAGTTCCATGTAAGAGAAATGTCCAGAAGGCCAGTTTGGCTAAAGCAAAAAAGCATTCATGAAAGAATAATATTCAATAAGGTTGGAAACATACATTGGAAACATGTTGTAAAGGGCTTTAAATCCAAAAAGAAGACTATATTTGCTCTTAGAAGTATTAGAGAGTCACTGGAGTTAATCCAATAGGGAATATGGTCAGAACTGTGCTTTCAGAAAATCACTTTGGCATCTGTGAGAAGGGTGGATTGGAATAAGGAGAAGCTTGAGGTAGTGAGACAAACTGGAAGGCTCTTGTAATAGTCCATGTGTGAAGTGATGAGGGCCTTTAATAGGGTGAAGAGGACATATAAGAGAGATATTTTTTTAAAAGGTGAAATAATAACAGTTGGGATAGAGTGTGTGGGATAGAGTGTGAGACCAAAATTTTGAGCCTGGGTGTCTATGAGGGTGGTGGTAGGGGAGAAAGAAACAACCAGAGTGCTAGACAACAGGGTCAATGAGATCTGCCGCAGACCCTTATTAGCTGTATGACCTTAGAAAGTCACTAAACATTCTCAGAGTCAGCTTCCTCATCTATAAAAAAAATGGAAATAATAATACTACCACCTACCTGACAGGCTTATTTTGAGGACCAGAGGAGATACCATGTAAAATGCTTCAAAAGCTTGAAAACAATCATTGTTACTGTTACTTCATGAGATGGCTCACCTTGCCTAAACTTTCAGAGGAAAGATCTCCCTGGGTTTGTATAAAAGTGAAGAATCATCTTCTCTTCTACAGGAACAGTGGGAGATGGTTATCACTATTTAAAATCTTAATATGTGTGTTGCTTCACCCTATGAGGTCAAATGAAGAGAATTATGTCAAATATTTTATATTTAGACCATATTTTTGTGCTGTAGCATTTACCAAGATTTATGAGTGACATTTATCTGTCATACATCCAAAATGTAAAATCCAATCAATTTAGCCAGTTCAATATCTAAGCTATGGGGTTTTAAGAGGAGAAAATAAGAACACAAGTTCCTTTATCCTCATGTCAAGGAGGGCCTGTTCCTCTAGAACACATCCCGTGTTTTCCAAAATGAAGGGATTGGACAAGGTGTTTTTTAAGATTGCACTTGATTTCAAGCTAAAAACTTGCTTCCCTTTGTCAATCGCCTTTCTTTTGAAGATTACACAAACTCACACTGATATACACCTGCCTGTCTCCACATTCACCTGAGTGAAAATAATATTTAGCAAAACCTAAAATGTCATAGGTGCACACTATAGCTTATTGAATCTTCAAGAATAGACACATAAGCTAGATGCTACACTTTTCCATTTCCTCTTCCTTTTGGGTTTTTCATTTCAACGAGGAAAAAAAACACACATCTCTTCACTGCTCCCCCCCCCCATTTTTCCCTTTTCTCTATAGCTTGATTTGTCAGCAGTATTTTTTCTTTAAATTGCTGACAAGAGTGAAAGTTAACACTGCGGCTTCAACTTTAAAGTTTTCCCACTTAATGTTAGGCATCTCGTCAATTAAATAATTCCACCCTTCTCCCCCATGTCCTACTACCATTTTTAAAAAGATGGATTCTGTAGATAGGAAGCAACTTACGCAAATGGTAAGTGGTATCAAGTGAAACTTTTAATGCAATATTGACATTCTCTAAGAAACTGCAGAAATTATGAATAAGGGATGGAAAATAGTGCCTACTTCTATTTCAGGCATTGACCTCAGGACCACTGATCTGGAAAATTAGCATCTGGCCAAGGATGATAAGGCTCAGAGTACCACGTGGAGCATCTGGAAAATAGGCTTTTAGGAACTAAATTTTCCAAAACGTGCACCTAAATTGCCTGGAGGAAGTTGGAAACTTTAAACAATACACCTGTATGTTCCCTCTGATATATTTAGGAGGTAATGCTTAAAAAGCATGGCCATCATTGAATGACCAGCCGAGAGCTCAATTTTAAGTAAGCAAGTGGAAGGTATCAATAGAATGCACATGTAGAATGTGGAAGAGAAAATCCTGAGACAGAAATCTGCTTATGTTAAGAGCTACATTTTTTAATCCCACTCTATTCTGAAAGCTATATATTGTTTGGGGGGTAAGTAAAGCCTACTTCAGGGGTGGGGAACCACAACCTCAAGGCCACATGTGGCCCTCTAGGTCCTCAAGGGTGGCCCTTTGATTGAATCCAAACTTCACAAATCCCCTTAATAAAAGGATTTGTTCTGTAAAACTTGGACTCAGTCAAAAGGCTGCACCCAAGGACCCAGAAGGCCACATGTAGTCTCGAGGTCACAGGTTCCCCACCCCTGAACTAATTGCTCTTGACCAATTGCTTTTTGTCCCTTCCTCTGCTATGTTTTCTGGGACTAGTATAACCAGAGGGCAGGGGGTAGGGATGAGGTGGAGGAATCAGTGAGTCAAAGAACAACTAATATGTATATGGATGTGTCTATACACACATATATACACATATGTAAATATACATACATATACAATTAAACCATATATAATATATGTATATACATGTAATGAAAGCATATACATATGTTTTCATTACATAAGATAAAACAAGATTATTTTCCACATGTAAGAAAAGTCATCTTAATAACCATCACTGATACATAATGCTTTAAAGCTTGAAAAAAGTTTTATATTGGTTATCTTACTTAAAATTCTCAGCAACTGTGAGATGTAGGTATTATGTTTATCATTATTCCCATTTTACTGATGAGGAAACTGAAGCTCAGAGAGGCTTAATGACTTGCCCAATGTCGCCTAGTTACTTATTATCAGAGGTGGGGGTTCAAACCCACATCTTCATAACTTCAAGTCCAGCATCATCTCTAGCCTTTTAAGAGAATGTAATGGTCTTTGAAAATGGCAGGTGTTTCTAGGTTGACCTATCAGACTACAGTTGTAAGCTTATACATGCCCTGTGGTTAGATCCTATCATTTTGATTTGTTTTATTTTATTTTCTAAACACCTAAAGTTTTCCCATTAAAGAGGGACTTGTCAGATTTGGCTCCTTCAAGGACTTGGCCACTACTCAGTACTTTTCCATTCCAAGTTTAGAATGCTGAGATAAAGGGCTGGAAAAGGGATATTATCATCTACTCAATTATGACCACAACTTAATAATAACAGGAGAAAAAGAAGGGGACCATAAAGTTTTCCATTATTCATTTGTCTGTGAAGAAATCAAATGTTAGGGACCTAGAGCCATTATCCTTGCCATCTACATAGTGAAAATTCAACAGTGTTTTGTTGTTGTCATTTTTAGTCCCCATCTCATAGACTCAGAGAATTTCAGAATTTGAAGGAACCTAAGAAGTCAACTGTTTCATGTGACCTCTCTGAGTATCAGTTTCTTCATCTGTAAAACAGAGAAAATTCTTACCTCCCCCTTTTTCTCCCTCTTGCAGGGAAGCCATGAAGATAAAATTAGACAATGGAGGCAGCTAAATGGTACAACGTGGAGCTTGGAGTCAGAAAAACCTGGGTTCAAATTTGGCTTCAGACATTCATTTGCTTTGACAAGTCAATTAACCTCTATTTGCTTTAGTTTCCTCAACTGTAAAATCGGGATAATAATAGCACCTACTTCCCAGAGTTGTTATAGAATCAAATGTACTAATAGTTTTAAAGTGCTTAGCACAGTGCCTGGCACATCATAGGTGCTATATACATGCTAGCTATTATTATTATTGCCATCATTAACATCATCATAATTATTATTTTAGGGTGTTTTACAAACTTTAGAGTGCAAAGTAATTGGTTATTAATTATGCAAGCAATGGTTAAATTCCTATTTAGTTGAGAGTATTCAAACTACTAGATTGTTTTCATTCCTCATTCTGAATATCAGAGCAAGGTCAATAACCCTAAATTGATTGGCTCAGGTTATTGTAGCAATCTAGACCATTAATCTATGCATTGGGAACCAGAAAGAACAGTCTCTTGGTCTTACATCTTTAATATGTTAAGCAAATCATAGTGATTGACATATGTAGTAGAAACAATATGAAGAGTGAGTCATTACTGAGTCATAGACTGAGAGCAGAAAGGGACTTCTAAGGTGTTGTAACCCAATCCCTTATTTTACAAATAAACTTGCCCAAAGTTACACAGACAGTAAGTAGCAGAGCTGCAATTCATGCCCAGGTCCTATGATTGCAGATTTAATGTTCTTACTCTTCATCCATGCTTTTAGCAAAATGGTAGAATGTAGAATGTGTGGTTTTAACCACACCTAGTTCTGTATCATTACCTTAAAATAACAACAAATATATCAAATAAAGTAAAATGAACATCAACAAGAAAGGGAAAAGAAAAGTAGTTTGAGGGAATATTACTTTGCAGAAAATATTTTAAAAGTCAAAGAAATAAGAAAGAATTAAAACACTGAATAAATATTGTATGGCAAAGTAAAAGAAAAGACAGAAAAGGAGCTCAAAGGGAAAATAACAAGTCCACAGATACATAAATAGATCACCCACAACAATCTTCAGAGCTGTTAATAATCTCAATGAGTAGAATGAAGAATAACTGGAATCTAAAACGCTATAATTAAAATCAATGAAGGAACAACAGTAGCCACAATTCTCTTTTTATATTTTATAAATTTTATTTAATATATTTAGCTTTCAGCATTGATTTTCACGGGAGTTTGAATTACAAAATTTCTCCCCATTTCTACAATCCGCCCCCACTCCAAGATGGGATATATTCTGGTTGCCCTGTTCCCCAGTCTGCCCTCCCATCTGTCACCCCACTACCCTCCTATCCACTTTTCCCTTCCTTTCTTGTAAAGCAAGATAAATTTCTATGCCCCATTGCCTGTGTATCTTATTTTCTTGTTGCCTGCAAAAACTTTTTTGTTTTTGTTTTCGAACATCTATTCTTTAAAGCTTTGAGTTCCCAATTCTCTCCCCTCTTCCCTTCCCACCCACCCTCCCTAAGAAGTCAAGCAATTCAACATGGGCCACAAGCGTATAACCCTTCCACAACACTCATGTTGTGGAAGACTATATTTTGCTTCTTCCTAACCTATCCCCCTTTATTGAATTTTCTCCCGTGACCCTGTCCCTTTTCAAAAGTGTTTGTTTTTGATTACCTCCACTCCCATCTGCCCTCCTTCTATCATCCCCCCTTTTTTATCTTCTTCCTCCTTCTTTCCTGTGGGGTAAGATACCCAACTGGGTATGTATGGTATTCCCTCTTCAGGTTAAATCTGATG
>CM053627.1:148184701-148203463 GCA_028646595.1 Phalanger gymnotis | reverse complement strand
CCAGCTGCCATCTTGGCTTTGCCCCCTATAACAGTTTTAATAGTAAAGGATTAAATGAGGCCCTTTGGAAAACTGATGAAAGCTTCAAAAATTTTTACAACAGTAGCCCTCTATGCAATGAAATAAAAAAGGAGTTGAAGGATATTATATCATGCTATCATATAATTTTGGTAGGAAAATTTAGACCACAAAAACCCAATGAACATGCAATTCATCCTTTGCTCTTATGGTTAGTACATAGAAGCAAATATAACCTACATTTTCTTAAATATATGACAAAGAACTTTTTTCATAATTCTGGTATCATTTTTATGATAAAGTTCTAATCACAGTTTTTAAAAAATTACTATAAAATATTGGTTCTCATTTTAAATGGATTCCTAAGTGGCCATTTTTTTCTTCTAATATCAGATTTTCTTGGACAAGGAGGACTTCCTGAACTCAACTTGATTTGTATCCCCTCTACTGACTTGTACAATGCTATGCATGTGCATATATTCAGTGGATGCTTATTTTAGGAGAGAATATTATAGTAGCTCTTACATGTTTAACCCCAGTCTTGGTTCGCAAGAGATCTTCAGGAAGTTTGCATATGGCCATCTGAAATACAGATTTGTGTTTCAGGAATCCAAAGAATCAGGTAGTATCTGGGATAGGAAGAAGCAAAAGTCCAGCTTTGCTATTTAGTAAATAGCCTATCTGCAATTTATCCACATCTATTTAAAAACTGTGCATGAGAAGATTTCTGTGCATTGGCGTGCCTAGGCTTTTATATTTTTAGTGCCTGTAGGCATCTAGTCCAGTAATAAAAATGCAGTTTCTATGCACTGGCCACAACAACAACAAAAATGTTCCCCTCAAAAGTGCAAGGCAGTCTCCATTTTTTATTCTTTAGTTCACCCTCTATCATCATCACCTTTTTTCATTCATGCACTAAATGGGGAAATGCAATTGCTATTAAAAAATTCCCATAAGAAATTTTAAAAGTACGTTTTTGCAATTAAACAAGAAACAAAAGAAAATTTGTTTTCTCATAATGTAATTTTCTGATGTCAAAGAAAAAAATCTAGTTTTATTTAGGAAATGTCTTTGCAATAAATGAAAAGAACAAGCCTCCATCCCTCCCCGCAGATGCTCCATTTTGCATAAATATAAGGACTATCTCTGGAGATAGCTTGGTTAACTGCCTCTCTGTACCTGCCCTGGGTCTCCATACAGCTATCCAGGATACTCGGACTTAACTTATACCTTTTAAACGATTTAGCCGTAGAGTGGGGAGTGCGTCTATGAACTTGAAGTCTGATCAACATTGGTGATTCTAGCTGTGTTCTGGGTTGACCTCAGAGCACTTGGAATTGATCAGTTTATAAACTCAAGAAAAGCTGGGCACTATTTCTCACCGGAGGGTCATGTGTAGCTATCTGGTGGAACAACTACTTTGCATCAAAAGGATTAAGCTGCTTCTTAGCACTTAAATCCCACCTGAGCCATACAAAGCTCCATTTGATTTATAACCTTGCCACTAGACTTTTTTATTTTAATTTTTAATACTTGTAGACTACACGGTAGGAGTAGAATTTAGTGTCACTTATTAGATCTCGCTCTTATCTTTGCTCCACAGCACTGGGAAAACTGCTTGTATGGAATGCTTGTGTTCAAATGTTATTATGAATATTGAATGTTTACTATGTTGCTATTATGAACCTTGTAAAATTTAAATCTAGGATTAGATATCCCATTACTGAGTTAATCTTACTCCCGGTGCCAAAGACACCTTTGAAGGAAAGTAGGAAAGAAGGTATAAAACTGAAGCCATCTCTTGACAAATAAATATTGCAGTGAGAAAAGTAGAAAATAAATAATTCCCCAAATAGTAAAATTGCAATTCTTCAACCCGGCTCTGGAAATCTTTTTCTTCTATTTTTTTTTCTTGTCCTCTTTCTCTTTCTCCTTCTCTTCCTCCTCTTGCTCCTCCTACTTCTACTCCCCCTACTCTTCTTCCTCCTCCTTCTGCTCCTACTTGTCCTCCTCATCTTTCTCCTTTTTCCCCTCCTCCTCCTCTTTCCCCTCCTCCTCTTTTTCTTCCTTTTTTTCATCTCTTCCTATTCTTCCTGTTCCTCCTTCTCCTACTCTTCTTTTTTCTTCTTTAACTCTTCTTCCTCTTCCTTCTCCTCTGCTTTTTCCTCCTCTTCCTCTTTGCTCTTCTTTTTAAATGAAGCCGATTAGTCCTGAGATAGCAAGTTACCTGGCACAGTTGTCAAATAATCAGGTGGCGAACCTGGTGTCACGAAAACCCAAGTTAAAAATCTGCTTTCAGATGCTCATTGAACAGCCCTGGGCGAGTCATTAACCACCGTCTACCTTACTTTCCTCATCTGTAAAATGGGAAGAACAGTAGCACCCATCCCTTTATGATTGATGAGGGATTATTTATGAAGATAAATTGAAATGATTTATCATTTCATTATGATAATGATGAAGATAAAATGAAATTTTATCATTTTATGGTATAAAATGATACCATTTTGTCATGGTAAAATATCAGGGTCATTATGAATATAAAATGAAATGATATTCGTAAAATGCTTTGCACACTTAAAGGGCTATATAAATGATAGTTATTATTAATAATAGTTTACAGATAACAATAAATAATAAATTTAAAATGTAAAATTGAATAAATTTTTTTCTCTGTTCCCAAAATATAAAATATAGAAAGCATAAATTTATATACACAGTACAAATATTTAAAATTTTTTCCTCTATGTATTTAATTCTTCCATTATTGTTGGACTTTTTTCTTTTAAAAATATCTTTTTAAAGATTCTCTTATTGACATTTAAAAAAACAAATTCCTGGCCTAAACTTCAATGTGCTGCACATTAGGCATCATGTCTAACCCCAGAGGGAGTTTAGGCTATATTGAATTGAGAGACAGCTGTTGATATATACAGTTGTTAGAGACCTTTTATCTGGAGTTTTAAGATAAAAGGCTATATAGACTGTCAGCAAATAATATAATTTAATCAGATACTGTAGTATCAGAGCTAATATTATGCTTTTAGCTAAAACCATCTCCAAGATGAATGTATCTATAGATCAATGTTTTTTTTTCCACTTGCTTCAAAGAACCATTAATTTATAAAAACACAAACTCTGAGTTTTGACATAGTCCATTTAACTAACCTCAGATAACTCAGATTATACAACTCAGAAGACAAAGTATTTTACTTGACAAAACCAACAAACAAATAACTCTAGGAACTTGTCAGCTTTATGGAATCTATTGAATAGGACCTAGATAGAATTCCACAAAACTAGGACACTTCTTTACACTTCATTACTATCTGTGAAACTTAGTAGTGGCAAGATTTTTTAATTCTACAACTGAATTGAATAAATACTTATTAATTGCCTATGGTGTTTAAAGGGCAAGGCAAAGTGCAAATACAGAAACAAAATAGCCCTTCTCCTCAAGGATCGTATGTTTTACTGATTGAATACAATACAAAAGCAAAAGAATAAATCAAAGGTAATTCAAGAAATGAGAGAGCATAACAACTGAAGGGACCAGCAAAGTCTGTTCCGGAGAAGTGGTACCCTAAGCTTTGAAGAAGAAAAAGAATTCTGAGAGCTGGAGATGAGGAAAGGATCTAAATTTGGGGAGGAGAGAGGTGGCATGGTACTGTGGACAAAACACTGACTGTGGAAAGAGAATCAAAGATGAAACATGTCATTCACCTCCTGATAGGGAGGTGATTGACTTAAATTAAATGAGACATTGATTTTTTAACTTGGTCAATGTGAGAATTTTTTTGCTGGACTATATACATTTGTTATGAGGATTTTATTTTTCATTTTTTATTGGTCAGTTATGGGGAGAAGTGGGTGAGAATACATACTTGTAAAAAAAAGAAACAAAGAAAATAGAAAAGAACACTGACCTTGTAGTCAGAACACCTGGGTTCAGCTCCTGTATCCCATGGTTCCTACTTATGTGACCTTCAGGCAATCACTCAAGTTGTCTGGACCTCAGGTTCCACATATATAAAATGGGGAGGTCACCCTTAATGGTCTCTGAGGTTTCCTTCCAGCTCTAGATTTATGGCCCTAAGTTTTGTTCACATTTTATGTGAATTTTAGATATCCTGCTCATTATTTAAAATATAACTGTGATGATATCTACACTAATGAGGTCACAGACTCTTTGAAATATTTCAGATATAAAAGCCATTCTTTCAGAGAGTTGCTAACTTATGTTATCATGAATTTTTGGCCATATTTAGGTCTGATATATTTTTCACATAGCTTAGTTTTCTTTCTTTATGTAGTTGATGTTGTATCCTTTCTATCCACAGCCTCACAGTGTTTTGAGTTTTCCTTCCAAGAAGGTCAACAGTTCAGCCAATGTCCCCAAAGCTCAACTGAATTTTTCTTTAATTAATTTGAGCACAAGTTTTGTATCAGGTGCCCAGGGTGCAAAAATTGCTATTTATGGTTCCATAGATCACTCTATCCAAGAGAGTATGTCAGAACTAAAAAGGTTGCTTGCTGAGCGCAGTAATACAACAAAAGAAGTTGAATGTTCTTAAGGGACATTTCTGCTCATTGAAGATAATCTTATAAATTGCCCTTCACCACAGTAGGATATTTTTTCTCTGAAGAAATAGATCAGTCATCTAGGATCTGAATATCTTTTCCCTTGTCTGTGCTAGAGATATTCTGACAAATTCTCACTCCTTTTTCCTGAACTTCATGTAAGTATCATCAGTCCTTCCCGTTAGCATTTGTTATTCCAATGCCATCTGTCTCATGACAGGTTACAATTCTATGACTGCAGTTTATCTTCTCTTAGTTTTAATTTGTAGTTACTGCTTCCCAACATCAGAAACACTCAGTTACTGATGTATATCCATATGTATCTATATTGGTAAAATATTCCAGGTCCATTATAGGATTTAGAGATGAAAAGAACCTCAAAATTGATTTTATAGATGAAGAGACTAAGGAAGCTGGATGACCCATACAAGGAAAACAAAATAAATAACAGAGTCAGAATTTGAACTCAAGGGTTTTTTACTCCAAATCAAATACCCTTTCTGTTATGTAGTGTTTACAACATGATGCAATGGAAACCATTTTGGATTCAATGTCAGAAGACCTGGGTTAAACAAATGAGAAAGCAATTACAAAGCACTTACTGTGTGTAAAGCATTATGTTCTGGGGATACAAATGTTGTTCATCCTTTGTTTTCAAAGGGAACCAATGAAATCATGGGTGATTTCTTGACTGGTTCATGAATTGAAGTGAGGTAAGAGTTATGCATAGTCACCAGCCTTACTCTTCCTGAGTCATCGAAGTCCAGGGTCAGGACAAAAGTCAAAACTATTGGATTGGTGATGGACCAGGATGCAGTGGATGACCTTGACATCTTTGATGCCTGACCAAGCTCTAAGCACTCCACAGGTCCTGCTTCTACTTTCTCCATGGCCCGTTGGAACAAATTGTTCATACCCACCTATTCCACCAGGAAAAGTCTTCACGTGCTTGGGGTAGATGTGCCCCTAACTCACCAACAAGTTTGAAGCCTGTCAGTTACCTTTAACCCAGTTTGGCCTGTCTACTGAGATGGTTTATTGGGTTGTGGCCACTGTGCATGCTACCGCTTCTTAGAGCCACAGGTGAGAGTTGGGTGAAAAGGGACACCAAAGGTGGAAGAGCAGCCATGAAAAGGGTTCAGCAAGCCCTCATACCAAAAGTGCTAATCCTCCCTGAACAATATAGAATTGGAGATACAAACAGAAAAGCATAGATAGTCCCTGCTCTAAAGAAGTCAGCATCCTAAAGGAGGAGATAATAGATATAAAAAAATTGCAACTGCAATTTAGATGGGCATGTCTCACAGTTCTTAGGGTGCTACACTTTTCCTTCACACAGATAAAACCATATCCATTTGTTCCTCTGTAATCTATAAGCCTCTGAACCTTTAGAACTCAATATTGAATCTATATTTATCTAATATGTAAAAGAGAATAGTAAGATACAATGAATTGAACCATCTCATACTGACAGATTACCACTTTCACATGTTAAAAGCCTTGATTTGAATCTTGGAAAGAAAGAAAATTAAATTCAAGATAGGAATAGCAAGCTGCATATAGGCATGCTTTGTTTTGTTGCACTTCCCTTTATTGTCTTTCATAGATATTTCATTTTTTACAAATTGAAGATTTGTGGCAACCCTGAATTGAACAAGTCTATCAGTGCCATTTTTCCAACAACACATATTCACATCATGTCTCTGTGTCACACTTGGGTAATTCCTGAAACATTTCATACTTCTTCATTATTATTGTATCTGTTACGGTGATCTGTGATTAGTGATCTCGGATGTTATTATTATAATTGTTTTGGAGTGCCAAGAATCACACCCATATCATCAGGGACTGAGTTGATAAAGGTTGTATGTATTCTGACTGTTCCACCAACCTGCTGTCCCCATCTCTTTCCCTCTCCTTGGGCCTTCCTATTCCCTGAGAAACAACAATATTGACATTAGACCAATTAATAACTCTACAATGTCCTCTAAGTGTTCAAGTAAAAGGAAGAATCAATCAATGGGGTAAACCGCATTGTTGTCTTAAATTAAGAAACGGCCACTGCTACTCCAACCTTCAGCAACCATCACCCTGATCAGTCAGCAACCACCAACAGTGAAGCAAAACCCTCCACCAGCAAAAAGATTACCACTTGCTGAAGGCTCAGATGACGGTTACCGGTTTTTTATACAATAAAGCATTTTAGTTATGTACATTGATTTTTTTTGTAATAGACTACAGTATAATGTAAAAATAACTTTTATATGTATTTATGTATATTTATTTATTTATATTTATTGGGAAACCAAAAAAATTCATGTGAGTTGTTTTTATTATCATAGCGTATTACAGTAGTCTGGCTCCAAACTCACAATATTTCCAAGGTATTCCTTTCCTTTGTGTAGTGCATTGGACTATTTCCAATGAAAGGCAATCCAGGAGAACAGATGAAGTTATTAATTTATCAGATTATCCAATCCCAAGAGAAAGACTAGAAAATCTTTCTCAAGCTATACAAAAATGTTAAGCACTACAGGAACATCGACTGCCAGAATACAAGGGGGGGCAAAAGCTTGACTAAATATCATAACTTTCGATCTTGCCTGAATTTTTTTTTTCATTTTGCATTTCTTTGGTTCAATTTGAACACGTTTGGTTTGGATAGGAGTAAATCAGAGAACCCACGCTAGCCAAAGACAATCTCCCCATAGTGCTTCCTTTGAGAGTGGACAATGTTTAGCTCGTGAATCCCAAGGAGGTTCAAAAGTCTTCTAAAGTTTTAGTAGAAATAAGAAGGCAGGGCAGGAAAATCACCTCTATGATGAAAATGTTCATGTTGCTTTCTAGAAATTGCCTTGTGAATACCTATACCCTTCTAGCATAAGGGAAAACAAATCGTAACAAAAACAAAAGCATAGGCAGCCCCAGAGCTACAATTAGCAATGCTCTGCAGGCAGTATAAAATACCATGCAAATCAGCTTTTTAAGACAAATTAAATTGAGTGGTTACCAAAGGAATAAGGAGTGACACCTTGGGACACCATTTGTAAGGAGAAGATAAAGACTTAAGCACACAGCTCTCCACCACCGCTACCCTCTCCCGCAACAGTAGATATCTCAGATGGCTTAACATTGCTTCTTGGGAGGTTGCTACTTGTTCACCTGAGGCACAATTACCATTGGCAGAAGAAGCTGGCAGCTTCTTATAATTATTCTTGCTCACAAGGCTCTGAGCTCAATAATTTCTGCCTACTGAAGGAGTACAAATGTTTTTTGTCAGTGCATTGCAAATCTCAGCAACCTAGGGGAAAAAAACCAGGTCTCAGAAAATGAGGTGGATCTTCTTGCCAAGACTAATCTCTTTATTTATAATCTTGATACCATGACCCCACCTCCTCTGGAATCTTTTGATAACCCCCTCTCACTCCCTAATTTTTCCCTTTTGACTAACCCCTCTCTCTCCCCCATTTCAATCTCTGTCCACTGGATCTTCCCTGCTGCCTTCAAATATGCCCATCCTTAAAATAAAACAAACAAACAAAAAAAAAAAACTCTTCCTTTGACTCTCAAGCCACTGTACCATAGCTCTCCCTAATTCATAGTCATACCTCTAGAAAAAATTATCTACACTCCTTGCCTCCATTTTTATCACCCTAAGTCATTTCTAAACTCCTTTAAATCTTGCGTGTGTCTGCCTAATTCATCTGAATCTGCTTTTTCCCAAGATCAAAGATAATCTATTTATTTTTAATTCCAATGGCTTTCTCAGTCCTACTCATTCTCTATCTGTTCACAACACTTGATAATAATGCTCACTTCCTCCTTCTGAATCAGTTGTTTTTAATCTGGGATCTGTGAACTTATATGTGTGTACATGTGTGTATGTTTGTTTTTAATACTTTGATAACTGTTTCAAGCTGGTTTCCTTTGTTTCTTTGATTTCCTCTCCTCTGACACAAATAGGCTAAGAACCCGTCAGGATTAAATATTCTTTCTTTCTAGGGTTTTCAAGATCCTTCTCGGTTGGGATGCTTTGTTTCTGTTGGACTGATTCTTCTCAGTCTTTTCTGTAGGATTATTATCCCTGTCTCCTATCTAAGGGTGTAGGCCAGTACTCTCTTCTAATATTCGCTATAGTTTTTCTTGATCCCGTGGATTTAGCTGTCATCTCTATTCATACACACACACACACACGCATATGTATAGACACATTCCAAATCTACATATCTAGTCCAAATATGCTTGCTATACTCCAGTCTCATATCATAAAATGCTTGCTTGAGAGACCTAACTGGACATCTCATTTTTGTTGTTTAGTCATATCTGACTCTATGTGATCCCTTGGACAAGTTTATTGGTTTTTCTTGATAAAGATACTGGAGTGGCTTGCCATTTCCTCTTTCAACGTATCCCCATTTTACAGACGAGGAATTGAGGCAAATATGGGGTTGTGACTTACCCAAGGTCACATAGCCAGTAAGTGTCTGAGACCAGAAGTGATCTCCGATCTTCCTGACTCCAGGCTTCGTGCTTTATCCATTGCACCACCTAGTTGCCCCCAATATCCCACGGATATCTCTTAATTCGACATATCCAAAACAATTATCTTTCCTCCTAAACTCATCCTGCAACTGTGGCTGCCAAAATTAGTTAGTAAATGAGCTATTAGAAGATAGGAATCATACGTGACAATCCCAAATCTATGTCTTAGACAAGTGCTACCAACCTTTTGAATTCTCATGTGTTCTAGGTTTCCATACTTCTTAATTTTTAATCACGATTTTGAATTCTGCAGGAGGGTGGAGGGACCCCCATATGCATTAAAACTTGAAAGCTAGTCCCTTTCATAGACACTAACATGTGCCAGAGAAAGTCAGGGCTATACTGGGCCAGCAAAATGGTCAGTATCAAGGTTCCTTTTGTACATTTTCAATATTCTTTAGTGTTCCGGTCCAGGCCTGACTTAGGCCAGTCCAAGGATTTAGGCTTAGTATTAGAATGAAATGAGACAAGTGTAGACCATCTAACATTTGACGAGAAGTTCACTTAACAATAGCATGTAAACAATACTCAGCAAGCATACAGCATGGATTCTTGGACCAAAGCACCCCTGCCTTTTCATGGGCCACAATGAGTAGTTCACCTAGTTAACAATAGTGTCAAGCCAGAGAAGTCCCTGAATCCCTCATGCACTGTGCTTTTCTGATTAAGTGACCAGGAAGCTACATTCATGATTTGTGCTTTAGATCCTTGACTGAGTAAGTGTCCAGGGTAATTTCATTGACATTTAGGGACCAAGGCATGCACAGGGTGGATGTTGTTCCTACCACAACTGGAAACCAGGAGTTCAGTGCGGTGGGTCAGGTCTTTTTTAACTTAAAATAAAGGGATGCACAAAGAGATAGAAGGATGAGACAGAAGAGCACCAGTTGTTCTTTAGCTGCTCCCAACAAACTAAAGCGAAGGTCACTCATGTGTAAGTCAAATTGCAAGTGGCATCTGGTTGAGGAATTGGAAGAAAGTGTTACAAAATAGGCATGGGACAAAGAACTATCTATTGGGTCAAGTAAGCAAATGGGTTTGCAGTATGTACAATGATTTCATGCGCTGCTGCTGTGACGTAATAATCAAATACTAAATTTCACCTTTAAAGGAATACCAGTCAGAGAGATCATCCCTGCACTTTGCCCCATCACCACCATTTGAGTGATTTGCTGTCTGGGGTTTCTCACTTCTAGGTCACTCAGGTGGCTGTGTGTTGTCTAAGAAGGGTGTTTCCTGGTTACTCTATGAACTATGTCAACAAATTAGTAAAATGTGATGTTGCTGTGGTCCGGAAGGGGCAGCTAGGTGGCACAGTGGGTCTAGTGTCTGGCCTGGAGTCAGCAAGTTCCTCTTTCTGAATCCAAATCTGTCCTCAGATCCTACCAGCTGTGTGACCCAGGACAGGTCACTTAACCCTATTTTCCTCAGTTTCCTCATCTGTCAAATAAAATGGCAAACCTCTCTACTATCTTTGCTAAGAAAATGCCAAATGGGGTCACTAAGAGTCAGACACAAGTGAAAATGACTAACCAACAACATGGTCCCTAAGAAGACCACAGCTGTATGGGTTTTTAGTTTTAGAACTGGAAATAACCTTAACAACGATCTAGTCTAGTCTAACCTTTTCATTTCATGGATAAAGAAACTGAGGCTCAAGGCATCTAGGTGGTGTAGTGAGTAGAGCACCAGCCCTGGAGTCAGGAGGACCTGAGTTCAAATCTGGCCTCAGACACTTGACAAATTTACTAGCTCTGTGACCTTGGGCAAGTCACTTAACCCCAACTGACCTGCCAAGAAAAAAAAAAGAAAGAAACTGTGGCTCAGAAAGATTAAATTTCCCCACCATAGTCATAGAAATGTTAACAGTGAGAATTAGGATTTGAATGCAGGTACTCCAACTCCAAACTGTTTATCCAGTGGTTAATGTATTATGGCCTCAAGTCATCTCCACTCCAGTCCATCCTCCAATCAACTGCCAAAGTGATTTTCCTAAAGCATAGGTCTGACCAGTTCTCTCTCTCTCTCTGTCTCTCTCTCTTTCTCAATAAACCCTAGTGGCTCCCTCTTCCCTATAAGATAAACTATAAAATGCTCTCTTTGGCTTTTAAAGCCCTTCACAACCTGGTCCCATACCATCTTTCCAGGCTTCTTGACTTTTTACCCTTCCACATACACTTCAATCCAGTGACACCGGTCTTCTTGTTCTTCCTTGTACATAACACTCCATCTCACAGCTCTGGGCTTTTTCGCTCCTCCCTGCTTACCTCTGACTTCAGGTTTTCTTATCTTCCTCTAAGACTAAGATGAAATCCCATCTTCTGAAAAAGCCCCTTTTCTGGTTCCTCCAAAGCTAGTGCTTTCTGTCCTGGATAACCTCCCATTTTGATTTGTCTCATGTCTTACACTTATCCTGAGTATACATATTTGTTTTCACGTTGTCTCCTCAATTAGATGGTAACATTCTTGAGGGTATAGACCATTTTTGTCCTTTTGTGTATCTTTGACGCTTTTGTATCCCCTGGTGATAGGCAAAATGACCTTAACAAGTTCACAGTCTGATGGGGAAATAACATGCAAGCGACTTTGTATATATAAAATATATAGAGAATAAATGGAGGTAATCCCAGAGGGAAGGCACTCGGATTAAGGAGGACTGGAAAAGTATTCTTGCAGAATTAAGAAAGGCAAAGGAAACCAGGAGGTGGAATTATGTCCTAGGCTTTGGAGACAGCCAGTGTAAATGCCCAGTCAGATGATGGAAAGCCATGTGTGAGGAATGGCAACAAGGTCGGTATCACTGGATCAAAGAATGCACGGAGGGAAATAAGACATATGAAGGATGGTAAGGTAGGAAGAGGCCAGATTATGAAGAGATTTAGAAGTCAAGCAGAAGATGCTATTTTTAGTATATTTATGTAGATTGTTGGTACTAAGCTAAGTCGTACTCAACTTTTTGTGACCCCATTTGGGGTCTTCTTGGCAAAGACACTTTTGCCATTTCTTTCCCCAGCTCATTTAAGATGAAGGAACTGAGGCAAACAAGGTTAAGTGACTTGCCCTGGGTCACATAGCTAATAAATGTCCGAGGTTAGATTTGAACTCAGGAAGATAAGTCTTCCTGACTCCAGGCCTGGAATTCTATCAACAATTCCATCTAGCTGCCCATATTGATATATAATAAGTGCTTAATAAATGCTTATTGATTGACCTTAAAACTCAATAAAATCAAAACGAGGCATACCTCCAGACACTGATAGACTGGAGTCCAGCTATGTAAGAATTCCATCTAATGGTTCCTCCCATTCATTCAAATTCTTCTATACAACACGACTAATATGAAAATATGTTCAATGTGAATATATATATAGAGCCTATGTCAGATTCCATGCTGTCTTGGGGAGGGGGGAGGAGAGGGAGAGAGAGAAAATTTAAAACTCAAAAGCTTATGGAAGTAAGTGTTGAAAATTTAAAAAGAATTCAATCTAAGGATCTGCCACATTCAGTTTGAGAGCACCCACCCTGATCAACATGGTTTTCAATGTTTCATGAAAGACACATGCATTTTCATTATCAGATGAGCAGTATCCTTGGTGTGTTACAATAGCTCATCTTTATTTCATAGATAATTTTCCAGCACCACTGGGGTGGTAACAATATAGGAGCTATTTATATACATTTGACTGAGTCCCTAATAAATGCTTTGGGAATTTAAGGGACAGTTTGCTCATTACTCTTGATACTAGAATCCCAAATAAGAGTTCATGAACTGAAACAAATTGGCATTTTTCAAATAAATAAATAGTAATGTAACATAAGGTTAAGTAGGATGGTACAGGGAGCTAGCCACTCGGTTTTAGGAAGCATGGCACTTTGTTTTCCTTTTCCTGTATTTTTGTGGAATAAAGAAACCACTTCCATTAATGGGATGGAATAGGGTGCAAAGTGACTGTGATATTAGAATATCATAAGAAAAATCAAAATTCCTAAGCATTGTAAGGTGGGTAAGTAGCTATCACTTGTTGATATAAGCGAACTAGGCAAAGCATTTATTAAGTGCCTACAATGTGTCAGGCATTGTACTAAGAGCTTTACAGATTTCTCATTTGATCCTCACAGCAATCCTAAAAGGGAGATATTATTATAATCTCCATTTAACAGTTGAGGAAAATAAGGCAGACAAAGGTTAAGTGAGTTGTCCCCAGTCTCGCAGCTAGTAAGCATCTGAGGCTAGACTTGAACTGAGGTCTTCTTGACTCAGGGCCCACTCTACCACCTAGCTACCATAGCAGGGCCACAGAGAGTGGAAAGAACTAAAGGCAGACGAGCTAACTTCATAAGAATCCCTGAAGGAGTACCAAAATAGGACTGAGCAAAATAAAAAGGGGAAAAACAGGCTCAGATGTTGGTGATGAAGGCAGCTATACTATAAAGAAAAGTGAACTTACAGACATTTCTGTCTCTATGCTCAAAGCCTACCTCCCAATTGAGAAGTACCTTGATCTTGAGATGTGAAATACTGATGGTGCACTAAGAGGAAAATGAGTTAAAGGAGCTTAAGACCCCTTCATATCACTTCTAGATGATCCTCTATGAGCCCAGTCTCTAGAGACCACACACAGAGACAAAAAAAAAGAGACAATCAATCAATAAATATTTATTAAAGACACTTATTAAGGCACATAGTATGTGGTAGGGTAGAGCAGGGAGAGAGAGAAAGAAAGAGACAGACAGACAGACAGACAGAGTTTGAAAACAGACAGCACAAACAGGATTTAGAAAAACTTATGACCCTAATGAATAGAAGAACTTAGCTAGGGCCTGGTGAGAGGAGAGCTTACCTTACCCTGTTTATTTATGTGCTAAACCTGCTCCTTATTTTTTTCTACCAGAAACTCAAACAAGACTTAGTTACTGAGACAAATTGGTATTTCTAATATGAGAAAATAACTAGCAATGTGATATAATGTTGAGTAGGAAGGTGTAGATTCTTACAATGTTAGTTAATTTGCTGTCACTTCTTTCCATGGTGGAAGAATCAAGATAGAAACTACATCCTCTGACCACAGAGCCAGGGTTTTCTTTCTTCGTGTGTGTGTGTGTGTGTGTGTGTGTGTGTGTGTGTGTTTATCTTGTGGTTGTTGATTTTAACCATAGCACACAATCAATGGACATCTACTTTGTCTTCAATACTTTGCTAACAAAAAAAAATGAATGTTTTGGTACACAAGGAAACTTTCTTAAATTCTTTGATCTCTGTGGTTCCTCTGACTTTTAAAGGACGAAATTATAAAGCCAAGATGTCATTAGCTGTTATGGTTTTGAGAAAGACAGAAAGAGACAGAGACAGATGAGATGGGGAGAAAGAGACAGAGAAAGGAAGTAACAGAGATTAAGTCAGAAAGAAGCAGCAGCAAATTCTAGATAACTAAAGTGTCCCATTACCACTGTGCCATGCCTCCAGCTCATGATCTATTTCTCAAACTCCCCATCTATTTTTTTTCTTTCTTCTTTCTGGTCAGCAATGATGTCAACATTGCTTTGGTGCTTCTTTACATTTGTGTTCATAAAAAAAAAACTGTTTTCGAGCACTGGGCTGCCACCACGGCCCAGCCCACATCCTCATAAACCATCTCAGTGAATTCCAGAAGAGGATGACGCAGAGCCTGAGCAAGGTGGACCTGAGCTGGAAGGGCAGCGTGGACAAGGACGTGGTGGAGCTCTTGTGGCTCCTGAATGGCCATGAGCTCCTGCACCAGCCGCATTCTACTGCTGAATGGGGCTGTTGATGGCTGTGAAATCCAGAAGCAAAACTGTTCCTGGACACTGTCTTTGTGCTAAGGATGACATGCTCTCAGCTCTGAAGAAAGCCCGAGGGGATGACATGCTGAAATTTGAGCCCTTTGTCCATCACGTCCAGTGTTGGAAGCTGCAGGATGCCCAAGTCCTGCATTAGATGGCAGTAGATTCTGGATCCAGGAACTCTGGCATCACAGTTGGAAAAAGAGGGAAGACCATACTGACTGTCTGGAGTACACACAGCCTGGAAGTTCCATTGAGCTACAATGGAAGACTAATGGTGATTGAGGAATACATTGATTTCTTATTGAAAATAGCCAATCAAAAATGGAGAAAAAGAACAAAAGAATTGAAAGGTTTTACAGCTACCTCCAGCTGGCCCTGGAAAGGGAAGAGATGGGGGTCTGCATCCTGAGACAAAAAAAAGATGACTCATCCCACGTATACTCACAGCAGAAAGAGGAAAACCAAAAAAATACATGGCCAATATAGCTCTCCAGAGAAACAAAAATTTTGAAAGTGATGAGGATAATACAGAGATCAGTTTCAATTATTTCCCCTGAAAATTATTAATATTTGACTTTAAAATGCCTTTGCAGGAAGACATTTTGTGGCCCTTTGAATTATTGCTCTTTAGAAGAGTGATTTCTTTCACTCAGTTCTGAAATCAATTCACAAAAGCAACATTTAGAAGGCATACTTTAGATTTTGAATGAACTCTGTTTTATAAATAGGAGTATTTTGCAAACAGCATTGCATAACGTTAGTGAGAAAGCATCTCCAGGTGAAGCTTCTCTGGATCCTTTGGCCAATCTTTGTACACCATGATGTGAAGGCCCTCATTATCCCAACAGCCTTCCTCTGGACACTCCTGAGCTTATCTCTGTGTAACAACAATGCAGCTGTTGTGGGGGTACAAGACCAACAGAAAGAGCACACAGAAGGGCGGCTAGCACAGATTCTTCGATCTGCTTTTCTAAGGAAAGTAACTTTGAGGGGTTAACAAAATCTTACTTTAATTAAACATACATATATCATTCACTTAGTTCAGATGGAAAAGCCAGCACCCTGAACTTCAGAACCAATATAAACAGAAATTACAAACAGAGACAATATAAACAGATCAACAGAAATATTTCTGTCTGACCAAATCACAATATATAGTTACCAGAGAAGCACCAACATGCAGATTTTTCAAAGCGGGGAGGTTTCAACAGCTACCCAGAACCTCATCACCAACATTCTTTCAATGAGTCGGTCCCCAAAGACAAAATGTTAACCTCTGAGTATATATACACTTCTTCAGGGTCAGAGGGCATCCCGACTCAAACCCATGTGAACTAGGCCTTCCCTTGACATAAGCAGGTCATCAAAGACTCCCAATTCAAAGATTCCTGAGTTCTGAGAAGCACTCCAAAACAAACAACAAAAGGGTCCCACTTTACCTGCCCCATTCAAACAAAGGCAAGACTCATTAAAGATACTTGATGGCCTTAGCATTCCAAAAGAGAACAGCAAAAAATTCTCACCCTAATTACCCTAACATTGTCATTTCTAAAGTGGTGCCCAGAACCATGGAAAACCAGAGGTGGCCTGCCCAGGGAGAGGACTAAAGGAGGGTCACCCTCCTTGCTTTAGACATGACGAGTCTCTTAGGGCACCCTCCAATGGCACTAGCTTACTTGCTGCTATGTTGTCCTCCAGACTCCTATCAAACTTGCAGGCTGTTAAAATATCCAGAGCTTTTACAGATTCAAAAGAAAATGTTTGGGGCAGCTAGGTGGCGCAGTGAGTAGAACACTGGTCCTGTAGTCAGAAGGACCTGAGTTCAAATCAGACCTCAGACACTTGACACATTTACTAGCTGTGTGACCTTGGTCAAGTCACTTAACTCCAATTGCCCTGCCTTCCTCCCTTCAAAAAAAATGTTTTCCAATATGCTTCCCCCTCTGGTTCTTGGATTTACTCACATTATAACTTCTTAATATCCAATGAATCCCTATAACTCCTTGACTTATCTTGTTTATTTTTTATATTAAATTTCTTTTTTTTCCAATCAACAAAAATCTGCTTTTTATTCTTCCCAACTTCCCTACTTTGATTCATAAAGAAAATAAAAATATCTTGTTATAAACATGTATATTCAAGCAAAACATATTTTCTCATCAGCCATATGTATATGAATGCATGTATATAAAATGTTTCAATTTGTACTTTGAGTTAATTATATCTACATAAAAAATGGAAAGTAAGTTCCATCATGAATTCTTTCCAATCCTGGTTTGTCATTCTGTTAATCAGAGTTCCTAAGTCTTTCAAAGTTATTTGTCTTTACAATAGTGTTGTTACTGTATAAATTGTTCTACTGATTCTGCTCACTTCACTCTGCGCTAGTTCACATAAGCCTTCCCAGGTTTCTCTTAAACCATTTTCTTCATCATTTGTAAAAGTACAATAGTATTCTATCACATTTATATACCAAAACTTCTACAATAGGTAGGCACTCCGATCCCAATTCTTTGCCAACACAAAAAGAACTACAAAAGTAACTGTTTTGGGTATTCTTTAGCATCAATCCCTCCTTTTCTCTACCCTTCTTCTTCATCTGTCCTTTCTCTTCTCCCCTTTCTTTCCCAGTTTCTCATTCAAAGAAATAAATTTCTGGACCCGACTTTGTATGTGCATAGTCTTCCTTCCTTCGACCAGTTTAGAGGAGAGTGAGGTTCAAATTTTAACTGCTCTTCCCTCTATCACTTTTTCTTTATTTGTATAGACTTCTACTTCTGCACCCTGACTACATGAAGTAATTTCCCCCTATCCTTCTATCTCGCTTCTTCCCCCAGCACATTCCTCTTCTTCTCTTTTTCCTTTCCTTTAAGATCATCAAAATATAATAGAACCACTCCTAAGTCCCCTCACTTCTTTGACCCTTGATGATAACGGGGTTCCAACATGACATGTATCACATCCCCAAATTAGGATATAATTAGCTTATCCTTGATCAGTCACTTGTGATTTCTCATTCATGTTTACCTTTTTCTGTTATCTTTTTCACTTGATAAAATTTCTAGGCAGTTATGGCATCAACAAAGCCTAGAAGTCCTCTGTTTCATTAAGGGTCCATTTCCACCATGGCATAATACAAAGTTTTTCAGGTAAATTATTCTTATCTGTAAGTCTTTATCTTTTGCCCTCTGGAAGACTGTATTCCTAGTGCTGCACTCCTCTATAGTGCTGGCTGCTAAATTATGACATCTTGGTATTTGAATTCTTTCTGACTGCTTATAGGTTTTTTTTTTTTTTTGTTTTTTGTTTTTTTTGCTTTGACATGGAAGTTCTTGATTTTGGCTGTAATGTTTCTGATAGTTTTCAGTGTGAATTTTTTAAGAGATGATTTGTAGGTCTTTCCCAGGCTCCACTGCGCGGCCCACCTCTCCGTCCTTGGCCCGGCAGCCCGTTTGCCTGCTCCCGCTGCACCCAGCCTGGCCGCCGCCGCCGCCGCCGCCATGCTGCCCACCGCCCTGCTCCGCCGCTGCGGACCCCGTCTGAAGCGCCAAGCCCGCGTCCTGGCCCCTACGGCCTTTTCGGCCCGCGCCTACGCCGAGGCTGCTCCGGCCGCCGCCGCCGCCGACGTCCCTGGCCAGATGTCCTTCACCTTCGCCTCCCCGACGCAGGTGTATTTCAACGAGGCCAATGTGAAGCAGGTGGAAGTCCCAACCCACAGCGGGGCCTTTGGGATCCTCGCTGCCCACGTCCCCACCCTGCAGGTGCTGAAGCCCGGCGTGGTGACCGTGTACACCGAGGATGGCACCACCGCCAAGT
>CM053627.1:148154636-148176396 GCA_028646595.1 Phalanger gymnotis | reverse complement strand
CCAACATGGCAGTAGTATCAAGGAGAGAAAGTATTACAAAGAGAGGTTGCAAAGGTGAGATTGACAGGTCTTGGCAACATATTGCATATAGAGATTGAGGGGGGTGAAAGATAGTGAGGAGCTGAGGATGACATCCAGGTAATGAGCCTGGGGGACTGGAAGTCCCCTATAGTAATAGGAAAAGTAGGAGGTGGGGAGGGTTTAAATAATGAGTTTTGTGTTAGACATGTTGAGTTTAAGATGTTAAGTAGACATCCATTTTGAGATGTCTGAAAGGCAGGTGGAAATGGGAGATTGGAGATCAGCAGAGTGGTTGGGCGGGATGAGTATTTGAGAATCATGAGCCTAGAGATGGTAATTAAATCCATAGGAGTTGATGAGGTCACCAACTGAAGAGAAGATGCCCAGAAAGAGAAGAAAAGAGGACCCAGGACAGAGTCTTGTGGGATGCCTATCACCTGGATGGAGATCCAGCAAAGGAGACTGAAAAGATCTGTAAGATAGATAGGGGGAGAACAAGGAGAAAGTAATGTCCCAAAAATCTAGAGATGATAGATCAACAGGGCTTTTTGAGGGTGCGGAAGACATGTTCACGTTTTGAGATGGCAGAGGAGCCAGTATATAGGGAGAGATTGAAGATAAGCAAGAGTTGGGATAACAGAAAGGACAATTTGTTGGAGGAGATAGAAAGGAATGAGATTCCTTGTGGAGGTAGAGGGGTTTGCTTTGATTAAGTATTAAGGCCACCTCTTCACGTGAAATAGGAGTGAAGCAGTAGATAGTGGCAGAAATCATCTTAGTGATATGAAATGAAGAAGATAGGAAAAAAACAAGCTTATGGCAAATGACCATAATTTTTTCAACAAAATATCAGACAAGGTTCTCAGCTGAAGTGGGGAGAGGGAGCCATGTAAGGTGTAAAGAGGGATGAAAAGATTTGGAAGAGCTGCTGTGAAGAGTGGGATAGTGAGTTGATAAGGGAGGTGTAGAGAGATCGCTTAACAGCAGTAGAGCCTAGCTGAGGTTTTATAACATATATCTGCAGCGAGCCCAGTCAGAAGAACAGTTGTGTGATTTTATCCACCTTTGTTTAGCAACATGAGTGTAGGAGTACAGGCAGCAGATGGTGGGAATGATCCACAGTTGAGTCTTGGCAAGGTATAATTGGCAAAATGATAAAGGGGGGACAGAGACTGGAGAGAACACTGTAAAGTTGGACTCATTCCCCAAGGAGTCAAAATGGGGAAAAAGTTCAGAGGAAGTGGTTTGGGAGAGAACTAAGGAGTCAAGAGATTGGGGTAGGGTCTAGTAAGGGAAGGCCGAAAGAGAGGTAGAAAGCCAATAGATTATGATCAGATTGGAAGATTTTGAAATTCTTGAAAATGAAGATAGTATATGTATGCATGACGGCAAGATCGAGAGTATGGCCATCTTTGTGTGAGGCCGAAGTGAGGAAGAGTTGCTGATCACAGGAATTGACTAGGTTAAG
Source organism: Phalanger gymnotis (assembly GCA_028646595.1). NCBI lineage: Eukaryota > Metazoa > Chordata > Mammalia > Diprotodontia > Phalangeridae > Phalanger > Phalanger gymnotis. The sequence goes on along the minus strand of CM053627.1, from coordinate 148,174,907 downwards.
GTGTTTGAGAGACATCACACATTTCTCAGACGCTATCCCTTAAAATGTTAATCATAGGTAAATTATTTTTAGCAATATGCTACTGCCTACATGTGCACACCATGAATCTCAGTCTGTCTTTCTGAACTGATAACACATTCTTCCTTCCAAGTCCCAGACAATTACACCTATTTTTATTTCTCATAAAAGACATTTCATTATCTACTTGTATACCTTTGTAAAATCTGTTCCCTATAAAGACCTTCCTTGATTTCCCTGTTTGATATGACACTCCCCATGAATTTTTATTTGCTGCACACATATCTTATCTGTTAACATGTTATATGCCTTCAATAGAACATAAATTTGGAAGCAAGTACTGCCTTGCTTTTACATTTATAGCAAAAGCACCCAGCACAACACCTAGAACATAGTAGATATGATAAATCCTTATTGATTCTAATTGATTGGGTGCTCTATAATCACATGCCTTTATCAGAAGGTATGCAATTACTAATATTATATATGTAAATGTATACATGTAACATGTATATGTATACATATATAAGTCCTTATGTAATCTCTTTCATTTCTGAAATTAATTTTATTTTTTAAGAGATTGGGTCTCTTTATCATTTAGGCTTGAAATAAAGTGGCTAATCATAGACTCAATAGCACTGCTGATTGGCATGGGCGAATTGATCTGCCTCATTTTATGACAAGGGCCAAGAATTCTGTTGATTCACCCCCTCCTTAGCCAGGCTGGTGGTCATCGTACCTAGGATGAATACCCAATGGCTTAGCAGTTCAGAACTCCAGAGTTCAAGAGACCTCCAGGTTTAGCCACCCCAGGAGCAGAGATTACAAGCATGTGCTACCACATCTGGACCAGGAACTAATATTCATCAAGGTACCATTAAGAGTCAGAAATGCAGCACTAGAATATTCCTGTATCAGGGATATAAGCAGCATCCAGGTCACACACTGGTAGGTGACCAATTCACTACAAATATTGTAAAGAAAAGTCAAAAGAACTTTGAAAGAAATATCCATTATCTTTTTATTCCATAATCAAGGATCTTTAAGACATTCAAGTTTCATTTCAGGAAAGATTATGAACTCAGGCAACTTTGTACAGAGAAAACTCCAACGCCATCTTGGAAATTATCATTTTTATAAAGCAAGGTTTAATTGTATCTAGCAAGCAATCTCTGTGTCCACTCAATTCTCCATTGCCTTAGATTCACTGTTTGTTTTGTTCATTTTTATCAAAATCTTTCTCAGGAGGTGGATAACTTATAATCTCTGAAAGATCAGAAAGCTCCAAATTCCAGAAGGGGGCCCTCCTAATGAGGTTCCCATTCCCCAGGCCCATGGCTAAAAAATCGGGACTATGAGATAGAACTTGATACCTGGGGATAAATAATTTACTCAAAGTGTTGTTGCCAGGAAAGATTCATCCATTTCCCCAAATAAGCAAACTACTCCTTTCTCATCAATCCATTTTCTTATGGGAAAAAACACTAGGAAATACACACAATTTGATACAAATAAAACTAGTCACATTGCTGTACTCAACAGAGAAGCTTTGAAATGGGCCTCTCTTTTATCTCAAGAGTCAGACTTTCAGAAATGGCTTATACTCCTTCTAATCGAGGCATGCAAGCAATTGAAGAAAAATAAATTTAAAATACCAAACATAAAATTACTGACTTTGGGAGAAATATCTTCTTGTTATGTTATATCATTTAATGAGATCAAGCACAATGGGGAATATTTCCTAGCAAGTATAATTAGTAGGCAACAAACTGCTAAATGGAATGCCACACTTCATTCCATTTCTCCGCTCCTGGGCACAGAATAGAACTGCTGACTCAGGAACTAGTGGTATTTTCTAACTGGCCAAGTGCCTGAGTTAAGAGTGGCATCTCTGCATGTTGTTTTTCCGTTTTAAAAATAATATAGGAGCCAAAATGGCAGAGTAAAGGCACGGACTCACCTGAGCTTTCCCAAATTCCCCTCTAACAACTCTATTCCCCTCTATTAAAATAATACCTCAAATGAATTCTGGAGTGGTAGAAGCAACAGAAGGACAGGGTGAAACAATTTTATCACCCAAGACAACTTAGAAGGTCAGCAGGAAAGGTCTATCCCCCTGGGGTGAGAGTGGAGGCAGTCCAACACCGGGAGCAACACAGGCTGCACCGCAGCAAACCAACAGCAAGACTTGGAGATGACTGAATCAGAAGCAGTTTCTGGAGTTCTCAGCCCAGAGATGGTAAAGGAGTTGGAAAACTGGCCAGGAGATTACAGGAGACTGTTGGAACTGAGCGAAGGACTCTATTGCATTGCTCATACATAGTTCTGGGTCATAGTACCAAAGCATAAAGAAGAAGTATGAGGAGTAGAGACCCTGGTCACAGTTCCAAGATGGAAAAGAGTGCTTATGGTCCCTCAAAGAGCAGAGTGTAGGGCAAGAGAGCATTGACCATTCTTCTCCTTAGACAACACCACTATGGAAGAACTGAAATTTACAGACTCCCAGAACTAGCTCTGAACACAGCAACAAAAAAACCTGAAGCTCAGGAGAATGGCCCATCTACCCCAGGATCAGAGCCCAACTTTAACATAAAGTTAAAAGCAATTAAAAACCCTGGAAAATGAGCAAACAAAGAAAGAACCTGACCACAGAAATTTATTATGGTGATAGCAAAGACCAAACCATGAACTCAGAAGAAGATAATAAGATTAAAGCACCTACATGCAAAGCCTCAAAGAAAAAAGGATTTTAAAAATCAAAACAAATAGGGAAAATAAATGAAAGTGATGCAAGAAAGAATCAACAGCTTGGTAAAGGAGGCACAAAAAATAATGAAGAAAATAACACCTTAAAAAACACAAAATGGGCCAAATATTTTAAAAGGCACAAAGATCCTTGCTGTAGCCTTGTTGCAAAGAGTAAAAAAGACAGAAAAAAACAGTTTAGCAAAATTAAACAACACATCGATTGAATATGACAACATATACAAAATTCTGCATCCATAGTCACTCATTTCTGAAAAGAAAGGAAGAAAGGAGGAGCATTTTCTTAAATATTTTTGCTCCTGAGGCCAACCGCAGTCATTCTTATTAAAAAGTACTTAGTCTTCCTTCCTTCCTTCCTTCCTTCCTTCCTTCCTTCCTTCCTTCCTTCCTTCCTTCCTTCCTTCCTTCCTTCCTCTCTCTCTCTCTCTCTCTGTTTATATTGTTTTAGTAATTGTTTATATTGTTGTATTGATTCTGCTTATTTGCAAGGAAGCCTATGGTTCTCTGAATTCTTCATTACTACAATTTGTTTATAGATTCTGCAATCAATGGTTATCTACTTTTTCTCTATTCTTTTGCTATCACAAAAGGCTCTGAATTCACTTTTGTTTTTTAAAATAAATTTTATTGACCTTTTTTATATCATTTAAATTTCTACTATTATCCTACTCACCCCTCCACAACCAAAGAATATTTTTAAAGTAAAAACAAAGAAAAAAGAAAACAAATCAGCAAACTTAATATTTACTTTGAAGAAGTCTGAAAATACATGTAACATTCCATACCTGTGGACCTACCAGATCTGCAAAGGAGTGGGGAGAAGTGTCTTCCCAGATCTCTTCTTTGAGGCTTTATGCTTGTTCACTGTAATTTTTAACTTTGAAACATTTGTATTCACTCTTTGTGGTAGTGATTCTTTCCATTAGCATTGTTGTAGTTACTTATAGTATGGTGTTATTTTAGTTAATATACCTACATAAATACATATATATATATATGTATATATGTACATATATATATATTTGTGTGTATGTGTGTGTATATATATGTGTGTATGTATATACATGCTATATATGTACATGTGTATACATACGTACATTATATATACATGTGTGGATAGATAGGTAAGTAGGTAGGTAGATAGATAGATAGATAGATAGATAGATAGATAGATAGATAGATAGATAGATGGATAGACAGATAGATAGATGACATAGTTTTTTTTTAAGAGGTAGCTAGGATATTCAGTGGATAGAACACTGGATCTAGAGTCAGGAAGACCTGAGTTCAAATCCAGACTCGGACATTTATTAGCTGTGTGACCCTTGTCAAGTTACTTTGCCAAGAAAAATCTAATGGATACTATGGTCCACAGGGTCATGAAGAGTCAGACATAACTGAACAGCAAAATTTTTTTGGCTCTGCTTACGTTACTCTGCCTCAGAGTATGAAAGTCTTTCCATGCTTCCCTAATCCTAATATTTCTTTTTAAGCATGTACTTTTTCCCAGTTCTTTTCAACCACAAAAAGGTTCTACTATAAATATTTTGGTGCATATGAAGCTTTTTTTTTTTCTTATCAGTTATTTTCTTGATGCGTATACCCCACAGTAGAATCTCTGGGTTAAAGAGTAAGAGCATTTTAGCAACTTTATTTCTGCATCCATTTTCTAAAGCACACATTCAACTTAGGCCTATGCTGTAGAAACATCTATAAAATGATAATCAAATGACATCTGACTAAAGCAGTCAGCCAAACTCTGTAGCTCATTTGTATGATCATGCCACGTACCAGCAGAACCATGTGTGCCACACTAAGACAAATCTTGCAAAATCATCCTCAGTTTCAGTTCAATCAAATACAAATGCATTTATGAAATTGAGCCTTTTGTATTTCACTATATATATTTCATAATGTGTTAGAGACTAGAAGGAATATGAGAGAATTATCTAATTAGGATCTTTCTCTGAAAATGCTCACAATATTTGGGGGGAGATAAAACATTTGGACATGAAACAAGTAGAAAAATTGTGGATAGACAACATAAGTCACATGCAAATTGAACGTAATAAAGTACTAAAATGCAAGGAAAGTTAGGTAGTACAGTGGTTGGAGCACTGGATATGGAGTCAGAAAGACCATGGGGTCAAATCCAGCCTTAGGCAATTACTAGTTGTGTGACCCAGGGCAAATCACTTAACTGTGGTCTGCCCGTTTCCTTAACGATAGCACTTATCTCCTAGAGTTGTTGTAAGGATTAAATTAGATAATATTTATAAAGTGTTTAGCACTGTGCCTGGAAGAGAATGAAACTCAATAAATGATTTTTATCCCTTCCTTCCCTATATACTCCAAAGACAAAGAGAAAAACATAAGTTGATAATGTACCAAAATATTTATAGCAACAGTTTTTGTAATGTCAAAACAATTGGAAATAAAATGGATGTCCATTGGGCAATAGAGGAAGATATTCTAGCATATGAATGCAATGTAATATTATTATGCTATAAGAAATGAAAACTATGAGGGGCTAAGAGAAATATGGGAAGACTTGTACAAACTGATGCTAAATCAAATAAATAGAACCAGAAAAATAAGGCATGACTCAGAGAAATGGCTAAGGAGCCTCTTCCCTTCCTATCTCATGTACCAAACAAGTTCATCCCCCACCCTAGTCTCACCTTTGGAAGCAACAGCCTCATACTAGAGGTATACTTCCTTCTCTTGGCAGCTAGATCCTACAGGAGGGCCATCTCTAGTCATCCCGATCTATCTGGCCACTCAATCCAGATGGCTGGGGAGGAGAAAGTGATACTAGTGACTTTGCATAATCCTCTCTCCCTTGATTCTATTTCACTTATATGTCATGGCATCACCTCCCTAATATCGTGGTCCTCTTTGAGAACACAGTCCTGTTTCTTTCCTTCTTTCTTTCTTCCTTTCCTGTAGGTGGTCTGCCCAAAGGAATGTACATTTTGATCACTGAAACCCTGGAAGATATCTTGGAGTTTAGGCTAGATTTCTTTAAGGACCACGCCTTAAACCCAGATCACTCTGGCTTTCATTGATTAGCCAACAATAGGGTCCAGGTCAAGCCCCACTTGGTCATTGTGTGGACCCAGATTGGCTCAGAGTTGAATGTAAATAGCATTGTTTCTGTTTTAGCTAGAAATGCCCCTCCCAGAATGATTTTTTTTTAATATAAAAAAGAGACTATTCTTTGGCTAATGTCTTACCTAGCCTTAATCACTAAATAGGCATTGCCTCTGTCAAACTGAGACCTGTTAAAGACCTTAGCTTAAAAAGTCCAAGGTCTCCCACTGCATCCAAGACCATCTTTAATTGTTCTGATTTATATCTAGCCACTAGACCCAGATGGCTCCAGAGGAGAAAGTAAGGCTGGTGACTTTGCACAGTCCTCCCTTTCTTAAATCCAATTCTCTCGCATGTCATGGCATCACCTCGCTGATGTCATGATCCTCTTTGAGAACAAAGGACAAAAAACAACAGACCCTATACCCATTCCTTAGCTCCATAAAACCCTTACAGGATACCAAGGTATGGTTTTGGCCCTTGCACCCCAGCCAGGCACTGTCTTCCCTCCTAATTTTTCTCTCCTTTCTGCAGTAGGTACATGAATTCTTAACTATGGTTCTGAATCATATCAACAAGGATTAGGATAAGGTAAAGCAGAATAACACTAAAAGGCAGCTAAACTCTTACTAAGTGTGGCAACCAATCCCAGACTGCAGAACACATGATGAAATAAATACACTGCCATCTCTTTAACAGAGGAGTGGAGACTAAGGTTACATAATACGTCGGATGAAGTCATTGGCTTGTTTGATTTTCTTTTTGAATGATGAATTTCTTTTTGTGCTACGAGGGAGGGTTCGATGAAGTAGGGCTTACAGAGAAATGACTATGTAGTAAAAGCAAAGATCATCAATGGAGCTTTTTTAAAATTATCATATAAATATGGGCTGTATCCAATAAGAAAAGGAAGAAGAATCTGTGTTACCAGAAGTATTTGGGAAGACTTCTTGAAGGAGGTGTGAGCCCTTAAAGGATAAAGATAAACCTTCATAGGAGGAAGGACAGGCATTCAAGAAAACATTAGAGTAATCGAGTCTAGTCAACAAGAATTTATGAGATGCCTACTATGTGACAGTCACTGTGCTAAACACCGGAGATATCGAGAAAGGAAAAGAACAATTCTTACCCTCAAGAGGCTCACAATCTAATGGGAGAAACAACATGAAAATAATTATATACAAATAAGTTATATATAGGATTAATTGATGCTACTCTCAAAGAGAAGGCATTAGAAATTAGATGGGGACCAAGGAAGCATCTTACAGAAAGGAGAATTTTAGCTGAGACTTAGGAAGCCAGGAGGCAGAGATGAAAAGGGAGAGTTCTGGGCAATGGTACAATAAGTGAAAATGCACAGAGTCAGGAGATGACAGAATGTCTTGTTGCAGAAGCAGCAAGGAGCTTAGTCTCACTGGGTTGTAGACCATGAGGAGCGGACTAAGGTAAAGACTAAAAATGTAGAAGGGCATCAGGTTATGAAGTACTTAAAAGCCAAACAGAAGTTTTTATTTTTAATCCTGAAACCAATAAGGAACCACTGGAGTTTATGGAGATGAGGTTAGGAATAAGGAAACATGTTACTAGGACAAGGAGACCATTTGCCCTAGAACAGTGATGAGGTTAGCTAAAACAAATTGAGTAATATTAAGAAACACTTTGAAAAGTTTGGAGTCTACCATCAACTTTCTATATGTCTTTGGACAAATCATTTCACATTTCTGAGCCTCAGGGCTTTTATCTTTAAAATGAGGGCTTTACCAAATCATAGCATCACAGGATACCGTGGTTAGAAGATATCTCAGATGTCATCTAGTTCATCCTATATATAAAAGACAACCCACTCTGCCGCATAACCAAGGTAGAACATACTAAAACTTCTTTTTTACTTTAACTTAAAATGTTAAGAAGTAATATTTCTCTAATGTAAAAATCCTTTCTAGACTTTTCCCTGTTTGAATATATTTAAAAAGCAAAGAACAAAGGCCAACATTACAGGAAATAGATCAAAGTTTAACCAAACTTAACCTTTCTTCTTTTGATGCTAACCTTTCCCATCCCCTTCATCTATTGGTCTACAACCCACTCAAAGGAAATACTTTCTTAGATTGTTATTGAAAAGGGATGGAATATTGACTAGAGAAAGGAGGATATTCTTTTCAGTCTTTAAGGGGGAATTGATCAAGGAAGGAAGTAATGACAATTGTGCTGGAATGGTAACCATACCCTGTATTTTAACATACTGTTTCAGTTTTCTGTTCAAGATTCCTATAAATATTACTTCAAATCACCTTGGGCTAGAAGGATGTTCAAGAATACGGGTGGACCGTGATAGATTGGAAATTTTTCTCTGCCTATAGAATGCCTTGATTTAGAACAATGTTTTATTCCTCATTAGACTTGTGCCTAAAATACAGAGTACAATATTAATATTTTTTCCTTGTTATCAAGAAGTACTCATTCATACTTTAGGATAGATTCCCTATAAGGTCTCATTTAGTTCTAAAATTCTGATTATATTCTCCATCCAGTGAATAATTGTAATGTATTGAGGCTTCTTAAACATGTAAACAATGGATAAGAGTGGTTAAAATTAAGTTCATGTATCAAAAATGGACTAAAGTATGTATTTAGGGGAGGGGGATACATAGAGATAGGGAAACCATTAGAAAGCTATGCCGGTAGTTTAAGATTATATAGGCCTAATTTGAGGTGGTGCCATTGCAAATGGAGAACAAAGGACACATCTAAGAGATTTTAGGTGGGAAGAGGTAACATGATTTACTTAATAGATCTGAAGGACAAGGAGAAAAAGACATAGAAGATGAATTTTCAAGCCTCTCCTGAATAATTATGGTGGTGGGCGGCTTTACCAAGGAAGAGAGTATAAAAAGAGAAAAACTGAGGGATAGTGAGAAGAAAAAATTCATTTAAAAAAAGGAAGCAAGAATGGAGTTAGAGAAAGGGAGTGTTTAGAGAGGTAAACATAGTATAATGTAGGGTTACAGAAGTCAAAGTTAGTCAATTAATAAACATTTATTAAGTGCCTGCTGTGTGCCACAGACTGTGTTAATTACCAGGGAGTTCCAAAGAGGAAGTAGTCAATGGTGTCACACTGTATGGGGTTTAGGAGAGAGTATAGATAGGTTGATAGTAACAGAAAAAAAGAAAAAAAAAGGATAGTGGCTGGAGCAGATAGCTTAACCAAATGAGGGGTTTATTTGTTTTTAGTTTTAGGGGTTTTTTTGCTTTGCTTTTCTTTGTTTTGTTTTGTTTTTAAATAGGGAAGCCTATCCATGTTTAAAGGTACAAGAGATAGGGTTTCTATGGACATACATACACATAGAGTCTTTCACAAATAAAGAGATAATGATGTCTTGAGCACAAGTGAAGGGGAACTCTAAGGTGGAAGAGACCCTTTTCCTCTGATGTAGGAAGGAGAAAAGAATAGATCCAAATCAATTAATCAGTTGTTTATTAAATGCCCACTATGTACAAAGTACTGTGCTAGGCATTGGGGATACAGACAAAAATGAAACAGATGAACACACACATATATGTATACACACACACACACACAGGTAAAGTTGAGTTTCGATCTCAATAAAATAGGAAACTAAGTTGTCATCTGAGAATGAGGATGATTGGACAGAATTGGGGGTTTATGTAAGTAAGAATTTAGAATTGCCATCTTGGTACTTGTACTGGGAAGAGACTGGGGGAAAAAGAATAGAGGTTAGAGGTGCCAGGTTATAAGAGTCGAATGGAACCTGCACGCCATGAATTTTAATGTGTGAGATCTTTCCTGTTCTGTGTCTTTATGTAAGTTTACTATGGCTGAGTAGCAAGAATTGAGACAGAGCCGTGGTAGTGAATGTGGGTTTGGGATTAGTTTGGGGAGAGCTGGGTAATGTGATGTAGTGGAGAGAGAGACTAAGCATCAGTCAGGAAAGGCTAGCCTCTGAAACATACTGATTGTCTGACCCCAGACAAGTTACTTAGGCAGCAACCCTGTAAGGCAATAAGAGAAAGAGCCAATCAATCTGTATTGGGAAAAAGAGTTTCTTTATCTGGAAAGTCCCTATGGTAATGAAATTTCAGGTTAAAAAAATGAGATGTGCCAGGGAATAATAAACAGAGCTCTCCTCATAGCCAGAGAGACTTGTATTGAAATTCCACTTCCAACAATATTGGCTGTCTGACTCTGGGCAAGTCATTTTATCTCTCAGTGATCTAGGCAACCCTCTAAGACTTTAAGTTGCAGAGAAGATGCTGATGTGCATTAATAAAAGAAGTTGCTCGTTAGCAGCTCTTTCAACTGCAGAAATTCCAGTCTAGTATAGTCCCTATTTCTATCATAGGATGTATTAAGATCTAGTTTTATATAATAGGCACACTACAAGAGATCAGAACTGCAAAGAAGCTGAGGGTGTTAGTGAGGATTACATGCTGTGATGGTTTAACAAAAAAGAAAAAAAAAGAACCCAGAAGTCAAGCAATTTGGGTCTTAGCTTTCCTACCAATTAGTAAAGGAACCTGAGGCAAATAATTTAACCACCCTGAATCTCAGTTTGTTCATAAGTAAAATGGAAGTATTGAAATAAATGATTCCTAAAGTACTTTCCAATTTCATGTTCCTAGGATTTTAGCATCCAATGACTTTAGTTTCTATGCTGGGTTTGGAGTCTAACATGAACATGAGGAATGATGGTGTGGACAAAATGTAAGTGCTGGGTGATTTCAAATACATGTGTGCATACATGTGTGTGTGTGTGTGTAGTGAGGGGAACAGGGAAAATAGATGTGGGGGAATAGAAAAAATGACATGTGGTTAGGTGAGGAAAACATCGAATTCAATATCGTGTTAGTTGTACAGCATCTAGTAATGATTAGGATATGATCAGGCTGTTGTGGGGCTGATGTAGATTAGAAATAGATGATGAAGAATGAGGAATTGTGAAATGAAAATGTTCAATGGTTCCTCAGCATGTAAATTGTGTATTGTCACCAAAGATGACAGTCAGAGCAAGAATAGAAAGCAAAACTGCAAAACGGTTTATTAAAGTAATGCAGGAAAAAAACTCCAGGACAAGAAATTGTGACAACCATTTGGAAAGATTGACACAGTTAAAGAAAGGCCTCTAAATAATATGTATAAATGGATAGATAGATAGATAAATAGATAGATAGATAGATAGATAGATAGATAGATAGATAGATAGATAGATAGATAGATGATGGATAGAGATAGCTAGATAGATGATAAATAGATGATAGATAGATAGATGATAGATAGATAGATAGATAGATAGATAGATAGATAGATAGATAGATAGATTATTCTGAAGAATCCAGATCAGTTATCTGTCCTTCCTAAACTCACCAGACAATTGCCAGTCTTCTGCCTTTCGTCATAAAGGGTACGCCTTGTCTATGTTTCATCTAACAGAAAACATGCCACTTCTGAGAATCTCAGTCTTTAGAGGACTAAGCTTTCATATGACATTTCTAAACCAAGCTGTTGCCATCAGGCACTTCCTCCTGTGCTGCATGCTATCTGGAGATCACAAACACTGCAGCAGTTTTCATTATTCATGTTTATCTGTATGGGGACTTTTCCTCCTCCCTCCTTATATTTGATAGTGCCTTCTCTCTGAAGAGTTCAAGGTGCCTTGGAAACTTGAAATTATCCTTCGGTATTAATCCTCAAAATGGCCCTGCAACGTTGTTTAAAAAGTTGGCATTTATATAATTGCAATGGCTTTATCTTGCCAGGATATTACATTGAGGGAATGGGAACATATCAAGGGCTGCCCCTTTGGGGAAATACACAAAAAAAACTAATGGTTTGGTTTCCACACTATGGCCACAATAAAGCTATCTATTTCAGCACAACTTAAACTAGATTATTAGATGTCTTCTAATATTGTCCTGAACTCTCATCTTGAGAGGGTGTGGTGTAATGGAAAGAGGGCTGGATTTGGAAGCAGAAGACCTAGATTTGAATCCTGGATCTCTTTGGTGGCATTGCATAGCCTATGTTTCCATCTATGTGACCTCCAGCAAATTACTTAATCACTAAGGATTTCAATTCCTCATCTGAAAAACTAGAGGGTTAAACTAAAAAACTTCTAGTTTCCTTTAGTTCTAAATCTATTATCCTATGGATCATAGAAATAATACAAGTTCAAGGAATGGGGAGGACTGGTGTGTGGTTGAAATGGAGTTGCTGAGGATGAGAATGAGTCAAGTTGTTAGAAAGGTTTCTAATAGCAATATGGAAACCTCTAAGCATAATGGCAAGTAATAATTTGGAAAGGAACTAGATACTCTACTACAAAATTGTTTTTATTTATTAAATATTTCCCAATTACATATAAAATTTTAATATTCATTAGCTATCTTCCAATTATGTATAAAATTTTTTTTAATTTTATGTCCTAAATTCTCTCCTTTCCTCTCACCTATCTCTCCTTGAGAAGATAAGCAATTTGATATTAATTATCCATGTAAAGTCATACAAAATATATTTCCATATTAACTATGTTGCAAAAGAAAACTCTCTCTCTCTCTCTCTCTCTCTCTCTCTCTCTCTCTCTCTCTCTCTCTCTCTCTCCCTCCCTCCCTCCCTCCCTCTGCCTCTCTAACACACACACACACACAAGAAATATAAAGAAAGTTAAAAGGTATGCTTCAATCTACATTAAGAGTTCATCAGTTCTCTCTGTAAATGGATAGCATTTTTCATCATGTGTCCTTTAGAATTGTCTTGGATCATTGTTTTGATCAGAGTAGCTAAATCTTTCACCATTGATCATCCTTACAATATTACTGTTAGTGTACAATGTCCTCCTGGTTCTGCTCACTTCACTTTGCATGAGTTCATTTAAGTCTTCCCGAGTTTTGCTGAAACTATCCCCTTCATCATTTCTTATAGGACAATAGCATTCCAGCACAATCATACACCACCACTTGTTCGGCCATTCCCTAATTGATTGGCATCCCTTTATTTCTAATTCTTAGCCACCACAAAAAGAGCTGCTATAAATATTTTGCACGCAGGGTCCCTTTTTCCCTTTTCTTTGATCTCTTTGGGGATATAGACCTCATAGTGGTATTGCTGGGCCAAAGGGAATGCATAGTTTTATATCCATTTTGGTGTAATTCCAAATCGTTCTCCAGAATGGTTAGACTAGCTCAAACTTCACCAACAGTGCATTAGTGTCCCAATTTTTTTCACATCCCCTTTAGCATTTGTCATTTTCCCTTTCTATCATGTTAGCAAATCTGATAAATGTGAGGTGGTATCTAACGATTGTTTTAATTTGCACTTCTCTAATCAGTTATAATTTAGAGCATTTTTTTCACGTGACTATTGATAGGTTTAATTTCTTCTTCTGGGAATTGCCTGGTCATCTACCTGAGAGCTAGCGTGGCTCCAGGAAATGGTCTATATGGTGTTTGCTGCCCAACAGCTTCAGGAGAAATGCCAGGAGCGGAACAGAGATCTGTACACAGAGTTCACTGATCTGACCAAGACCTTTGATACTGTCAGGCAGGAGGTCTTATGGAAAATCATGTCAAAATTTGGTTGCCCAGAGAAGTTTGCCGGAAGTGAGTATAGGTAATGTAGTTGCCAAACAGTTGCCCCTCAGGGCTCTCACTCCTTCTTGACCAAAAGTGCTCCTCTCTGCCCTTGGATCACAAGCCAGAAGTATAAGCAATGGAGTTGCCCAACACTGACTGGTCCTATGTCCAGTGCTAGCACAGAAGTACCCTATAATTTCTTTCTGCCCAGTTTATAGGTCTCCTTACTGTCTCTGGCTTGAGAGCTTCTGATGCTTCTGCTATTTCTATCACCACCACCTAGCCCCAGCTTGACTCTGGGCCAGCCTTCTCCCCCATGTCACAGATCTCTCTTTTTCTGACCTTCTGTGTTGTCTTGGGCTAAAAGGATGCTTCATTCTGAACTTTTGTAAGCAAAGCTGCTCCAGAATTCTATTTGAGGTGACATTTTTAAATTGTTTGGAGAGAAATGTTGGGAGAGTTCAACTGATTGCTTTCTCTCCTCTGCAATCTTGGCTCCACCCCTGAAAGTTGCAGACCCAGGTACTCTTGGTCTTAGTTTCCTTATCTGTAAAATGAAAGGATTGTACTATCTGCTCTTCCAAGTCTAAGTCTGTGATCCTATGATCCAGGATCTCCATGTATTTGCACAGGCATTACTGTGCCAAAAATGAAATTCTTCTTCATCTCTTTCTTCAAGGCCCAGCTCAAGTTTCACCTCCTCTATGACCCTTTCTCCCCTTCAACTGAATGTATTCCCCCTCTTTCTAAATGTAGCTAGAACACTATGGATCACCCTCCTGCACTGATCATACTCTACCCCGAAGACAGTATGGTTTAGTGCATAGAGCATTGTATTTGGAGTCAGAAAAACATTGGTTTAAATATTGCCTCAAATGCTTTTGTAATCCTGTTATGTCTCTCAAGCTCTCTGAGCCACAGTTTCCTTATGCATAAAATGGAAATAATCATAGCCTCTATGTCACACAGTTGTTATGAGGCTCCAATGTCATGTAATGTAAAACCTAAGTTGTGCTTTGCAAACCTTAAATTACTTAATAAATGCCAGGTATTGTTATCATCCTTATTTGTGAATGCATTATGATAGATGCAATCTCTTTGAAGACAAAGACTACTTTTTTATTTTTTAAAGACTAGCCTTCCCTATCTTACCCAGTCTAGAAGAGTGAAAGCTAGTAACGAGCCCAATCTCAGGCTGATCAACACAGGAGCTTGCTGGTCTACCCCTCTGTAGGCAACCTAGTGGTCCCCATTCCCAGAGGCTCACCTATGAATCCCTAACAGTATGCATACCTTATAAGCCTAGCCTGCTGCAGTTTATAACTTCTGAAATCAAGAGACATGCCAGGCTCAGCCTAAGAAGAAGGATTACAGGAAGGGGCTGCCATGCCTGGTGATCCTCATTTTTCTTCTTTGTGTCTCTAGTACTGAGCATAGTGCTTTACATGCAATAGGTACTTAATAAACATGACTTAAAATGACACGAACAAAAGGTAAAATAGCTTGCTTTTAGCATTCTCCCCTCTGAACTGAATGGAAACCTCCATTGCTTAAGCAATATATTTTTGAAAGTATATAAGAGCTCCTGTAGGAGTTATAAAATCACCATAATATGCTTGTCATTTTAAAGACACTCCTTTCCACAGAGATTTTTGCAGTATGTTTCCACAGTAGCAAAGTAATTTTTTTTAATGTTCTTACTGACATAGAGGCTGAACAATTACGAATAATGTGTGGTAGATATGTACAAGCTCTGGCAGATCACAAAGTCTTTACCCCTCTCTTCCTTAATCCTGCCACCTTTTCAAGGGGTGGGAGAAGTAAGAAAGAAGGCACTTGTTCTGCTGTAGCAGATGGTACTGGTAGGGAAAAAATAAAACATTTTCACAGAATTCTTTTGGCAGAAGGTGTATGGCACAAAGCACTGGTCTAAGGTGACTAGGAAAGGGGGCACCACTTAGGAGGAAGAAGGAAAATTATATATGTGGAGATAGGAACAGGTCTTGATGTTATAATTGCAACAAGGAGAGTGAAGAAATTTTATTATTGTAAGAAAGCCGAGACTCACGTGGAATAAGAATGATGTTTAGGCAAGAGGTTCCATGGCAATAGGAACGGTCAGTTTATCAGAGTACTCAATCTATGGAACAGGTTGAAGGGTGATAAGATCTGTTAGCCAATACACATAGTTCATTGAGACTCTTTTTGGAAATGCATCTTGCATGCAATCCATGCATCTTTTTCAAAAGACGATTCAAACTTTCCTATGTGGCATTGGGAGTCTTTACAGGCAGATGGATTCAATCTTAAAGATTTATCAATAATACCATGGCTCATGCCTTCACCCAGATTATCTCCCTGGGAAATCTCTCTGGGAAAATCATAACCCAGCTTGTTTTAGCTTTCCCCTGGAAGTATTAGATCATATGCCTTTAAAGAAGAAATACTTTCAATTAGCCTTTAAATAATAATATTTATTCGAATTAGTAATATGGGGGAGGCCTTCTAACTCCATAGACCATGCTTTCTCTTGCTTAGAGCAGTAGGTATCTAATAAATGCTTGTCATATTGAATTAAACAGCTTCTCAATACCAATCTATTTATGATAGGTAGTAAAGTCCCACACTAATTGAAAGATTGAAAAAAACAAAATGGTAGAGGACATTTGAAGGTTGGAATAACGTACCTTACAAGTTTCTGTCCTATACTATTTCCCTCTTTTAGTCAGAAGGACAGTTGATCACCTCTGGGGGAAAAAAGTCAATGAAAATAAATACATAATACAAATACACGGAAATTAATATCTCTATAATTTAGATGCCATACATCTAAATGTTTAGGACTGGGAAATATAGAATTGACTTTAGCTTGAACTTTACTGACTTAGTTGTCAAACGGTGAGATGTATGCTCCACGATGTTAAACTTTGAAATTCTCCTCTTTGATAATCTTTTATATATCTCCTTCTGTTTCACCAATTTTAATTCTTTGATCTGCTGTCTCATTAATGTTCAGATCTTCCATCTCTCCCTGCTCTTCCTGCACATCAACCCTGTTTTGGTTTCACTCTCCTCCCATCCTCCCTCCATCTTAACCTAAGAGTTAAACAGTTAAACCATCTACTGTCTTTTACCCTTTAATTCCTTGCCAACTTATTCTTCTTCTCTTAATACCTCAGCACCCCTTAACCTCAATCTTGCTGAGGGGGTCAACTGCAATCTCTATCTAAACTCAGTTAGGGAGCCCAAGTCATCCAAGCTCTGTTTCTTGCTTCAACAGTGTTTGAACCAAACAGATCTTGGGTCCCCCCACTCCAGCGTCCTTTGCCCTTGACCTTCACCTAGCTTTGCTAGTCTGTCCACCAACCCCTAGAGCCAAGCACCTCCTTTGCTACCAGCCCCCCCCACTGGTGCCATAACTGTCACCTCCCAAATTTTCCAAAACTTCTTCCCTAGTCTAAGATCTATTCAACTGCCCGGCCAACTTCTATCTGTGCTCCTCCTATCTCTACCTATCCTTGGGTTTGTATTTTGACTGAGAAGATATTGTTCTGCCCATAATGTAGCACTTTTTCCTTGAGCAGGGGAAAAAACATGAGAGTATCTTCTGTGGCTCCAGAAATGCAGTGTGGGCAGCATCCTCCATTAAGCTGTACAGAAACCTGCACAAGATGAGTGATCTACATCCTGGGTGCCATGGAGGTCACCCTGACCTTGGAGAATGCCCTGAACCAGATTCTACTAAAGCTATATTGATGTTATAATTGGTGCCAGTCAAGGTACTCCAATTCCCAAGTGAAGCTGTTGAACTATTTGGGTGACCACCTGATCATCCCATGCCACCTGCAAGTGGGGCCCCAGACTAGGCTGTGGATGAATAGGGATTCAGCCTAAAGCACTACTGGAAGAAGCTGGGCCTTCCTTTTGCCTGGACCTGGACCCATTCTAATGATTCATTCTTCCCCAACCCTGAAACCAAGCGCCAACAGTACAGATTTTTTGCAATAGAAAAATAATAACATCATTTCAACTGGGCCCTCACTGACACACAGAAATCAGAAGACCATACATCTAGAGGGGGAGAGGACCTTGGATGCAGAGAGTTCAACCTCTTCATTTTACATTTGAGGAACTGAGACCCAAGAGAGGTTAAGTGACTTGCTTCTTAAGAGCACACAAGTAGTAAGTGTCTGAGGAGAGATTTGAATCCAGATTTTTTTTTTTATTCTGGTACTTCAAGCTGCCTCAAAAAGAAACCCTTTTTCTATTCCCTGACGGACTTTCTGTTTTAGTCTCTTCAGCAGCTGTTCCAAACCTTTTGTTCTCCGAGTCCCCTTTCATGCTGCTCCCTCCTCTGCCCCCAACAGATAATATTCACTCTCCACTGAAAAAATTTAGTCTATCTGTCATGACCTTTCTCATCACTCCTCCTCTAAACTTTTAAACCCTTTTAAACATCTTTGCTATCTTCTCATTTGTTTTACCCTTTTATGAAGAGTCTGCTCTTTCCAAGTGTAATCCTTCTACTTGGGACCTTGATCTCTTTGCCTCTAAGGAGTTTGCCCTATTTCTTTTTCTTCTGTATTTTCAATTTCTCCTTATATAATAACATTAAGAGTAGGAGTAGTTAGTATTTATAGTGCTTTAAGGTTTGCAAAATGCAGTACAAATATTATCTCATTTGATCCTCATAACAATCCTGCAAATTAGGTGCTATTATTATCCTATTTTACAGATGAAACTGAGGCAGAAAGTTGTTAAGTGACTTGCCCAGGGTCACATAGCTAGTGAGTGTTTGAGACCATATTCAAATCCAAGTTTTCCTGACTTCAGGTCCAGTGCACTACCCATTGTGCCACCTTCTCTCCTTTCTACAAATTTGCCGAGGTTTCCTCAATGCTTAATAGAAAACAAACCTTTACTTGACCCTCTGCTGCCATACTCCTTGAGTGAAATTCATATATATGTTTGTGTGTGTATACACATATGTTGATGAATATATACAAATATACATATACATACATATGTATGTAAATACATACACACACACAGCTTCTACTATTTCTCGACCTCTTTTCTGCTTGTCCAGATCCCACCACTTTATTGAAATGACTCTCATAAATTACCAGTGATCTCATGGTGATCACATCATCCCCTACAGATTCAAATGACAGCTGAATACATACCTATGTACCCAAATCTATATACCTATTCTCATCTTCTGAACTCCAGCCCTGAATTTCCAATTTCCTGTTGGACATCTCCACAGTTATCTTAAATTCAAGTACAAAACAGAGCTCGTTATCTTTTCCTCTAAATCCACCCTTTATCGAACTTCTCTATTCCTGTTAAGAGCACCACATTCTTTCAAGCATACTAATTTTTCAACCTAGTACTCATCCTTGACTCTTCACTCTCACTCACCCTTCATATCTAAATACTACTACTACTATTACTACTAATAGGGCAGGGAGGTGGCATATCATTATGATGACTATTACAATTACTACTATTGTTACTGCTGCTATTATGATGATAATTACTACTACGACCACCACCATCACTTCTGCTACTATTATGATTGTTGCTATTAATGCTGCTGCTATTATGATTACTACTACTGCTGGGTTGCTGTTATTATTATGACTATTTCTATTACTTCTGCTTCTACTACTGCTTCTGTTACTGTTGGTACTGCTTTAAGTGCTTACAAATATTATCTCATTTTATCTTCATTAGAACCCTAGAGAGGAGTAGTATTATTTTCCCAATTTTACAAATGAGAAACAGACACAGATACAAGTTAAATGGCTTGTTCAGAGTTACATAGCTAGTAAGAACCTGAGGCTGAATTTGAACTAAAGATCTTAGTGACTCCAGGTCTAGCCTTCTATCCTCAATATCTTTCATGTCAATATCTTTCACATCAGTATCTTTCACATCAACTTCTTTACTGTACTACAATTACCCCAGTTCAAGCCCATACCCCTTCTTATTATAAATAGAATTATTTATAAATAGGATTATAACAAATAGAATCCAAATTGGTCTCTCTGCATCCAGTTTCTCTTCTCTATACCCCATCCTTCACACAGAAACCCATTTTCTGGATAGGTCTGAAAATGACACTTCCTTCCTCAAGAGGTTTTGGTGGCTTCTGTTGCTCCTAAGACAAAATTCAAATTTCTCATTTTTGTTTTTAAAACTTTTTCGGTTGCAGAACCCACAAAATAGCAGAGGGAAGCAGAGCTCCAGCCTAGGACAGCCTAGATGGTCACTGGGAAAGGTCTGTTGCACGGAGCCAGGAGGGGAGCACAGCACAGCTCAGCCCGTGCCAAGATCATCCAGACTGGGAGCCAGGCAGAACAGGCCCTAGGGCCCTGAATCATTGAGCTATAGCAGTTACTAGATTTCTCAAGTCACAAATACCAAAGACAACACAGCAGATGAGTGGGAAAAACTGGGACAGAGTGAAAGGAGTTCACAATCGGCCACAACCCCGGGGGTGGCGGAGGTGGTGCAGCTCTGAGGCTGCTTCTAGAACTCCAGCTGGAGTTGCCTCCAGGCATAGGGCCACTTGGTGGGAGGAATTATGTGGCAGATTAGAACGAGAGTGCAAAGTCTGCTTTGCCCTGCTTGGATCTGGGCCACAATCCTGGTTGGCGGTTTTAGGGGGAGAAGGAGCACTGGTGTGGCAGAGATTGCTGTGTAGAAGTAGCATTGAAAACAGCAGCAAAGCCCCTCAAACTTGGGACAAAGTACTCTCTACTTTACAAGCAGTCATACCCCTACAAAAACTCAAGGGTC
>CM053627.1:148136769-148154136 GCA_028646595.1 Phalanger gymnotis | reverse complement strand
TAGCTAATTTATTATGCAGTTTAAGAAATATATCTCTAGTAATCAGATTTTTTTTTAACAAAAAAGGAAGATGTAACTAAAAGCTATCATTTGTGAAATTGTTAAGATTTTGATTTAAAGAAACTGAAAATTATCATGCCTGAATTTAAAAGGATTTGGTCTATTGATTACATTATCTAGAAGCAGGATGTATGCATATTTATGCTATCAACCTTTTTATATTACAAAAATGTATATTTTATGACATTGTTTATATCAAGTATGTTTTTACATTAAAGAAAAATATCACCTAGCAAAAATTATGAAACAAATGTAGTGATCTTATAAAATATGGACAGAGTATCAAGGATGGGACTGCATTTAAAAAACTAATAAAGTAACAGAAAGAAATCTTTAAAAATCCATTCAAAGACTTAGAGCCCAGTAATAAATTACTTTTATGTTCAATAAGAGTTTCACTGAAGTGCTTCTCACACACAAGGCCTTTTTTAAAAGCAATTATCCCTATTCCCACATATAACATAAAATTTCTAGTCGTCAAATAGAAAATAGAAAGCGCAGATTTAGTGAGGCACAGTGGAAGCCCCAGGTCTCCTTTCTTTCTCCACCACTATTTCTAGAAAGAAGACCACAACACATGGAGCTCTGTACAGAGGAAGAGATGGGCACGGTCCACCTAACATATACACATGACTCTGCAGAGCTAGTGTTCAAGCAGAGATGGGAGATGAAATCTTTTCACTTTGCCTGAGGTGATATGGAAATGAAGGGAAGCAGGGCCTTTCCAAGGGACAAGAAGTCACTAAGGGAGAGCTAAGGAGTCTTTAGCAAGTCATTGGCTTAACTGAAACCAATTAAAATTATGTCCTCTCAGCTTTCATGACAAAAAGCTTATTTTCTCCTTTTCTGAGATTGGCTGTAAAGAATAAGGTTAGGAAGTAGAAAACAACTGATAGAAGGCAACACTAGACTGATTCTCTTACTGCTTAGTTTTCACATGGCCAGGAATGCTACTGATGACCAGGGAAAAGGGAGAGATTTGTAAAGTCATCACTCAGCACTTGAGAAATAGAGCCAGACTGCAGAGGGGGGAAAAAGTCAAATATTGGTCAAAATTTGCATAATCTAGAAAAGGTACTTAGCACTGTACCAGGCATATAGTAGATGCTTAATAATAAATGTTTATTGACTAACTGGCTATTTACCATTCTTCCCCTATAGTCCACCACCTCTTGGCCAAGAAGCAAAAGTCATCAGCTTCACCATTAGCTCTCTGAAGTCATGAGCAGCACTGCATTGACCATAGTTCTTTCAATATTGTTTTCCTTTGCACTATCATTGCCATTTTGTAACTCCTAAAACATCTTTTTCATTTCTAATTCTCCTGTACACATCTGCCATCTTTGACACTGTCATTTACTCTATCTTTCTTGTTACTCTCGTTTAAACTTGGCTTCCATAACATTCTACTTTCATAGTTACTCTCTAACAGGAGGTGCTTAACCAAGGCAGGAAAATGGAAAATAATCCATACTTTAGTATTCAAAATGTCCACAGTCCTTTACCACCTTCTGGCTTTATTTCCATTTCAAAGGCTATTTTCAGTAAAATGAACTGTTTATCAGCTCCTTTTCTTTTCCTCTGTTCATTTTATTAAGTAGTCCCACAGCCACCAGGCCTATCTTCCCCTTTGATATATGTTGTCCTTCCTCAAAATCTCAATTTAGATTCCACTTCTTCCATGATCACACCAGCTGCACATATCTCTATTCACTTGTTTTTTCCCATAGGACCATACATTAAAAGTATCTTTCATTTGCACTTGTCTAATTTATAATAGAGTTATTTCTGTACATGGTTTATGTCCCTTACTATATTATAAGCTTCTTGAAGGTAAGAATTATAATTTTTTCAACTCTGCATCCCAAGCACCTATCATTATGCCCTGTGCCAAGTACATGCTTGATAAATGTAGAGTCCCTCTAGGCACTTAGTAATCTCATGACCCAAGGTCCAACTCAATCCTTTTTTTTCAGAATGGAGACTTTTTCATTATTCCTTTCTTCCATACCCAGTTTGACTCTGCTCTTTACATCAGAATCCCATTCTGCAGAACTTGTCTTCTCTATCTAAATGTATGCCTCCAGTGTTGTATCCTTTCTGGGCACTAATCTTTTCCATCCAAGACATAATAATAACAATGATGATGATGATAATGATAACAATGACTAACATTTATAGAACGCTTATTTTGTGCCAGGCACCATACTAGGCATTATACAATTGTTATTTCATTTGATCTTCACAATGACTCTGAAAGGTAAATGCTATTATTATCCCCGTTTTACAAATGTGGAAACTGAGGAAGGTAGCGCTTAAGTGACTTACCCAGGGTCACATAGTGAGCATCTGAGGCAGGATCTGCACTCAAGTCTTTATAACTCCAGGCTCAGCGTTCTTTCCATTGTGCCTTAAGCTCTCCCTTTTCAATCTATGCCTCTGGTCAAGGACAACTTTTTGCCACTATCTGTGGATTAATGACTATATTCAGGGCCCAGTTTTGATCTGGGAAGACAGAGTTGTCTTTCTCTTACAAGTAGCAATGTGCTATGATAATGAAAATGAAAAGCCTCGGATTAACCCTTCTCCAGGATACTCTATATCAGCTTATCTGTACTCCACTGTTTGTCACAGGATAATTCCCGTAATAATTTGAAAAGGCTGTCCAGAAACATAAACAAAGTTGATGACCCTTATTAGATTCTAGGCCTTTTGGATAGAAACTGTTGTTTGTCCTTTGTTTTAAAGACAGTCTTGACTTTTGAGTGAATTCATTTTTTTTTAAGATTTTAAATAGTATTTTTTCCCAATTACATATCAAGAAAATTTTTAGCATTCAGTTTTACGAGAGCTTGAGTTCCAAATTTTTCTCCCTCCCTCTTTGATATGGTTTATACATGTGCTATTTTGTAAAACATATTTCCATATTCGTCACAGATGTGGAAGAAGAAGAAAAGATCAAAAGAAAAAAAAAACATGAGAAAGAAGAAAGAATGCTTCGGTCAGCATTCAGAGTCCATCAGTTCTTTTTCAGGATATTGACAGCATTTTCCTTCAGGAGTCTTTTGTACTTGTCTTGGATCATTTTGTTCCTGAAAAGATCTAAGTCCTTCATAGTTGATCATACCATGATGTAACTGATACTGCTTCCAGTGTTTTCCTGGTTCTCTTCATTTCATTTTGCATCAGTTTCTCTAAGTCTTTCCAGGTTTTTCTGTAATCTACAATAGTATTCCATTATATTCATATACCACAGCCTGTTCAGTCATTCCCCAATCGATGGACATCCCCTCGGTTTTCAATATTTTGCCATCACAAATAGAGCTGTTATAAATATTTTTGCACATGTAGGTCCTTTTGTCTTTTTCATGATCTCTTTGGGATACAGACCTAGTAGTGGTATTTCTTGATCAAAGGGTATGCACAATTTGGTTGCCCTTTGGGCATAGTTCCATATTGCTCTCCAGAATGGTTGGATCAGTTCACAACTCCACCAACAATGCATTATTGTACCAATTTTCCCACATCCTCATGAACACGTATCATTTCCTTTTTTTTTGTCATATTAGTTAATCTGATTGGTATGAGGTAGTATTTCAGAATTGTTTAAATTTGCATTTCTCTGATCAAAAGAGATTTAGAGTATGACTTCATATGCCTATAGATAGCTCTGATTTCTTCATCTGAAAAATGTTCATATCCTTTGACAATTTATCAATTGGGGAATGACTTGTATTCTCACAAATTTGACTCAGTTCTCTATGTATTTGAGAAATGAGGCCTTTATCAGAGACACTTGCTGTGAAGATTGTTTCCCAGCTTTCTGCTTTCCTTCTAATCTTGGTTGCATGAGTTTTGTTTGTACAAAAGCTTTTCGGCTTAATGTGATCAAAATTATCTATTCTACATTTCATAATGCTCTCTACCTCTTGTTTGGTCATGAATTCTTCCTCTCCTCATAGATCTGACAGGTAGACTATTCCTTCCTCATCTAATTTGATTGCTTCATTGTTTATGGTTCCTTTTATCAAGATGCAGCTTTTTTCTTTATCTCTTTCAATTAGGTCTATTTTTGCTTTTACTTTGTTTAAGATCAGAATTACTACCCCTGCTTTTTTTTTGCTTCAGATAAAGGATAATAGATTCTGCTCTAATCCCTTACCTTTACTCTGTGTGTGTTTCTCTGCTTCAAGTGCATTTCTTGTAAGCAACATACTGTAGGATTCTGGTTTTTGATCCACTCTGCTATCTGCTTCTGTTTTATGGGAGAGGTCATCCCATTCACATTCACAATTATGATTACTACCTCTGTATTTCCCTCTATCCTATTTTTCCTCCTGCCCATCCTCTCTCTCCCCTCACCCCTTCACACCTCACCAGAGTTTTGCCTCTGTTCACCACCTACCCCAATCTGCCCTCCCTTCTGTCAGTCCCCATTCCCCACCCCCCATTTATCTCATCACCTCCCCTCCTACTTTTCTGACAGGTAAACTCAATTTCTAAATTCAATTGATTGTATATATTATTCCCTGTTTGAGCCAATACTGATGAGAGTAAGTTCAAGTGATGCCCATCACCCACCCTCTCATCTTCCTCTCCACTGTAATAGGTCTTTCTCACTTCTTGATGTGAGATAACTCCATTCTACCTCTCCCTTCCTTCTGTACCTATTGTATTCCTCTTTCTCATTTCTTAATTTTTTTGTTATTCCCTCAAATTCACTTTATATCTATACCCTCTATGTATATTCCTTCAATCTGTACTGTTAGTGATACAATTTTTAAGTTACAAGTATCATTTTCCCATATAAGGATGTAAACAGTTTAGCTTTATTGAGTCCCTTGTGTTTTCTTTTTCTTTTTTTACCTGTTTATGCTTCTCTTGAGTCTTCATAATGGAAGTCAAATAATGGAGCCTTATGAAGGTTTGAAATCCTTCTAATTCACTGAAAGACTATTTTTTCCCTTGATGTATTATGCTAATATTGCCAGATAAATGGTTCTTGGTTGTAGTCCTAGCTCCTTTGCCCTCCAGAATATCATGTTCCATGACCTCTGGTTCTTTAATGTTGCAGCTGCCAAGTCTTGTGTAATCCTGATTGTGACTTCTCAATATTTGAATCGTTTCTTTCCAGTCACTTATAGTATTTTTCCTTGACTTGATAGTTCTGCAATTTGACTATAATGTTCCTTGCGGCTTATATTTTGTGATCTTTTTCCTGAGGTGATTGGTGGATTCTTCCCAAGCCTATTCTGCCCTCTGGTTCCAGGCCATCAAGGCAGTTTTCTTTCATAATTTCTTGAAAGATGCTGTCCAGGTACTCCTTTTGGTTATGACTTTCAGGTAGTCCAATGATTCTGACAGCATGTTTTTCCCATGAGGTATTTTACATCTTTTTCCATTTTTTTTCATTTTTTTGAATTTGTTTGATTGATTTGTGATATCTCACAGAGTCATTAGCTTCCACTTTACCAATTCTAAATTTTAAGGAGTTGTTTTCCTCAATTACCTTTTTTGCTTTCTTTTCCATTTGGCCAATTGTACTCTTTAAGGAGTTATTTTCTTCAGTGGATTTTTGTATCTCCTTTTCCATCTGGTGAATTCTACTTTTTAAGCAATTTTCAAAGCTGTTGACTCATTTTTCATAATTCTCTTGCATCACTCTCATTTCTTTTCCCATTTTTTTCTTCCACCACTCTTTTATGATTTTTAAGCTCCTTTTTTTCGCTCTCCAATGAGTTCCTTCTGGGCGTGAGACCACTTCTCATTTTTCTTTGGAGTTTTGGACATAGCTGTTTTAACACTGTTGTGTTCTTCTGAGTTTGTCTTGGTGTTCTCTGTCACCATAATAACTTTCTGTGGTAAGATTGGGGTGGGGGAGGGAGCTTTTTCTTTTCTTTTAAATTTGAGCTCTGCACTCCAGGTAGAAGGGGCACTGTCTCAGGCTTCTTGTGCTAGTGACTTCAGGCCCTGGCTATTTACCTGATGTTGCAGTGATGTTGCCTGACATGGGAAACCCTCGTGTCTGGTGTGGCACTGAAGGGGTGGGGTGGGAGTTGGCTGGCGCTGCTGGAAGATGTAGGGGTCTGGCAGTTTACTTGGTGCTGAGGTGGGGTCTTAGTAGTGGTGCCTGGCTTGTGCTAAGGCCCAGTAGGGTTTTTCTGCATTTCCTATAGCTACACTGAAGCATGTTGTGATTTGGAATTCTGGAGGCTGCTTGTTTGCCTGGGGCTATGATGAACAGGCAGGGCTGGTGCTGGCTGGCCTCAACCTGTTTGCTTAGGCACCCATATGGTAGTCATCTACCTTTTTACCTGGGGCTGTGCTGAAATATTTAGATGTCTGGCTGCTGGAGGATGTCTGTTTGCCCTGGGCTATGCTGAAACACTTGGTGGTTCCTAGAGCTGGAGTCTGGTGGTTCCCCTGACTATGCTAAGGCATGTGTTGGCATTTGCCTGCTCCACCACACTAGGGCTCAGGTTCTCCCATGGGTTTGCTGAAGTGGGGCTTGCTATTGGCTTGCTGGGATGCTTCCTGTCCTGGACTGTGCCCCTCTTTCACTCAAGTGAGACAAACCTTTCTTGCTGATCCTCCAAGTTTCTTAGGCTAAAAGATTATTTTATCCTTTCTTTTTTTCCGGTTCTGCTGTTCTAGGTTTTGTTTGGGGGCTCTATGATTGTTTGGAGGTGAATATGGGAGAGTTACAGAGATTTGCTGTTTACTCCACCACCTTGGCTCCCAGAAGTCATATTGAATGAGTCAGATTTAAGTGAGGCAGTTGCACAAAGTCATCAGAAGCCCAGCAGCAAGACAAAAGTCAAAAAGACTATAGATGGCCCCGGGATGTAGTGGATGACCTTGGCCTCTTCAGTGTCTGACCATGCTCTAAGAGGTTCATAGTGCCTTCTTCAGTCACCTTCATGGCTGTTGGAACAAACTGTGCTCATCAACCCATTCCGCCTTGGGAAATCTTTGCATGCTTGAGGTAGACATCCCTCTAACTTTCTGACAGGTTTGAGGGCTGGTGGTTACCCTCAATCTGGTTTGGCCCATCTGTCGAGATGGTTTTATTGGGATAAGTCTACTGCACATGCTACAGTTTCTTGGAGCCACGGGTAAGAGTTGAGTGACAGGTGGACACTAAAGGTGGATAAGAAGCCTTGACAAGCCCTGACAACTAGGACAATGCAGATAGGAGTCTCTAGACTAAATCTGAAGCATGGCTACATCCCTACAATTCTGGTGTCTGCCATTTGTTGGCTCAAGAGCTTCGCCAGCCTTGTCCCTAGGGTAATACAGACAATTGTATTCCCCAGGCCCATCTTGCTCTGCTATACAGATAATCCAGTCCAGTCGTACTCACCCTGGCTTCACTAAAAACACAAGGGTAGAAAGACCTAGGCCCCCGTATTGGTAATTAAGGTGGGACTTTTTTACTGTTTTAGAATGCTAAACTAATTAAGTGTCTTTGATTGAGTCTACTAGGTGCAAATCTCCAGGCTGGTTAGCAAACTAATTTACTAATTTGAGAGAGGCAAGAAGCCCCCAGGGCCCTAGGGAGAATTGCTAAGACCAGAGCCAATAGTAGGCACCTAAGTTCTGGTTGCTCATATGATGTTTGATGATGTATAAAAAGGGAGAACAGAGCTGTTTGCTTGGGGTTCTGAGCCACAGGAGGAGTGGCGCATGACTCTGGGCTAATCGTCGTTAAGAGCTCCCCAGCTTGTCAACCCAGATGTTGATGGTTCCTTGGTAACTATGAATTGTGATCTGGTCTGTTTATATTGTGTATGTTTGTAACTTGTTTGTATTTGCTCTAAAGTTCAGGTTACTGGCTTTTCCTCCCAAACTAAGTGAATTTATATGTATATGTTGGATTAAAGTAAGATTGTTAACCCCTTAACATTACTTTCCTTAGTGAAATAGATCAAAAGAACTTATGCTGGCAGCATTCTTGTGGTTGGGTTTATGTTGGTCTTTCACCCCCACAACAGCTGCTAGCCGAATTGTTGCAACAACCCCAGACTGAAATTCACTGTAGTTGCATTGCTCATTCCCAGGGGAAAAGTCAATAAAATGGCCTTTTTCCATTACAGTCACCTCAGACATTCCCACCACATGTTTTGCTCACTATCATGTGTACATCAACTGGACCCTACTATCTAGCTCCCACAAATACTGTAAGGCAGTGGGTTTTTGACCTGGGGTCTACACACTTATTTTCATATTTTGATAACTTTATTTCAATGTAATTAATTTCCTTTGTTATCTTATATACGTTATTTCATATACTTTAAAGCATCAGTCTGAGGCCAAAGACTTCAACAGATTGCCAAAGGAGTCCATGACATAGAAAAGGTTAAGAATTCCTGTTCTAACATAAATTCTGATACAGTCATTGAGAACTCAATTCACTCACTTCCCATAGACCTTTCCGTACTCTACAAGGTATGGACTGAGCCTTCCTCTTCTATTCCCCTTGTGACCTCATTTTTCATACTATATTGACTCAAATATTCACATTTAACACAAGAAGATGAGCAGGGAGAGATAAATTACAAACCTCTCTGAGTATAGTTCACTTGAATCTATGATCGTATATCTCTCTGCCGTATGCACATTCAATGTCAGTGGTGCTCACTCTGGCTTTAAACAAGTAGCAGGCCTTAAGATCACTACCATCAACATGGGTTCTGATATTGCAAAAAATAGTCTACCTCCTGTCTGCGGTAACAAGGGAAATGGAAAACAACTAAGTAAACACTGGAGCAGCTGCCATACTTAAATATTGGTTTCCTAGCTATGCGTCCTATATTATCACCATAGGAGTATAGGTACTCCTTCTTTTAACAACTAAGCTTTTGACAGGAGTTATGGCTTCTCTTACTAAGATACTGAGCCACCCTCTCTCTACCAACTTCATTGAAGTGTGAAGGGGTTACAACCTATATCAATGGAAGGAGTAACCCTATACACAGATTCAAAATAATCTTTTGAAGTGATGTACAATATAAAAGTTCACTTATGCAAAAAATGTTTTTCCCATTATAGAAACCAACTGTTCTAGCCAAAAAAACACAATGGAAAAGCTGTTTGATACAAGATACTGTAATATTCTTGCATGGTTTCTCCCAACAGAGATGAAAAAACAAATCAGGTTTCTGCCCCTCCTCTGGAAGGTAAGCCATTTCTTTATCAATACAATTTACCTACAGGATATAAGTGGTAGACTTGTCAAGTCTTTGACTGCTATGATTTCACAGCACCAAGAACATGTTTAGTTTACTCAGTTGTTAACTTTTAAAGGTCACAGTTAATGTCTGTATTTGTTTAAGTCATTCTGTACAATGTATTGGAGACTCTCACGTGTAAACAGTGATTTAATAAATGCTTTTGGACAAAGATACATAATTAAACTGGAAATAGAGCACAAGTCCCTCAATGCCTCTCACCAAAGCGTGGCATTATAATCAGGATTGGGGCAATTTTCAAATCCTAGAAGTGGCAAGACTAAGCCTGAGGTTGCTATTTTTATTGTTGTTTGTTAATGTTTTATTGATTTTTTTTAACATTGCTGTCATTTCCCAATAAAATTCCACCCAGTAGAACTCTCCCTGGTCACAAAGAAGTACAGTTGGATAGAGAAAGGAAAGAAGGAAGGAAGGAAGGAAAGAAGGAAGGAAGGAAGGAAGGAAGGAAGGAAGGAAGGAAGGAAGGAAGGAAGGAAGGAAGGAAGGAAGGAAGGAAGGAAGAAAAGAAGGAAGGAAGGAAGAAAAGAAGGAAAAAGGAAAGAAGGAAGGAAGACCCTGACAGCTGACCATATGAAATAACACTTACCCCAGTCAACTTCATCTCCACCAGGAGGCAAAAAATATATATAACATATATCTGATATATTTTGATCATTTGTCTTATGTGGTCAAAAAATGGTCACTGGATAGATCTGCATTCTAAAGTCTTTCAATGTGAATTTTCTTTTTTTGTGATTATTGTGTAAATTATTTTCTTGATTCAGCTTATTTTTTCTGTATATCAGTTTTCACAGATCACTCCAAGTGGCTCTGCAATCTTCATATCAGTAGTTTCAAGGGGTATAATATTACATTATATACCACAATTTGTTTATCAATTCCCCAACAGATGGGCAGGCACTTTGTTTACAATTGTTTGCTACTGTAAAGAATACTATTATGAAAATTTTTGTGTATATGGAAACTTTTGTCATTGAGATGATGAATTTCAATAAATCAGTTGATATCAAAGTCCATGGAATGACCATTACCTTTCATTAGAGAGCTGACCTTTAAGCCAAGAAGACCTTGGTTCAGTGCCTGCCTTTCAAACACAGCTTGTTAACTCTGACATATCTGACAAACTCCAACAACTTGTTAACTCTCAGTGCTCCGGGAAACTCCCTAAGACAAGAATTTTGAGAAAAATTGTCAACGTGCATTGGTAGAGAGAGTATACTCATCTAGAAATTCCCCATATGGATGAAGTCACAGATTTATTCCTTATCCTTAAGCCTACATAGAAACTTTCCATCACTGAAGTAATTGATGGTGATCGCTCAGTTGATGCCAAATCCATGCTACTGCCCTGGAAGAACAATTAACTTCTTCCTGAGAATTTTCCTAGGTTGTGGAACATAAGAATATTTGACTCTCATATATACATCTCAAATTCACTATATTCAAATTCTAGATGCTCAAAAACATACAACCTAATGTGGGAAAAAAAACCAATTCAGTCAACTATCTAGTAGAGAGATTAGCAATCTCTCTGGCAAGGAGTGAAGCCAAGAATAATAAAAATAAAAGATATTCTTTTACAAATCCTTTTCCCATCTATCCCAATGGCAGTTCTATTAAAGAAGAAGGCTATAGTTTATTTTCTCTTTAGGAAGTAACATAAGGAACACACAAATCAAAGTACAAGTGGACATTAAAATACCTGTCTTTGTTACAACTGCATTTTAAATTAAAAAAAGACATCTTCTGTTCATAGGACCTATAAAACTTTTATCCTTACTACTTTCAATGAGACTACTGCTAACTCACTTTGTGGCTCATTAAACATCTTGAGTTTTCTGAGGGAACTGGAGAAAGGATGCTCTAAATTTTTAGTAAATTTTTGGCAAGTTGTTAACTCTCCCCGGCCTCCTCTCTAAGATCCACAATGAAAGTACAAAATGCAACTCTCCACATACTGTATACCTTGAAAAATATCAGGAAACAGCTTGTCATATTGATGGAAACTTTTATCAATCACTTTACCCAGGGGAGGAGGAAACTGTACCTTTGCCACCTATACTGAAAAGACTAGAGAAGAGAAAAAGGCCACTCGTCCCTCCAGAGACCAAGTGGCACTTAAGTCATAAAAGGAATGATTCATGACCTTGGTTGATTTGACATATTATGTACAACCAAGATGTGTGGTCCAAGGTGTTTGCTACCATAGAGAAAATGTGATAGGAAGGAGCACAGTTTCTATTTGAAGGTGTTTTGTAGAGGAAATCTTAACTTCTGTATTAGGCCTTTCCTGCTTGCCCCACCTGATAGTCCCTAGCCACTTCCTAATCCACAAAATCAACATCAAGTATGTTTGTATGATTTTTAAAAAATATATATAACTATAAATATACATTTTGTTCCCCTTGTTATACTATGAGGTCATTGAGGATAGGGTCTAATTTACTGTTGTCTTCATATCCTCAGTATCTATCCAAGTACCTGGTTCAGAGTAAGTGGTTAATAAAAACTTGTTGATTAATTAATTAAGGTTTTATCCAAGCTGGAGGGGCTTGATGTAGAGTTCAGGTGACAAACTTTGTCATCCAAAAACAAATTTACTAAATACAGAGAGATTAATTTTTCAGTTTTCTACAGGGTGGTAAATTTGGAGACCAAGAACACCTCTTATAAACTTCTGTACCATATGGATGTTTGTAATTAGTATCCAAAACAGTTTCCTGAAGTAACTATGTGGAGTTAGAAGATACATTTACAACCTTGAGCAAAATGTGTCAGTAAAAGTGAATTATAGAAAATTACTCATGATGATTATTTAGATGTCAACATTTCTGCATTGTTCCCCAACTGATGAAAGGTGCATCATAAATTGCATGTTTTTTGGCCTTAATTCAGATTTAGAAAACAGAATTTGGACTTTTAGGCAATATGACCAACAAGATGGAGGACGAGATGGTTTCTTTAATCCTCGTGACCTCTCAAACTTCTCCAAAACAGGAATTCTAAGAGATAAAAATCATTTCAGCTTCCTCAGTGATCTAATATACCAACAAACCTAGTGAGGTAACAATCCAATGAACTAACAGCAGAGAAGACTAATCACCAATATTTAATACATTCATTTAGCACCCCATCTCCCACCATTTACCATGCTCTGGCAGGGCTTTACAAGCTGAATCATGCGTGGCTTGCAACAAAACTCAACTCTTCCTCTCAATCTTCCAACCCTGCCCCTGCCCCACCATATGTGGTAGGAAGCCAAAAGTGAGAAGCTTGCTCTGGCTGACATAGCAGCACTTAACCAGAGAACTGAGAAGCAGGGCGTACTGGGGATGGGTGCCACATGTATGTATGTCTCTACCAAACCTAAAATAAAGGAGACTTACACTGAGCTGAAACTAGTTCCAAAAGTCACTTGAGGTAGAGACTTAGGGTGGTGAAATGTGAATTGCCCATTGTGGGAAGAGACTAAGACAGATTTGAAATCTAAGGAAACTGCCACCAAAGGTTCAGAAAGAGTACAATAGGGAAACATAAGGGGTGAAAGCCTGAAATTATTAAATATCTGAGGAAGATGGAAAGTCAAAGACCTTGAACATCAGCAGATGAACCAATAGGAAATATGGCATCACGTAATAAACCTTAAGTAAGCAAAAAAGAAGAAATATCAAAAATTAGAGAAATAAACTGAAAGCAAGCAAGAGTCCCTACAGAAAGGATAAATAAAACTAAAAGCTGGGTCTTTGCAAAAATTAATAAAATTGATAAGCCTTTGGTTAATCTGATTTAAAAAGAAAGCAAACAATAAATCAAATCAATTGAATATCAAATGAACAAGATGAAATTATAGCAAAACCAAAAGAAATAAAAAAGAATTATTAGAACTTACTATGCACAATTACATGCTATCAAAACTAAGAACACAAGAGAAATGGAGCAATATCTTAAAAAAACAGAACCTAAACTAACAGAAAACCAATTGTAAATCTGAAATGATACATACTTAAACAAGCAAATAAATAAATGGACC
Organism: Phalanger gymnotis; assembly: GCA_028646595.1. Taxonomy (NCBI): domain Eukaryota; kingdom Metazoa; phylum Chordata; class Mammalia; order Diprotodontia; family Phalangeridae; genus Phalanger; species Phalanger gymnotis. Next base: position 148,140,795 of record CM053627.1, on the reverse strand, counting down.
TAACAATAATGGAGTAGCCAGGTAACCTCATGGATAGAGTACTGGGCCTGGAATTAGAAAGACTCCTCTTCAAGAATTCAAATCTAGTCTCAGCTGTGTAACCCCAGGGCAAGTCATTTAATCCTGTTTGCCTCAGTTCCTCATCTGTAAAATGAGCTGGAGAAGAAACAGCAAACCACTCCAAAATCTTTGCCAGGAAAATTCCAAAATGGGGTCACAGAGAATTGGACATGGCTGAAATGACTGAACAACAACAACTGCGACGGAGCCAAAGAAAAAAAGGTACTGGTTCTTATGGATCCACAGGAGAATTACATCATACTTCTAATGAATAATGAGTGTCAATATTACACAAATTATCCTCAAAAATTAAGAGAAAAAACACCTTACCAGATTCCTTTTTTGAGGCAAATCGTGTCCAGATATATAAATCAGGGAGGACAAAGCACAGAAGAAATATATAGGTCAATAGAATTAATGAATATTTGAATATTTGAAATAAATTTGAATAAATTTGAAATAAATATTTGAAATAAAATCTTGTCAAACAGACTACAGAGATTCATCTAAGAAATCATTCTGCTCAAATAGAATTTGTTCCAAGGACATTAGGAAACAATTAACATAATTAAACATTTAACAACACAAATATTCCAATGATTATCCCCAACAGAAATATCCCACGTGGTTATCTGAATAGACAGAAAAAATCCAAGACTTATTGATGCTAACAACCCTACAAAGAGTGGGTATGGAGTAAACATTTTTAATATAATAAAATGTATCTTTCCAAAACCTTTATCAAGAATTATATGCACTGAGGACAAATTAGAAGCTTTCTCAAAATATACAGGAGCAAAGGAAAAATGCACATTCTCCCCATTATTTGATATTGCTCTAGAATTTTAGCAAATTTGAAGACTATCTATATAAAAAGTGAGAGATGTTAGTTTAAATCTACTTTCTTCCATATTGCTGTCTATTTTCTCAGGAGTCTGTGCCAAGTAAAGAGGCCTTTTCTCAGTAGTTGGGGTCTTTGTGTTTATCAAAAACTAGTATATTACATACATTTTCTTCTATATGTTGTATATCTAATCTGTTCCACTGACTAAGTTCTCTTTTTTTAACCAGAACAAATTTAAATAGCTATTGCCTTGAAGTTTACTTTAAGATCTGGCACTGTTTGATACCCCCCTTAATTCCCATTTCTTTTCATTGAGAATTGACATTTTTTTCTTCCATATTAATTTCTTCATTACTTTTTATAATTCTATTAAGTAATATTAAAATGACCATTCATATTTCTAGAGAACAAATAATGAACATCACTTAAACAAAGGTGATAAATTCAGGTTATAGAATAAGACATATTTTGTATATAGTCATTGAATAAATTTATTTTGCTTAACTATGAAAATATCTTACATGAAATTTCTTTTCTTTTTCTTTTTCAATAGTGTAGAGGATGAAAGGAAAAAAATAGATTTGTGTTAATTTTTAAAATAGAAAGGTAAGCGGTGCTCCAGATATGAATGTTTCATATACTTTCAGATGAGTTCACTATAATTATTAATTTTCATTAACTATAAATCAACATCTCATGAAATGGAAATAATCTGAAATTATTTGTAACATAACAATTTTTGAGTTGAGGAAATAAGCTCCAAATGTTTTAATACCTTTTGTTTACTATATAATTAGTAATGAAAACAGAATCAAAATTCTATTTGAGACCTTTTTTAAGCTAAGACTTTTAAATTGGGATCTTAAATTTTATTGCTAAGAACCTATGTAATCTCTAGGTCAAACTATCCCTCTCCTTCAGAGAGAGAAAAAGAAAGAGAGGATAGAAAAGACAGTGAGGGGAGAGAAAGAGGGAGGGAGGGAGGGAGAGAGACACAGACAGACAGAGACAGAGAGATAGAGACAGATAGAGACAGAGAGATAGAGACAGACAGACAGACAGACAGACAGACAGAGGGTGGGAAGGAGAAGTGAGAAAGGGAGAGACAGAGAATACATCCCACTTCAATTTATTTCTAAGACACCTTTCCCTATAAATGAATGTGTATGCTTTTTGTTATCAACAAATGAAAACTTAAATGACCTAATTGGTCTGTTATTTTTGTCTTAGCTTTTAGAAACATTGACATTAGCTGTCAATGTCAATTTAAATGCAAGAAATCATCTTCACCTATTTTTAATTAGATCTTTGTTATCTTTTACTGTCTTGATTTGTGAACTGCTTCAATTCCTTTTTGATATAGACTGACTAAAATCAATCAACAAATATGTATTAAGTGCCTATTATGTGACAGACATGTCATATATAGAAATATGTATAGGTATATATGTACTATACACACATATATCCATATATATTAATTCCAGTACCTTTCCTCTATTAATTATTTCCTATTTATTCTGTATATAGCTTGCTTTGAGTATATTTGTTTGCACATTGCCTTGCCTTTTAGACTGTAATTTCCTTGAGGGCAGGAACTGTCTTGCCTTTTTTGGTATTCCCAGGGCTTAGCAGAGTGCCTGGCACATGCTAGAAACTTAATGAATATTCATTGAATTGACTTGAATATATCTATATAGATATAGACATACAGTTTCCATTAAAATACTACTCCAATGCTTGAGTGTGGTGTGAAGGTGACTCTGAATTCTCTGAGATTTATGCCAGCAGAATGCAAGCTCCAGCAAGTTCTTTCAAGTCAAGAAGACTGAATATAGTCTAGCCATGAACTACATGTCTGTAATCCACAAGCTATTCTAACTTAGGTAAAAGAGACTCATCGCTATAATGTAGGCTACATAGTAGTATTTTTTTTTCACCTAAGTAACTTATGGCAACCATCAACTAAGTCACAGAGAGCTGTGATCTGCAATGATAAACATAAGACCCATACCAATAAAATGATAGAATATATAGGTGTATGTATACACACATATATTCACATATATACACACATGTACATACTCCATTTTACATACATACATATACACACATTTTTGCTATTATTATTCAGTCATTTTTCAGTCATGCTGACTCTCCATTATCCCATTTGGGGTTTTTTGGTAAAGATACTGGACTGGTGCGCCATTTCCTTCTCCAGCTCATTTTACAGATGAGGAAACTAAGGCAAACAGAGTTAAGTGACTTGCCCAGCATCACACAGCTAGCAGGCATCAGGCTAAACAGAAACTCACAAAGACGAGTCTTACTAACTCCAGGCCCAGCACTCTATTACTGTGCCACCTAGTTGGCAAGCATACACACAAATACATCTACTAAGCACTAAATATTTTATACTCTAACTCAGATTTTGAATGCTGGAGCCAGAGGGGCTCTTAGAAATAAAATATTGTGGGGACGGAGCCAAGATGGCGACTGGGAAGCAGTAACTGGCGTGAGCTCCCCATCAAGTCCCTCCAAAAACCTATAAAAAATGGCTCTGAACCAATTCTAGAGCCGCAGAACCCACAAAGTGGCAGAGGGACGCAGGGCTCCAGGCCAGGACAGCCTGGATGGTCTCCGGGTAAGGTCTGTCCCACACGGAGTTCCCAGCTCCCAGCTGAGGGGAGCAGAGCTGAGCCCAGCGCGCATGGCGCGAACAGACCAGATGTGGACCTACCAGACCAGGAGACGAGCGGAGAGTGCCCTAGCATGCTGAATTACTGAGCTGTGGCATGTACCAGACCTCACAACCCACAAACAGCAAAGACATCAGAGAAGGTTAGTGGGAAAAGCTGCTGGATGAGACGGAGTTTGCAGTTCGACTACCACCCCTGGGGCAACGGAGGTGGGGCGGCTTTAGAAATTCAGCTGCAGTTGCTTCTGGCCCCAGGCCCACCTGGTGGGAGGAATTAAGTGGCTGATCAGAGCAGGAGTACAGAGCCTGCTGAAGATTTAAGCCCAGTCCAGGTAGGGGGTTCTTGGGGAAGGAGGAATGCTGGTGAGGCAGCGCATCCGCCCAAGCGTGGAACATAAAACTCTTTAGTCACACCCCATTGAAA
>CM053627.1:148099874-148136269 GCA_028646595.1 Phalanger gymnotis | reverse complement strand
AAAAAAAAAACAAGTAGAAGGCAAACCTTGTTCCTCCATGTTGGAACTATGCCATTTTGTGTTTCTGAATTCAGAGCATGTATCACAGTGCCTACAACATAAGAGGTGCTTAATAAATGCTTATTGAATTGACTGGTTCGTGTCTCCATTTCAGGTTTTCTTGGCAAGGATACTAGAGTGGTTTGCCATTTCCTTCTCTAACTCATTTTATAGGTGAGAACTGAGACAAACAGGGTTGAGTGACTTGCCCAGGGTCACACAGCTAGTAAGTGTCTGAGGCCAGATTTGAACTCAAAAAAATGAGTATTCCTGATCCAAGTTCAGTGCTATATCCACTGTGCCACCTAGCTGCCCTGACTAAAAATTCTCCTGAACTATTTGTGATGTTCCCACCTGGGCTCTCTGAATGGAGCTTATTTTCTGTTTCTATAATCTTTGACTTACTGTCAGCCAATCAGCCTGACTGTTTGCAAACTTCTGATACCTCTCCATATAGCTATGGTCTCATTTAGGTAATTAAATATTCTTCCTTCCTCTGCCTTAATTGAAGAGAAGATAGAAATAGCTGTTGCATATAATTATAGTAAGTTTCTATACCATATGCTGTCTCTATGGAAGAGAGAAGGGTTCCAGAGGCTTCAAAAGGACAAACTATGTCATTGCAATATTAAAAGCAAGATTTCTTGAGTATACGCTCAAGGCACGCATTGTATTTGTAAAGTGCTTTGCAAACCTTAAAGCGCTTTATCAATGCTGGCTTATTATATGATAGGTCAGTAAATGGGACCAAATTTTTAGTGTCAGAATGTCATTTAGTACTTCCCCTTTGCCCCTTTTAAAATGATTTCTATTAGCAAAGGCTGGTGGCCCACAGTTCCATTCTCTCCCATTTCATTCCATGCACCCAGGAGTAGAGGAGTAAAGATAGAAAGCTGCCAGAAGGCTAGGAGAACACCAACAGTCATTGCCACTGAGTCACTATAGCCCAAACAGAGAAGCAAAAGGAAAGATGGAGCTGATCTAAGAGAGCTTCACTGAAGAAGCAGAGAACCTGGAGAGGAGAGGAGACTTGGCAGAAACATATAGCAGGGATCACAGGCAGAGAAAGAGGGGAATTGGACTGACAGCAGCTGGCAAGTGCAAGTTGGAACACCAATCTCAAAACTTGTCTCCCCTTTTGTCCATTTTTTTTGCAGAACTAATCACATCAGGTCCCAAACATACAACTCCATCCTGTAGTCTTCCTCAAGACCTGATGGTGCAAGACGCAGATGAAGAACAATTAGGAAAAGTTCTCTATGAAAGGGGAGAATTTGACAGTTTCTTTTTGTAATTTTACTTCTCTGTGTCAATAAACATAGAAAGTAGTCACATAAAAGCCTGAATCTTATGAATGAAGCCAATTGATTAAGAACAGATTTCTACATGCCAGGCAGGGTTGGAGAATAAAGAGCAATAGCCATTCCTTTTTATATATGGAGAAGTACTGTATTTCATTTCTATACCCTCAAATCACTTAAATCTGGTACATTTGGCCCCTATGTCGAGAGGAACTGAGGGATCTCATGTTAGAAAAGAGGGAGATATTCTAAAAGCATGTTGGGGAGGAGGAGGTTCCACATGGTACGCAGGAGATATTGAAAAGATTTTAGAGACGCCCCAGGCAGCCATCATGGAAAACCACTTGACTGGTGAGTTGAGTCTATCACCACCTGGTGGATACATTGTATGTTATATTCTCATGTTGGCTAACCATTAAGCGATCGCTTTCAGTAGACTTAAAGAAAACAAAACAGGTATTGGCTATTTTTGCTAGTAAAGCAGATAAAAGAAACTGCACTAGCAGCCATCCTGGGTATGCCCGCATGGTTGCCGTTACACCAGAGAACCCCAATTTACAAAAAGTAAGATGTTACAAATGGTAGTATTTTTTTTTTGATAAACCAGAGTACTTATTCACCTCTAACCAAAATATTGAAGCATATTCAGTATTAAAGACTTGTTTCAATGTTTCACTTAATTACTACCTCTATGCTGACAATTCTCAAATGTATCCATTCTGCCCCAACCTCTCTGTTGACCTCTAATCTCACATCTCCAACTATCCTTCAGACATTTTGAACTGGGTGGCCAGTAGGCATCTTAAAATCAGTATGCCCAAAACAGGACTCATTATCTTTCCATCTAAACTCTTTTCAACTTCTACCTTCCCTATTACTGTGAAGACCAACACCAACTTCTCAGTCCCTCCAGCTCTCAGCTTAGGAGTCATCCTGGATTCTTCACTGTCCCTCACCCCTCTTAATTGGTCCTTTACAAATGACTGTTGATTTCACCTTTGCAATATTTCTCCTACACATCTCTCCTCTGGCACAGCCACGCTACTGCAGGCCCTCATTATCTCATGCCTGGATTATTACAATGCCTGTCTCAAGTCTCTTCCCCACTCCAATCCATTTTCCATTCAATCACTAAACTGATTTTCTAAAAGGGCAGTTCTGACCATGTCACTACCCCACCCCGATTCAATAAACTCCAGTGGCTCCCTATTGCCTTCAGGATCAAAAGCAAAGTGCTCTATTTGGCATTCAAAGCTCTTCATAACCTAGTCCCCTCCTACCTGTCCAATCTTTGTACACATTACTCCCCTATACTGGGCTTCCCGGATATTTCATTAACAAGATACTACATCTTTGACTGCAGGCATTTTCTCTGGCTGTCACCCATGCCTGGAATGCTTTCTTCCACTCTGATAACTGACCTCCCTGGCTTCCCTTGAGTCCCCACCAAAATTACACCTTCTACAAGAAGCCTTCCCTAACCCCTGTTAATTTCATTGTCGTCCCCCCATTAATTATTTCCTATTTATCCTGGATATAGCTTGTTCTGTATATATTTGCTTGCATGTTGTCTTCCCCCTTTAGACTATGACCTCCTTGAGGGCAAGAATTGTCTTTTCTGACTTTTTTTTACCCCCAGCACTTAGCACAATGCCTAACATGTAGTAAGCACTTAATAAATACTGACTTATTAATTAACTGGTTATTAAGCATTCGTGTTCAGGTAAGTAAGAATAAATACGTTAAAACTTATCCAAGGCAAAGAGATTCCTCATTTATTCTTACTTTAAAATAGCAAGGTCTTTAAATTAAAATGAGAATTGCTTCCATAGGCCAATAAATTAATTAATGAAGTTTTTATTTAATTTCATTTTCAAGGTTCACATTTTTAAATCAGAAAGCATATCAAAGGGTTATTTTATAAATTTTTAATATCTAGCCTTATTTTTTCACAAATACAGTCATTTTTCCTGTCAGAATATGAATTTAAGGATCTTACATCAATTTGTTTTGAGTACCCAATTTTTTTCCAAAAATATCCACCGAATGTATAAATTTCAGGAGGATTTTTTTGTGAAAAATGTGTTTGCTTCATCTCTATTATCACTAAGAAAAAATGTCAATTTTTCTTGTAGTTAAAAAACATTTTGAAGTATCTGAGCATGAAAAAACTAGCAGGTTTCACAATGACGTCAAAGTGCCCTTTGCTCTGCTTCCATATTGTCACACAGTTCTGTAAACTATTTTCCTTTTAGTAGACTTTTTTATAAAGTCAATTGCTCTTAGAAAAACTTAAAAATCATGTTTGGCTCCTCACTAATATTTTGAAATAACTGATTGTTTATGAAGCATTAAGTGTCCAAATTGTACAAGGATCCCCATCTTTAATTAGCGCTTATTGTCCTGCACTTTGTCATTATATCAAGTGAGTTCCATTAGTGCAGAGTTCAATACAATTTACTCACATTTTGTCATTTGCATTAAAAAATTCTTCTATTATATTACAAATGCCCCTTGATGACACTTGGCATCAACAGATTTTCAAAGTAACAAATCTTTGATATTACTTTAACAACATAGTCTGCATATGTAATAAATGAGAATCTTATTTGTGGCTTCCTCCACCTGAAATACAATACAGGAAAATTTTATTCTCAATTAATTAATAGCAAAGATCTTAAGGCACATGAACAACTTTTCTTTCTACTCTGTTATTTTTAAGTAAAACCACTCAATTTTTTTCACTCGATTCATCCATTTTTAACTACATTAATGGTTGCAGTTAATTTCAATGATTCTCCTAATAAAAGAGGCTTTTTACTCAGAAACTCCACAAGCATCCTTTTTGTAAAGCAATTTTTATGTCATTGATATAACATTTAAGATTTAGTTTTGTTCATTAAATATTTTTAAATATATATATTGTTTGGACAAAGTATATTTTCATGTACTTGCATATACACTACATGAATGTACAATTTCAAAATGTTTTAATTTTTTTAGGTTTCTTGCTCTCTGTAGCTAGTTGTACAAGGGAGAATAATCATATAAACAAAACACAGTAGCCTTTCCTCTCCATTAATAATAATATATGTGAACCCTAATGATAAATGGGCAACTATGTTGTATAGTACATAGAGTGCCAGGCCTGGAATCAGGAAGATTGGAGTTCAAATGTGTTCAGATACTCACTAGCTGTGTGACCCTGGCAAGTCACTTAACCCTGTTTGCCTCAGTTTCCTCTTCTGTAAAGTGAGCTGGGGAAGGAAATGCAAACCAATCTAGCATCTTTGCCAAAAATCCCCAAATGGGAGTCAAAAAAAATCAGACATGACTGAAATGACTGAACAATCATTGATAAATAACATGAACTGTATTTCCTAGATTTTTTTCATTTTTCTACTATAAAACCATCTATATTAATTTTGTTCTACCAATTTTAGCAATTCCGGTGGATTTTCTTTTCAAAATGGTTACGTCCATATCCATAATAAAGGAACATTATATAAAAACTAGGGAAAACAAAGAATTTTTAACACATTTGAATTTATTGAAAAATTTTAAAATTAACAATAACTGGGAGTTATTTAATTTTTAATTTGTGATTTGGGGGCAAAACTAGATTATCTTATTATATTTATCAAATAACTTTGATAAAGGTAACAGAAATTATAGTATATAGTATAGTATGCAGAAATCTTTTCTACGTAAAGGTTTTATAACTTCACATTTATAAGCCTTGTGTTCCAATGCATCAAATATCATGAGAACACAATTCATTTGTATTATGATCCTATGCTGACTGACAATGACACTGGCATTGAAATTCAACATGCACAGAGTCAAATTTTACCTCATTTGTGCATATTGCATTAAATAATCACTCCTGTATTAGTCTTATTTACTGTAGGAGTCTTACGACCTTACGACATTTCTTATGTCTGTTAGTCTTATGTCCACGACAGAACTTATATCTGTTGAGCAATACCAGGAGACAACAACAAGAATCATGGGTTGCTGTTATGATTGGGACACTGATTTCTCACCTCTTCTCTTTCTATGTTCTGAGACTGACTTGCTCCCCTTAGCCCGATCTCATACTAGAAAATGGGAGGTTGAGGAGGCTTCAGCTCACTCTCAGGGATTTGAGAACAGATGTGATATAAAGGACCTATATATCTACTAATTGCAACTTTAGTTTCTGAGATCTGTGGATATGCTTCTCACTTAAATCAAACAAGATCGTGCCATTAACTCTTTCTTACTCATGAAACATTTACAAAACAAGAAGGTAAAAGCAAGAATAATAATGCCATGACAACATGCCTGAATCACACTCCACCAATGCATCCACCAAGGAGAGTGGGTACAAATTTGCAGAACCCTGGTAGAAAGGAATGTGAGTAAGAAATCCTTGCTGCTGGAGCAGCTTACTACTTGGGATTATATGGGTCTTGATGTTTTTGATCACTTTAGGGTATATTTTGTGCCATAAACTACCTGCTAGGTAAGGCCCAGCAGAGGCTGGGACTCTGATCTTCTCCTGAGCAAAGTCACTTTTCCACTGGTTGCTACTTTTGAGCCACTGAAAAATCATTAAGCTGAGTCCAGAGTTCTGGACTCAGAGTCAGGAAAATCTGAATTCAGCTCTTTCCTCAAATACCAAATAATGGTGTGACTCTCGGCAAGTCACTTAATTTCTCCTAGCCTCAGTTGCTTCATATGTAAAATGGAGCTAATGATTGCACTGATAACAGGATTGTTGTGATGATCAAATGAGATAACACGTAAAACAGCGTGAAAATATTAAAGTCCTATATTAATACTAGCTATTATTATTAGCTTAATAAAAGCAGAGACCCTAAGTCTGAGGTCTGCAAAAACTATTCAGACCACTCCCTTAAAGAGCATTAACACTGCCAGGAAAACCGTTCCTATCTGGAATCCACAGAACCATTCAAGTCTTCTCACTGAGTCTTGAAGGGTTCTTTCCCTGTCGTAACACACACACACATACACACACACATTCCCAAGTCAGAGGTGATAATACAGAACAAGGCAGACAAATATCTACCTTTTAAACTATAGGTGATAAACAAAGGAAAGCAAATAATGGGGGAGGTTCCTTTTGATAGACTTTCTTTCTCTCCGGCTCTTCAACAGAGTATTCTTTCCGTCGAACAACTCTTTTGAACAGCATTTTCCTTCAATCAGATCAGCTCCCAGCAACAAATGCAAAATCTTTCTGCCTTGATTCGGATGGTTATTCCTGGGATCAGCTGAAGTATGCTGCTCTTCTCTTCATCCTTCTGCTCTGCTTCAATTCACAATGCTTCTGTCTCTGCCCTCCTCTTCTTCTTTGTCTCTTCTCTGTACCCTCAGTCCCTGACTCTGCTCATTGCTTGGCTCCTGCCTTAAAGCAGGTTCTAATGGTACTAAGTGGCTTGCCTCTACTATAGTGTGAAAACCAATTTCTGTCATTAATACTAGAGATTGGTCATGCACAATTGTCCCGCAGTTACCAAAAAGACCTAGTTACAGGGATTTGCTAGCTGTTACACTCAAAGTCTACACAAAAGTAGCTAAAAAACAACATACTTCTGCCAGCTTTGACTTCTCTTTCTCTTGAGGGACTGCTTTCTCTCAGGCCCTCTCAGAACTATCTGTGTTTCTCACAAATACATCTCTCTGAGAGAAAGCTTTTACACAAATTTTCTTTCTTTTTTTTTCTCTTCCACCAATAAAAACATCCAAATAAGAAGGAGCACCTTACATAGTACATACATAAGTATTTGTCAGTGCCTGCATGTGAGGTTTGTTTGTTTGTTTGTTTCATTTTAAGTGCTTCTGTTGTGGCAGATGAAATAAGTAACTGTCCCATAGCTGATCTATTTCATAGATTGAGTGCCTTGGGGAATCTTCAGAGTTTTACTTAAGAGATTTTCACTGGAGTTCTGCTCAAAAACTAGAGCATAATTAGCTAAAGGATATGAATAGTCTGACTCCATCCATTCACCAACAGATTGAAATTAATCTGTGTCAATTCAGAGATGGGTTCCATTAGTGAAAAGGAACACTTCACCCCTGAAACCAGGCTAAGAATCAGGTGAAAAACGAACTTCACTGGTATTGCCTTTGTGGATGTGAGACATAGTTTCTTACAGCAATTGAAATTGAATCATCTTTGTGAATCATCATTTCTTTTTAGCACCAAAAATCTGTCGTGATCACCAAAATGTGCAACGTCCCTAGCTAAGAAATGTCTTTATAACATGCAAAAAAACAGAAGAAAAATGGGAGATTAAAGAGGAAAGGAGAAGAGAAAGGCAAGGAATAAATAAAAAGCTTGCTACTACACATTTGTACAAACATTTGTCCAAATATTAAGCACCTCCTCTGTGCAAAGTACTGTCAGATGCCATGAAAGCAGAAGGTTTAATTTCAATATCCATATGTTCAGCATACCTGTTACGTGCTCAGTATTGTACTAGGCATTTTGGGTGATGCAAGGGAAATATGAATGGTGAACCCTGCCCTCAAAGAGCTTATGTTATAGTCGAAATTCTTCCATGATGCATAAAGAGGCTTGGCAATTCAAAAAGTAATATAAAAGGTGGGGAATAGTTGAAGGAATATTATATCTCAAAACTTGTGAAGAGAAAATATACAATTATGAAAATTCTACAAACAAAGAATGCTGAAAGTCATTGGTATGGTGCTAAAATACTTTGGACCTGACCTCACATATGTTAGCTGTTCATTTTTTTTTAATTGCTACTAAATTATCAGTTTGGTATTTAACTCTGACATCTTGAGTACAGCCCATGGTTTCTTAATGTTTTGGGGGTATTGTTCTCATGCAATTGACTGGAAAGTGACTATCTGTCCCTTAAACATATAATTTTAAAAGTCTGCTATGCCCTCTGGTATGATCTTATTTAATATAGAGGTTTATTTTTTTACCCAATAGAGCGGCTCCTATAATGAAAATCTATAAAAACATAAAATTGCAGTGAAATACAGTTCATTACATTTTGCCGGAATGCCTTACTACTCACCAAGAAATATCAAATTAAAACAAAACTGTGTATTAAATTCAGCTCTTAATAAATGCTGTAGTTAGATTAGAGATGGGTGTGGTTGTTTCTGTTCTTTGAGATGTAGAACCGTGGAACATGCCACTTCCAACATTTGATGTTTGATGTTCATCACCCAGTCTAATCTACCAAGTAGCATTTAAAAATCTGCTCTGTCAAAGAGATTGTATTACACAAGGTATTAGGTTCAGGGACAAAACGAAAAACGATCTCTTCCCCCCCCCCCCCCAGGGGCTTACATTTTACTGGGGGAAACACTATGTAATCAAATAAAAAAGAATTCGTGAAAGACAAATAAGAGAAAGGAGCAAGAGATAAACATGTATTAAGTGCCTACTATGTACCTCGTGTTAGGCTAAGCGCTTTATAAATACAGTGAATCGTTTCATTTGAACACAGAGAATTAGAAGCATCAGAAATTCTTCCCATATTAAGTGTCTCGTGACTTTAACAGGTCACGTATGGGAGAATTTGTAATAACACACTATGGTTTTCTTAACCAATACATTCTGTGTGTGTGTGTGTGTGTGTGTGTGTGTGTGTGTGTGTGTGTAAAGCAGAGATCCATAAACCTCAATCAGAATAGGACAATCAGACAGATTTTCTTATAAGACTTAGATCCTTTTGGCACTAATAGACTGATTATCAAGCAACCACTGACTTCTTTTTATTCTGCTTTATATTCATAAAGCAATCCAGAGTTAAAATATCCCATTCACATACATTGTTCCCCTTGAAACTTACAGTAGCCTAGCGAGACAGTCAAAGCTGCCATTGTTATCCCTATCTAACACTGATAAAGATAGAGGTACCCTGAGGTCAAGTGACTTTCACAAGGTCATTCAACAAGTAGCAGAAAGAGCCCAGGCTGAAACCAAGGTCTTCAGGTTGCTCCTTCAGGGCTTTTTCCATTCCTTTTATGACATTGGAGAAACAATATGGTGGGCTTATCCACAGCAGGCTTAGAAGTAACCTTTACTTAGAGAAAGGGAGAAGTGTCATTTAGTTCATTGATTTCATGATTCTATAATTTTGGCAGGTAGATATTTGAACATTTTGGCTATTTTTAGCTGCAGACTACAAAGTATAGGAAGTAGGGGAGGATAGCCTTTTCTGTCTTAAAACCCTATCAGCCTTAGGACCTCAAGTTAAAGAAGTCTCTGTGTTCTATGCAAGATTCTTAAAAGCTAAGAAAATGACCTTGCTTTTCTTCTTCAATATTTTGAGTGGAAACACTTTGCACTCGCAAATATGGCAATATTCACCAAAAATGCCGTTATAAATAAAGAAGCTAACCACAAAATGCTGATTATTGCAACATTAACAGCAATATTTGTAAGATAACATGCTGCCCAGAACCACCAATGGGAGAAAGATAGACATCAAATGGTTCCAGGGCTTGTTAAAAAAATATTTTGTCAGAGTAGCTGCCCTATTGAAGGAAATGGGCTGATTGGGGACTTAGCATGAATGTTTTACAGCTTTAATCATGTGAACTACTGAAAATATTTGAAATGTCAACAATCAAATCTGGCATTGATTCCTATTCCACCTGAGTAGAATGTAAAATCTTCAAAGGCAGAGATTTCATTTTTGCCCCAGCACCTTCCACAGTTCCTGGCACACAACAAATATTTAATCTACACTAGTTAAAATTAATTGAATTGTTTCCCTTCTCATCTTTCTCCCCAGCCTCATTGCAAGAGAGTTAAAAAGTAAATAACATTAAGGTAAAATTGTCAAATGTCCTTTGTACAGTAGGAGCATTCAGCCAATCGATCTAAGAAGCTGAAACTGTCTCCTTAATGATTAAGAAGGCAACACTGGGAACTTCTTAATAGAAAATTAAGAATGGTTGAAGAACCATCCCCAACTTTGAAGGAAAAAACATATGGCTTGTTTGTTTTTCATTTCCTTCTTTGTATAGAAAGGATTTATTCAACTTATCGCTATGTATTAGATTAATGAGCATTTTGTGCATGAAGGAGAATTTTATTAAGTTCCATTTACCACTACACAGACAGTTCTACTTAAGAACTTTGTCTAGGAAGAGGTTTTTGTAAGAATGGTATTATGAAAACTTTGAGACAATGCAAATCCTGGTACAGTTAGGTTTTAAGTCAGAAAATACTTCATAGATTCAAAGTGGGTAGACAAAGAGACCATCAGGTCAGAAAAGTGTTAGTGTGGAAAAAATGAGAATTAAATCCAATTAAATCCCAAATAACTCAAACCTAACAAAAAAGAAAAAAAGCAATGATAATACCAAAAAGGTAATGGAAGAGTTCATATTTATAAAACCCTTTACAGTTTACAAAGTGTTTTACATTTGATGCTCGAACAACTCTGGGAAGTGTGGAATTAAGTAGAATGGAAAAGCATTTATTGGGCAATTATTGTGCGCTAGGTACTAGAACAAGTATTAGAAATACAAATAGTAGAATAAAACAGTCATTACTCTCAAAGAATTCACATTCTAATTGGAGGAAGATAACAAGTGTAGGAGAGTTCAGCTACAGAGCAGGTGGAAAGACCTGGTAGTCCTTAGGATACAGTGCTGACAAGAACAGATTATGAAGATCTTGGGGAAGGGGATTGGAGTGAGGTTATTGGGTAGAAGGTGTCCTTCAGCAGTTCAGAGTGTGGTCTCTGGTTGACCTGAGTTCTTATGTTTCCTCCTCTGCTTTACTTGTATAAAATCTACTATATTCTCACGCTATTCAGAAGTTACCCCAGTAATAGAGACAGAGAAAGAAACAGAAAGAAAAACACCAAAATGTAGAAAACTATTTTATATCTCATCACCAGCATTGTCTTCCTGTTGGATTTGGAGTCCTTCAGTGTTGGAATTTAAGTCCTTGCTTAGTAATGAATAAGTTCTATGACCCTGGGCAAGTTACTTAAACTTTCTGGGTTAATGAGGAGAAGAGAGGATTATGAAAGATGATTCATAATCATAAAGTCCCATGTAAATATATGTGATTGTGATTATTATTACTGAACAATTCTGACCAAGAAAAAATATTTGCAAAAAAAAAACAATTAGGGAGCTGGGAGGAAGGACACAATGCCTTTACAGAGGTGATAGCTAGACCCACAAAAAAAAATGGATCCATCCGCATCATCATCTTAAAATAAGGATCCAAAGTGGAGTTATCTTTTGCTGATAAAGGACCATCATGGTGAGTCTTCTTTTGAGGTCAGTTAGGAAATGATTTTGTTCCCTCTAACTACCATAGCCTTGTCAACCTTTACTCGAGTGTCAGAGCTTAGTGATGTCTTTTAAAAATAAAAAAAAGCAAAGAGAAAGCTAAAACTATCTTTGGACTATGAATTCCAGATAATAGAAGAGTGCGGAAATTCCTTCCCCCCATGTTTACATCTGTTGCTTCCACTACATAATTTATACCCCAGAATGGAATTGTTCCCTTATCTCCAGGGTTATTTCTGAGCAAGTCCTAAAGGGCATATTCTGCAATATTTTTAATGCCCTGATATATTCTTGACATCACCTGTCTCTGACCCTATTACTTCTCAACATTTCAGCTTTTCACCCTTTCTGAGAAGGCTCTACAGAACATCTATCAATAGGTATTCCTTCATAAGGGAAAGAAAAAACTAGAGACTACAGAATCCTCTCCTTCTCTATTTCCTCCCCTCGATCCTAACACCAATGTCTTTGCTATGTTCAGAGTTAGTCTACCTTTCATAAAGGTGGTTGTTATTGATTCGATTCATATATTGTAATTAAATGGGAAGAAAACACCAGGGGTCAATAGTGGCCATTAAAACATCAGGATAAACAAAGAGCAACTAGACAGATTCATAAAATCAATTGTAGCAGCAATAAAGAACAAAGAGCTTTTTAATTTTCTGCTGACCTACCAAGCTAATGCGAGCTGCAAGCCTGGCATCTTCGTTGGCAGATGGGGACTTAGGATAGTCGAGAGATTTGAAATGCTGGCTGTTTAACGGAAGGGGTTTCACAAAGTAACTAGAGCACATACTCCCTATATTGTTCTATCTGTTATCTTGTCGCTGAGCTAATGGTTTTGTCTGCTAATGCCAGACAATGCCAATCAAATTCTCAACGGAAAATCTCCTAAAAAGCTTTTGAAATTAAACAAGTACTGAAAGTCTAATCTGAGTTTACTTGGGGAGTTAAAATATTCTCATCAAAATCTTCTGTGCCAGCTGGAAAAGGGCAGAGGTGGGGGTAGATGCCAAGACTCTGTGCTGCCCATTAGAAGGAAGGAGATCATTGACTCAAGGGCGTGATTCCTTAAATCACCTTCTGATACAAATCAGTGAGTCTTGTGTTATCCTTTATTTGGTAGCAATGTTCACTTCATATATCCCTTGATCCAATAAAAAAGGAGGTTTTAATGGAGTAAATTGAAAACTAACATTCTGAGCTGCTCTTGAGTGGTAAATTCTTTTTCATAGAACACTGGGAAAGCAATGACACCTGGGGACAGACTACAGCAGTATATATATGCCATAGTTGCTGAGCAACAGCCCTATGTTAATAGCTGTCACTCCAGCCTGTCTTCCCAGACTGATAACGTATTACACCCTTTAACCCACTTGGCATTCCTGCCAAACTCACCTAGTTGTTTCTAGAAATGACATTCCATCTCCTCCCTGCATGCCTTTACAACAGCTATCTCCCATGCCTACAATGGTCTCCAACCTTACCTTTGCCACTTGAAAAGTTGCCTTCGAGACTCAGCTCTCTTCAAGATTCAGCTCAAATGCCATCTCCTGCAAAAGGCCTCTCCTGAGTGCCCTAGGTGTTAGTGCCCCCCTCCAGCACTTTGAATTTACTTGGATACATCCTCTCCTACTTTACTTAAGAACGTATCCTGTTCCCCATTAAGATGGGGCTCTTTGAGTTCAGGAGCCGTATCGCTTCTGTATTTTTCTTCTGTATTTGCATTAGCATAATGTCAGGCACTCCTGACAATCAACCTATCAATCAAAACATCAGTCAACGCACATTTATTAAGCATTTCTTATATGCCAGGCACTGTGGTTTGCGAATAAAGAAAAGCAAAACCAGTCCCTGACCTCAAGGAGCTAATATTCTATTGGAAGAGACAACATGTATATAAATACTAATATATAACACTCATATAGAATAAATGGAAGGTATATCTCATGTTTCCAATGCAGCCTAGTAGATGGACAGGGACCTGACTTGAGATGTGCAGAGAGAAGGCTGCACATGATGTAATATGACCCTACAGACTGTGTACTGGCTTAAAAGATGAAGTACCTGCCAGAATATTTTGTGGGGAGAGACACATATACAGAGGACACTTCAGAAGAGATAGAAGGAATGACTTTAGAAGGTACAGACATATAACAGAAGAAACCCCCAAATCTCCCTGATTTCTAGCTCGTCTTCCTAGAAATCTCAAATGGGACCTTCTTTGGTAAAACCAGGCCTTGTCTCTGAGTTTGGGATAAGATCTTACTTCATTCCCACCCAAAGAGCTTATTCATTCTTGTATATTCTAATCTACATAACTTGGCAGGTTTCTGTTTGCTTAGGTAAGTAGGCTTATGAGCTGTTTATTATGTGATCATCTTTGTACAACCAGCATTTGGTAGGAAGGAGCTAAACTGGAGAGTAGGTTAGGGGCTACTTTGCCTTTTAAGAGCACCCAGGGAAATGGCTTTTGTTCTGAGTCTATGACACCCTTAGACCAGAAATATTCGAGGTGGGGGGCAGATATCAATCCACCTCCTAGAGACAGGCAAGGGAAGGAGCAAACACTTAGCCACTCTTCCCCGATTCCTTCAGTGTAGAAATCATAGTCTCCTTGGAGAAGAGGAAGGGAGATTCCAAAGCTCTCTACACATACCACCTACAAGCTGTGTCTAAACATCTGGACAACTCAAACTTACAGCTGTGGGAGCCAAGAAAATGACTGCAGAAGGTGGTGTTTGAGCACAGTCATGTAGGAAGTCAAGCTTTTTAACTGGTCAAAGTGAGGAGGGAGAGTATTACAGGTGTTGTAGATGTGCCTCTAAAGGCAGCATTCTCTCAGTTCAGGTTCTGTGCTGGGATGAAATGAGGCACAGGTGAGTCACTGAACTTCGTTCCAGCACAGCAAGGATGTACAACGAGGATATGTAGCAAGGATCTGGAAATGCCTCTGGTCAGTCAGTCACCGGAGTATAGCAGACTCAAATGGTCTCCAGCACCCGCCAACTGTGAGAGGCCCTCAGCCCCCATAACTTAGGCTTTTTATTGGGCCTAGACCGAGAAACTGCGTCAAAGAAGCATGAGCAAATAGGATTAGCGAGGGGCCAAAAGAAGCTATATGGAGATTGTGTGTGGGGCGAAAGCTATGCCAGGGTAAGGGAATCTGCATCAGGAAACTGCTGTTCTACCACGCTGGGAATGGAGGACAGCCAGCGCAAAGACACAGAGAAAGAAATGGAATATCTTCTGTGAGGAACAGCAAGTAGTCCGGTACGACTGATCGTGGAGTACATTGAGGGCAGTAAAGTGTGAGACAATTGGAAAAGGAGGAAGGAGCCACGTAGTGAAGGGCTTTAAAAGCCAATTAGGAGCATTTACACGAGATCTTATAGATGATAGAGAGCCATTCAAGGTTATTAAGTAGGCCAATAACAAGGCCAGTACTTGAAGAAAATCACTTGGTCAAGTGAGTAGAAAATAAGTTGGAATGGGGAGAGACTTCTATCTGAGAGACCAATTAGAAGGTTATTGTGATAGTCCAGTCATGTAGTATGTTGTTATTTCAGTTGTTTTTCACTCATGTCCAACTCTTTCTGGCCCCACTTGGAGTTTTCTTGCCAAAGATATTGGAGTGGTTTGCCATATCTTTCTCCAGTTCATTTTACAGATGAAGCAAACAGGGTTGTGACTTACCCAGGGTCGCACCACTAATAAGTATCTAAGGCCAGGAGATGGGTCTTCCTGACTTCAGGTCTAGCCCTCTAACCATTGTGCCACCCTAGTTTCCCCATGTGACTTAGTACGTAGATTAATAAATGCCTGTCGATTGGTTGATGTTAAGCCCAAGCAGTTTATCACCTCAGATTAATAAACCAAAGCAGAGAACAACAGGAGGATGCAGAACCCCTAAAAGTATCTTACCCATAGATTTGCCCTTTTCTGATTACGTCATTCTCTCCTCATATCCTTAATATGTTGCCAAAAGTAAGAGTAGACTGATAGAAGACTTGAGGGCTCAGTCATACCAGGGCTCAAGTCTGTAGGATTGTTATGAGGATCGAATAAAATAATGTATGAAAAATACTTTGTAAACCTTAAAACATTATACAAATGTTGGTTATTAAGGATTGGGACTGAACTTTGGATCTCATCACTAGCGGGAACTCTCAAAGGAAGAAATTACTTCCACCAATGTAAGTCAGCGTCTTCTTTGTAACTTTTAGTATTGAAGAATTACCCGAGGAATTAAGGGACTGACTCAAAGTCATATAGACAGTATATGGTGGAGTCAGTGCTTAAACTCAGATACTTCTGGTTCCAAGACTGGTTCTCTATCTACTATATCACAGTATACTATAAAATTTAATATTATTGGTAATAGTAATGATGATGTTGATGATAATGATGATGATATAAATAGATAGATAAGTGGCAGCTATGATATAGTAGATAGAGAACCAGTCTTGGAACCAGAAGTATCTGAGTTTAAGCATTGAAGGTATTACTTTCTGCCTCAGTTTCTCTACTTGTAAACTTGGAATAATAGTACCTGGACTTTTCTATTTAAGGGAATTATATATCCTGCCAGAGAAACTACAGGAGCCAAAGGTATTGCTTTAAAAAAGGTACTTTTGAAGCAGAGCCATGAGGGCAGAGTAAGGCAGGGATTCACCTGATTCTCCCCCAAACTTTTCTAAATACCTTTAAATAATGACTCTAAAAAGTTCTAGAGCAGCAGAACCCACAAAGATATTCCTTGTATACCAAAGGAATGAAAAAATGGAAGACAATGTGAAATATCTCACTGGAAAAACAACTGACCAAGAAAATAGATCCAGAAGAGATATTTTAAGAATTATTGGACTACCTGAAAGTCATGATTGAAAAAAGAGCCTAGACATCATCTTTCAAGAAATTATCAAGGAAAACTTCCCTGATTTTCTTGAACAGGGTAAAATAGAAATGGAAAGAATCCACTGATCAACTCCTGATCCCAAAATGAAAACTCCCAGGATATTACAGCCAAATTCCAGACCTCCCAGACCAAGTAGAAAATACTTCAAGTGGACAAAAAGAAACAATTCAAATATCACAGAGCCACAGTCAAGATAACACAAGATTTAGTAGCTTCTACATTAAAAGATCAGAGGGCTTGGAATATAATATTCTAGAGGGCAAGAGAACTAGAATTACAACGAAGAATCATCTATCCAGCAAAACTGAGTATAGTCCTTCAGGGGTTAAAGAAAAAAGGACATTCAATGAAATAGAGGACTTTCAAGTATTCCTGATGCAAAGACCAGAGCTGAATAGAAAATTTAACTTTCAAATACAAGGTGCAAAAGAAGCATAAAAAAGGTGAACAAGAAAGAAAAATCATAAGGGATTCAATAAGGTTAAACTGTTTATACTCATACATGGAAAAATTATATTTATAATTCCTGAAACTTTCTCATTATTACAGCAGTTAGAAAGAGTATACATAGACAGAAAGGACAGGTATGAGCTCAATGTAATGGTACGGTTACCTAAAAATAAAATTAAGAGATGAGAAAGAAGAATGCACTGAGAGAAAGAGAAAGGCAGAGGTTGAATGGGATAAATTATCTGAAATAAAAGAGGCCTGTAAGAGAGTTTAAAGTGGAGAGTGAAATAGAGCAAGTGGGGAGGTGAACACATGAACCTTACTCTCATTGGAATTGACTCAAAGAAGAAATAACACACTCACTTGAGTGTGGAAATCTATCTTACCATACAAGAAAGCAGGAAGGGAACGGGATAAAAGAAACAGGGGAGCTGATAGAAGGGAGGGCAATTTTGAGGAGGTAAAAGTCAGAAGCAAAACACTTTTGAAAATGGACAGGGCAAAAGGAAAGAGAGAATAGGATAAACAGGGGGAAAATGGAGTGGAGGGAAATACATACTTGGTAATCATTACTGTGAAAAAAAGGGTTTTTACACTGAGTTTCTCTGATAAAGACTTCATTTCTCAGATATATGGAAAACTGAGTTAAATTTTTAGAAATAAAACCCATTCCTCAATTGATAAATGGTCAAAGATACATGAACAGGAAGTTTTTACATAAAGTAATCAAAGCTATCTATTGTTATATTAAAAAATGCTATTAACCACTATTGATGAGAGAAATGCAAATTAAAACAATTCTGTCAAATTGGCTAATATGACACAAAAGGAAAATGACAAATATCAGAGGGGATGTGGGAAAATTAAAACACTGATATACTACTGGCGAAGTTGTATACTGATTCCACCATTGTAGAGAGCAA
Organism: Phalanger gymnotis; assembly: GCA_028646595.1. Classification (NCBI taxonomy): domain Eukaryota; kingdom Metazoa; phylum Chordata; class Mammalia; order Diprotodontia; family Phalangeridae; genus Phalanger; species Phalanger gymnotis. Next base: position 148,118,330 of record CM053627.1, on the reverse strand, counting down.
CTTGGAACTATACCCAAAGGACTATAAAACCATGCATACCCTTGACTAAGCAATACCATTATTAGCTCTATATACGAAAGAGATTTTTTTTAAAAGAGGAAAAGGATCTATGTATACAAAAAAAATTTATAACAGCTCTTTTAGTGGTAGCAAAGAATTGGAAATTGAGGGGATGTCTGTCGATTGAGGAATGGCTGAACAAGTTGTTGTACACGATTATGATGGAATTTTATTGTGCTTTAAGAAATGATGAGCAGGATGCCCTCAGAAAAACACAGAAAAATTTACATGAACTAATTCAAAGTGAAATGAGCAGAACCAAGAGAACATAGTACACAATAAAGGCAATATTGTATGATGATCTACTATAAATAACAGTTATTCTCAGCAATACAATGATCTAACAATTCTGTAGGATTTATGATGAAAGGTGCTGTCCATTTCCAAAGAAAGAACTAGTAGAGCCTAAATGCAGATCAAAGATATTTTTCTTTGCTTTCTTTGTTTTTCTTGAATTTTTTGTCTGTGTTTTCTTTCATAGAATGATTTACATGGAAATGTATTTTGCTTGATGATACATGTGTAACCAATGTCAAATTGCTTGCCTTCTCACTAAGGGGGGAGGGAAGAAACAGAGAGAATTTGGAACTCAAAATGTGAAAAAAAAAGAATGTGAAAATTGTTTTTACATATCATTGGGAAAAAATAAAATGTTAAATAATGAAAAAAGCAAAAAATAAAAATTTTTAAAATTTCAAATCCATAGATCCAAAGTATGGTATCTCACAACTGTGAATAGAAGAGAAATCAGAATTTCTTCCTTGGCTGAGAGAACAATGTCACATCTCTTGTTTTTGGGAATTGTGAAAACAAAGGTAATTTAACTGTTGAAACTAGGATGGAGTCATCTGGTTTCAGGAGGTTGCTGTTTGTCCTTCATTCTCAAAGAGGACCATGACATAAGGGAAATGATGCCATGACATGCAAGTGAATTGGATTTAAGTGAGGCAGGGCTGTGCAAAGTAACCAGCCTCGCATTCTTCTCCAGAGCCATCTTGGTCCAGTGGCCAGATATAGATCAGGGCAACTGATTTCAGGAACCCACACCACAGAGGCAGAGCCTTGTGAAGTATTTAAAAGCCCTTGGAGCTCATTTACTCCAATGTTTCATAGTGTTGTCACACATTGTACGTCTGGCTTTGCCACAGGTTGTGAGTGAGTAGAGAGTATGAGGAGACAGCAGAAAAATAACCGCTTCATGGAGACAGGAGGAAGAAAGGGAATTACCAGGCAAGATGCTCCAGGATCATTCTCAAGAAACCCATCAGCTACACTTTAGAAAGAACAAATGTTATTAGGGGACTATTTCTCTGAGGTATATAGGTGGTGGGAACCAACCCCTAGAAACAGGCAAGGAAAGTAAGGCACAGAGATATTAAGGGAAAGACCAAAGTCACACAGAAAGATAATAAAAATATGCTTAATATTTTACTCTAATGCTTTGTTAGTTATAGCTTCCTTTTAGAGGGATTACATAATGTCCTGGGAAACAAACAAACACTAAAACTGGGGCCAGAAGAATTGAGTTTGAATTCTGTTTTGAGCACTTACAGCCCATGTTAGCAGGGCTAACAGCAGGTCTTCAACTTCTGCTAAACTCCCTTATCCCGGGCCATAGCCAGTTATCCTGACCTATGTCTGGCCACTGGACCCAGAGGGCTCTGGAGGAGAAAGTGAGGCTGATGACTTTGCACAGCCCTCCTTACTCAAATCCAATTTAATGCAAGTCATATCATCGTCTCCCTGATGTCATGGTCCTCTTTGAGAAAGAAGGACAAACCAGAACCTGTGAGTAGTCCAAGCTGCCCTAATGGGGACCCAGCTGGCCAGTTCCAGTTGGACAAATTAGTTCCTCCTCTCCTCTCTTCTCTTGAAATGGGATATCATACCCTTACCTGAGGGTGTTCTGCCCAAAGGAAGGTAAATTTTGATGTCTGAAACCTACCTAGTTATCTTAGAGTTCACTGCCTAGATTTCTTTCTCAAAGACAATGCCTAAAACCCAATTCTCTCCAGATCCCATTGATCATACAACAATAGGTCTCTGCCCAAGCACCACTTAAAGGTTACTTTGTGGGCCCTCCTGGCTTAAAGTGAATGTAAATTGTAATTGTTCTCCTTCCTCCAGCAAGCCTGAGGGTCTTTCCCTCCCATGTTGATTTTTTTTAATTAAAAGGTCCATTCCTTGATTCAGTTCTTCAACAGGCCTATTCACTGAATGGGCATTGCAATCTTTCTTCCCTACCATCATCCTCATTTGCCCAGATTTACAACTTTAGGGCTTATTTCAACAATCCAGGTAGCAGCTGTTGCGGGGGTGAAAGACCAACACAAGCCCAACAAGAAGAATGCTACCAGCACTCCGCAAAAGCACATGTTCTTTTGATCTGCTTTAGTAAGGAAAGCAACGTTAAGAGGTTGACAAGCTTACTTTAATTCAGCATACAAATATCCTTCACTTAGTTCAGGGGAAAAAACCAGCACCCTGAACTTCACATCAAATACAAAGTACAAACATCGACAGACAGACCTTGTCTGATTCAAATCCCAATGCATAGTTACCAGAGTTTAACAAAGTCTCAGCATCCAGGTTACAAGCTGGAGGGCTCTTAGCTACAGCTGCCTGGGGTCTCCGCATCAGCACCACCAAGAGTGAGAGCCCTGTGCAAATGGCTCTATCTTCTCTTCTTAAAGCATTTCAGACGTCATCAAACATCATCTGAATGACAAGAACTTAGGCTCCTATGATTGGCTCTGGAGTTAGTACCTCCCCTTAGTTACCCTCACCTTGGGCTGCACCTTAGTTACCAATGCACACCCACATAGGTTTTACACCTAATAGGGGTTTGGGCCTGGGGCTTAGCACCTAGTAAGACTCAATGAAATACACTGTATTAACAAAAGCCAAACTCTTCAAGGGCACTTGGTTGAACTGAGTGCTAAGAGCCCATTTTGCCATACTTGACTCCTTGTCTCACGTAAATGTCTGTCTGGTATGTACAATTTTTGCATGTTGACTCTTCCAATTAGAATGTGAGCTGGATAGGGCAGGGACCATGTTATTGCCTTTCTTTGTATCTCCAGAGCATTGCACAATGCCTAGTACATAGTAAGCACTTATTCACTAGCTTCCTATATGCCATGCTGTGCATAGGGCACAGGAAGCCATAGCACTGTTACTGATAACTCTACCAGCTATGGAAACTGCTGAGGCCAGCTGTGTAGAAGTGACCTAGACCAACATTGAAACAAAAAAAACATTCATGAAACCTTGGGAAATTGGCTACTGTAACTTCTGCCAACTCATAACAAGATGGGGAAACTAAACTCTCTCCCTTGTATTTTCTTGTTCATAGTCCCTAGCTGGAGGAAGGGTGCCAGATATGTAGCTCTTCCCCATGATCTTTTCCCAAGGCCTACAGAGAGCTGGGTACACGGGCACTTTAAGACAGTGTTTCTGGGATCCCAAAAAGAAAAGCCAGGAAGTCTAGAAGGGAAAGGTTTGAGAATATGTTGAAAGCAGAGAGCTCCATTTAAGAGCACTAAAACATTTTTCCCTCACATTTTTCACTAGTTTAAATAAACTATATTTTCATAATTGGTTGATGGCCGTGGATGTGTGTATATAATTCCAAATGAGACATGAAAGTTCAAAATTTTTTTCTGGGAGGGGGAGCAGGGATAAGGATTTTTTTTCTTTTTAAAAAAATTCAGAAGAATACATCATCTTCTCATTTAAATTCAAAATGCAGCCACCATGGCTCCTAACTAAAGAGCGACACATTTCTTTTGTATAGGTTTAAGGAAGTCCGAGGCAATCTGACTTCAGTTGCTCCTGCTACTGCAGGACCCCAAGTGGCCCATGGTGTACAAACTGTGACACGGTCCACAGGTATGACGTCTGTGTGGGTACAACACTTCAACTGACTAAGCCTCAGTTCCCTCATTGACGCTGCTTTGGCGTGAATGCTAAGAAGAAATTACTAAACGAATGTGCATCATCATTCATAATTGGACAGGTTAGTAAGCTTGCTATTATGCCAGAAGATATCCTCTTCACAAAAATACTGCAGAAAAAAATATCTGGAAAAAAAGAAGAATTTGGAGCAAGGATATCCATAGAACAGGAACACCTTGCATTACATGGGATAATATTCAAAAGAAAACAAATCAGAGACTGACAAAACATGAATAAGAATATCATCAAAGAGCAATCGCTAGTTTAAAACACACAGATATAGACATAAAAATAGGCAACAAAGGGGAAAAACACATTTCAAGCATAATTAAGAGAGTTATTTGAAAATATGACCCATGATGTTTTGGTCATGGAGGGAAAGGATAAGACTAGCTAGGTCTGAGTCATTACCCTGCCCTGCTATTTTCCAAACCCGTGTCTGCTGTCACAGATCACCTCAGAGAAAGGCTGTCTCCCTGTTTCAAAGAGAGACTTTGCTTAAGCTAGCCTGCATGAAGCAATGTGGCTTCTTTCAATCCCTGGACAGAGAGCGTGCCAGATTGCTCACCTGCCTCTCTGGCACACTTCAGAGAGCAGAGCTAACCAGAGAGGCGGGGAGGATGGCTAGATAATTAGCAGCAAGTGGACTTACCAGTCTCTGAAACAGCTGTGAGCAATCGCTCAAAATCAGGCCCTCAAACTGGCTGATGCCAGCTCAGACACCTGCAGAATTCATTGGTGCAGTTCTGAATGCATTGCTGTTATTCCTTAGCCTCCGATTACTTTCCCATTGATGGCTTCACTGAAGGGAGACTGGTTGGTTAATGCATGGGGGAGAAAAAGAAATTTCACAGGGTTCTGGACAAAGCACCATACTGTGTTGCAGGGCTTTCTTAGGATCATAGATTCATAGAAGGGGATCATAGAGGTCATTGAATCCAAACCTCTCATTTTACAGGTGAGGCAACTAAGGCATAAAGAGGTTAAGTAAATTGCTCAGGGTCACATAACTAGTATCTGAGTTGGGATTTGAACCCCATTCTAATTTCTCCTAACCACCGTATGAGGCTGATTCCATAAGGGGGAGTGGGAGAGGCTCACTGACAAAATCTTGATTTTGAGCAAGGGAGTTGGGGATAGGGGATGGGCATTAGCTATTTTCAAGGTCTGAAAGCACTAAAATGTTTTGTTTACAAATTTTAAAAAAGGAATTCACATTTTCAGGGCAAGGGATCCATGACACTTTTATTCTTTGAGAATTTCTAGTCCTGTGTTGCCATGGACACTCTCCATAGGGGCAGAAGAGCCCCCTGGGTGCACCACTGGTTCTGCCCATCCCCTCACTTCTTTCCTCCCTCTCTCCAGCCCTTTCCCCTCTCCAGTCCTTGTGTTCTGACTCCCACTATCCAGCCCCACCTTTCCTCAGAACTCAACCCAGAAAATAGTCAAGACAGCAAATGGTAGAGTAGGTTGTGTTTTGGACCTGGCCTCACTCCTAAGAGAGCTTTGCTACCTCGTTCGAAGACTGTGATGTAACTAAAACTATGTGGTGGAGAGGTAAATGCAAGATATCACCCATATCTATCTATCTGCTATCTTATCACAGTGCGGGAGAATACCAGGCCCATAGGAACTTTAGGAACATCGTCTGTCTTCCTAGGGCAGCTAGGTAGAACAATGGATGAAGCACTGGCCCTGAAGTCAGAAGCACCTGAGTTCAAATCTGGCCTCAGACACTTGCTAATTATGTGACCATGGGCCAGTCACTGAACCCTCTTTGCCTTGGTTTCTCATTTGTAAAATGAGCTGGAATAGGAAATGAAAAACCATTTCAGTATCTTTGCCAAGAAAACCCATACGGGGTCAGGAAGATTCAGACAGGACTGAACAACAACTTCCTGACTTCCAGGTCCAGCCCTCTAACCATTGCACCACCTAGCCATAGAGTAGCCTACATTTTAAGACATTGCAGATGACAGCTACAAGAGGAAACTGTGACTGATGCAAACCTTGAGTTTTCGTCCACACCTGATATTATCCTAGTTATCTCAAGGACTCACACCTTTGCTGGGTAGTAGCAGATGCTACACGGCCCATTCCAACATTATAGAGGGAAGAAAATTAGTTGTGTTTGTCACAGCCAAAGGATCCCCATTATCTAGGATCCAAAAGGTAAATCTGGCGCCTTTCAGTTACTGGCAGACACCACTGGATAGGCAATCTTAGGACTTGACGGGATCCATTGAAAAATAAAAAGGGCAATGCTCTTTTTACTGATCATGCATTCAATTTTTTGATCTTTCAGGGACACATCTTCACTTTTTTCCTGCCTCAATTTCTCCATATGGCCTATGGCAATATTTCCCTAATTTGAAAATGTTATTGAGTTTTAAAGGCACACCCCTCCAGGAGAGCAAAATAATGGTTGCTATTTTTGATTTATGCTATCTTATTCTGTTTGTTAAGTTTTGATTATTACTGCTAGTGGGGTTTTACATGCAGTACATTTTGAATTCACATTATTTGATTGTACTCTTGCCTGGGGGGCCTTTACCAAAGAGCATGAAAATCCGAAAAATAAATGAGGATTGCTTGTTTGCAAAAGACTTTGATGTTCATTGGTGAGAAGTATTACAAAAGTATAGCCATTACTTTTTAAAAAATGATTTTCAAAGGAAATACATAAAACAGTCTTACCTGCTAAGGTAAAGTTATTTGGTACAATATATAGTGCAATTTTTTCTGTTATAATTTGAACTGGTAAATACTAACATTTATATACATTAATAGAGATTTATTTGGAAGGGACCTTTGTTCTTGTTGTTCATCCTTTGTTCTCAAAGAGGACGAACGACATCACAAGGGTGATGTCTTGACTTACTCATAAATTGGATTTGTGAGGCATAGCTGAGCAAGGGACCTTAGGGATCATCATTTTACAAAGGTGGTGTAGGGTAAAGAATACTAACTGAACTCTATCACATAAAGCAGTGTCACCTTCCTAAGCTTCAGGTTCCTCGTTGGTAAAATTAGGATAATAATATGAGTGGGCTAGTTAGGGAACTTCTCATCAATTTAATGAGTTCTCTAGTTAATTTGATCAGATCATGGGCCCTGGCCAAAGGGGAGTTATCTTCCTCGAAGCTATGTATAAACATGAAACAGGTATGTGGCACACTGGGCAGAGTTCAGGACTTGGTATCAAGAAGACTTGAGTTTGTTATCTCACCTCAGATACTTGCCAGCTGTGTGACCCTGGGCAAGTCACTTAGCTTTTCTCGGTCTCAGTTTCCTCAACTGTAAAGTGAAAATAGTAATAGCCCCTACTTCTCAGGGTTGCTGTGAGCATAAAACTTATAGGCATATGTAAAAATCTCACAAATTTTAAGTATTATACAGGGTGTCCGAAAAATTCTGAGCACAGTATTAAGCATCTAAATCTTAAAACTGAACTGTGCCTTTTGGGGTGTCCTGTATACCCCCTTGCTGAGAGGACACAAGGAATTCTGACTGGTCTCCTGTAACTGGAGCTATTTCCTGACCATTGGTTAACTGAGGCCTAGGAGGACAGACCTCTGTCAAACAAATCTTCTCTGAGTCAGCTGTTATGAGATCTACCCTTCAGATTCTGTTTTGTACTTTCTCCCCCTTGGAAAGACTGAAGAAACTAGAGTGCATCAAGAGAAGGCAAAGGCTTTCATACACACACACACACACACACACACACACACACACACACACGTACATTTTAGGCCACATTATAGCCCTTGTGTGCTAGATATAGCAAGGTGGTACAGTGGTTAAGGAGCTGGGCCTTGGGACAAGAAGATCAGAGTTCAAATTCAGTCTCAGATACTTACCTGTGTGACCCTGAGCAAGGCACTTAACCTCTATTAGCCTCAGTTTCCTCCTCTGTAAGATGAGGACAATAATAATACCTACTCACAGAGTTATTGTGAGAATCAAATGAGATAATATCTATAAAAAGCACTTAGCCCACTGTTGGGCACACAGTAGGCACTCTATAAATGCTTATCCTCTCCCTTCCCACCTCCATGCTCTGATGTCCACATGCTTTTACTCTAGGTTGCCATGGTTCTCCTCTTCTTCCTTCCCCCTACTCATTGTACTCTGGCCTAGAAGGTAAAGGAAGAAAGCTTGAAAAGTATCCAAAGGGTGGGCTATCATTGCTGTTTTCAATATGTGAAAGGTAGAAGAGGGTTACACTTGATCTTTTGATTCCAGTAAAAGGAATCAGGAGCAATGAGTCAAAATTGTATAGAGGAAAGTGTGGGTTTGATATAAGGAAAAACTTCCTCATAATTAAAGCTACCCAAAATTGAATGCCTTGGGAGGTAATGAGTTTTCCCCCCTAGGAAGTCATTAAGTAAAAGAAATACAAAATTCTATTGTTGAATATTCTATAGTGAGGGTTCTTTTTGAGTACTGGATGGGATGAAAATCAGAGAGAAGAAGGGAAAGGAGAGAATTTTTGAAGCCGTTGTATTTTGAAATTCTTATCTAATTTGGTCATGTTATCTTTTTCATTTTCCTTCTGATTACTAAAAGTTCAGATCTAATGTCTGTAACCTCACAAAATATCACCTCACCTAACATTTTTTCTTGACTTTTTAAGACCTTCTATGTAAGCTGTTTCCCAAAGCTGTCACCTTGCTTTGAAAATTTGATTACCTCTTTTAGGACACTGGCAACCATTTATAAATTACTGCTTTGTTGAAATTTCCCTTGTGTTTATCTGCGTCAGTCAGGGGACAAGCGTTTAGTAAGTGTTTACTACGAGGCAGGCTCTATCCTAAGTAGTGGGGATATAAAGAAAGGCAAAAACAGACCTTCCCCTTGAGGAGTTCACATGCCAATGAGGGAGACAACATGTAAATAACTAGGTATCCACAAGGTATATGTGGAGCAGAAAGGAATCTCAGAAACTGGGGAGACTGGGAAAGATCTCCCCAGTAGAAGGTAACATTTGAGCTGTCTATAGAAAGAAGCAGGGGAAGTGAAGAGGCAAAGGTAAGGAGGGAGAGAATTCCAGGTGGGGAAAAAAGATAATAAAAAAAACAAAGAGATAGGGGCAGCTAGGTGGTGCAGTGAATAGAGCACTGGCCCTGGAGTCAGGAGGACCTGAGTTCAAATTGGGCCTCAGACACTTGACACACTTACTAGCTGTGTGACCTTGGGCAAGTCACTTAACCCCAATTGCCCTGCCCAAAAAACAAAAAAAACAAAAAGCAAAGAGATAATGCAAGGAATGGCAAATAGACTAGGGTGACAGGATCATACAGTACATGAAATGTGGTGAAGTATGAGAACACTGGAAAAGTGGGAAAGAGACATGTTATGGAGAACTTCAGATAGCAACCTGAGGATTTTAGATTTGCTACTGGAAGTAATAGTCATTGGAGTTTATTGAGTTGGGGGTAGTGAGGGAGGTGACAAAGACCTATGCTTTAAAAAAAATCACGTTGGCGGGTGAGGGGAAGATGGATTGAAGGGGAAGAAACTTGAGACAGGGAACCCAATTGGAATACTATTTCATTACTCCAGTTTCCTCATCTGTAAAATGGGGTTGTTGTATTAACTGCTCTCTGAGGTCCCTTCCAGCCCTGACATTTGGATTCTATAGGCATGGGCTACACACAAAAATCTGGAAAAAAAATGAGTTTTTCATCATTATCACAGGTATTTATGTATACGTATATGGTTTCTTTTCTTTTTCTTTGGATATTTAAAACTTTGCTTCTCATGATACAAAATATTTCTATAACACTGTAAGTGCCAAGTCTACAATTCACTCCATGGTTGGGAACTTTCACATATTTGGTGTGCAGTAGAAAAACATGCAGTAAAGTTAATGAACTTTTAACTTTTTACCCAGCTGTTACTTTCTGGTTGCCATAGAATTTAATCAATTCTAATACATCTCAATAGATTGGATGATGACCTACCAGGCCACAGATAGAAAATGTTTCATTTGGGACAAATTCTTTTGAGAGAACTAGTTGACGCAGAAGACAGTTTAAATGTGAGCGTAGTTGAGCCAGGAGAGGGGCCAAGTCAATTTTTACATACTTCTGCGCTAGTCTACTTTTGGATAACTCCAATTTTTATCCGAACCTTGTTATCTTCAAATCTAAATTCGCCTCTTTGTAGCTTCTACCAATTGCTGCTACTTCTGCCCCTTAGTCCATAAAGAATAACATCAAGTCCTCTTTCAAGTATAGAAGCTATCCACCATAACCTGCCTAAGTCTTCCTTCCTCCAGGCTAAACATCCTTAATTTTTTCAACTTATACTCATATCCACAAGGCGTGGAGACGACTTCTTTCACTATTCTGATTAAATCTCTCTGGCTATTCCTATGAACATGGTTTCTATCCCAAAGCATGAGTTCCTTACCACATGGAGCCACTCACCGAAAGCTACTTGATTTAATATTTGAAACCTGTTACATAGCCCTTTAATCTGCATGAATGAATAATTAAAGGGGAAAGCACGTATTAAGCTCTTACTATTGGCTAGATGCTATGTTATTGTATTGGTAATTAAGATGGGGCTTTTTTACTGTTTTCTCTTTTGGAGCACTGAGGTAGTCAAGTGCCTTTGATGAGTCTGGCCTTTGTTTCTTTGATTAAATTGGAAGTCTTTGATAACCTGCTTAAGAAACCAATAAAGTCTAGTTCACATAGGTTTGAGTCCCATGGTTGTGACACCCTTTGACCCTGAACAGTATATATAAACTCAGAGGTAAGAGTTTTGTCTGAGGCTCTCACTCATTGGAAGAATGTCGTGTGATTTGACCAGACAAGACTCTTGGTAGCCCCTGGAGCCCCCGGCTTTGAAAACCCAGATGTTGATGCCTCTCTCTCTGGTAAGTATGTAACTATTTGGTCAGACAACTAGAGGCCCATCAGTTGATAACTGTGTGTGTTTGCTCTATTTATATTGTCTCTGTAATTTCTGTTCCTATTTGCTCTGAACTTCAAAGTGTTGGCTTTTCACCCTTAACTAAGTGAATGACATTTGTGTGTTTGATTAAAGTGAGATTGTTAACCCCTTAAAGTAACTTTCCTCAGAAAGGCAAATCAAAAAACTTGTGCTAGCAGCCTTCTTGTCTGCTGGTGTTGTTGGTCTTTCACCCCGACAATAGCTGCTAGCAACATTGTTGCTAGCCCATTAGGGCTAAAAATAGAAAAATGAGATAGTCCCTACACTCACTCTCTACTGTTCAAAAAGGAGGAGATAACACCCATAAGAAAGTGGTAGCCGGTGAATTTTCAGTCTGGGGAGTTTCAAGGAGAGTGAATAGGGACACCAAGCATTTGATTTTAACTTCCTTTTCCAGAAGAAAAGAAATAAACATTTGTTAAATGACTGTTCTGTTTTAGGTACATTTGATCCTCATTACAACTCCACAAAGCAGATGCTAATATTAGCTCCATTTTGCAAATGAGGAAATGGAAACATCCAGAGTTCGAGTGACTTTTCCAGAGTTACACAGCCAGTAAGATTTAATTCATCTCCCTGATTCCAAGCCCAGTACTCCAGCCACTGTACCACCTAGCTGTCTCTAGTAATGATGGTACGAATTTGACTAGTTTCTGAAGAAAAGAGTGATAGTACAAAGATGTGAGAATTAGGAGAAAGCAAACACAGCAGGACTATACATGGCTTCAAGGTAGATAACAAGGTATCTGACCGGAATGTATACATGGATGAGAGCTGGCTATGTACAGTCAGTGGCTTAAGCTAGGTAAGCTATTTCCTCCAACTTCTTCATTTCCTATAACTTCTTCATTTCCTATAACTTCTTCATTTCCTATCTGCTCAATAGAAAGCTCAGTAGGGCAGGCTGGATTACTAGTGATACTAAGTGGAATAAATGATGTATAGGGATCTATGTAGAAATTTAAACTGTTTTAGGCATCTGGCCTAAGCTGAAACTGACACATAACTCAGTACATCACAGACTATTTAAGGATTTTGTAAAGGAATTATACTCCTACGAGAAGCAAATGTACCTAGACATTAAATTAGGAGGAGGAACCATAGAGTTGTCCAATGACCTTCGGTAGGATGACTTGAATTTCTATTCAAATAATCCGCAATGAAAGGATTTTCAGGTAGTTTGGATAATTCCCAGAGTCATAGCTAACAGGGTGTTTTGAGCAATAAGCTCATTATTAAGGCAAGCCTCATAAAGGACATCTTAATCAGTCAATCAATTTATTCAATGCCTACTGGGTAGCAGACATTGTGCTAAACACTACGGATACACAAAGTCCCAGCCTGGAGTAGCTTACAATCTAATGGGAGAGCCGAGGAGAATGAGTTAAGGTGCAATCAAGGTGAAGAAACCCTGAGACATCATCCCATGCGGTGTGAGGGGAAAGAGAACCCATGATATTGTTGCTAGGAGTGAGCCAAGGTAGGGAGGAGCTCACCTGAGGTATGGCTGCTGGAGAAATGATGATCATCGCCTTCCTTTTTCATTTAATTATTCCTGCTTACTGTGTGTTAAGATTGATGTCTTTAAAATGATACTTTGAAAGAAGAAGTACCCCCTAGAGTCCTACAGATTTTGGTATCTTTGAGAAAAGTCCTTTTTGTTTCACCCTTGTAACAGCTCTGACAAATTCCCCTTTGTTTTTTGTCTTTTTTTTTTTTGGTATGGGATTATCTCACAAATCTATTGTAACACAAATGAGTTTGGTAGTTGCAGTGATGTTCAAGAAATTGTCTTGACAAAAATAATCTAAAGGAAATTGAAATTAGTTATAAAATAAAGAGGACTAAAACTAAGCTGCTAAAATACCTAATCTATGTTAACATGTGTTCTAAGCTTATAAATGTAATAATGAGGCGCCTTATTCTTTGTAAACAGAGGCCTTTGTTTTAACAGCTCAGCCACTCAAGAAAAGAAAGACAATCTTTGAACTGTGAAAACCCCTTGAAACAATGTCCTTTTAAAAAATACATCCCATTTAAAATACATTAAGCTTCTTAAGGAAATAAATATCGCAACCAAGAAAAGAAATGTCTGTACCATGAAAAATAAAGGCCAAAACTGTGATATAACCATTCTATCACATTAGCTTCTAATTTTCTCAAAACTTAGATTTTTGTAATCAGCAGTGACACAGCCTCTATAAATTAGAAGGGAGATGGTGCAATTAAGTCGTTCAGTACTTTGGCCTGCCAAAAGCTTTCTATTATGGTCAAAGAAAAGACCTCTCACCAAGGTAACAAGAAGGAGAATTTTAAAGCCACTGCCAAGCAAAAGGCAGGACCTGTTTAGTTGGAAGAAAAAAACAATACTCAGCCTTCCTAGATGCTAAGCTAAAAGCTAGAATTGAGTCTTTGGGGTGTCAAATCCTATTTGTGATTAACAAAAGGTTACTTTCTGCTTCAAAGGGAAAAAAGCACCTGTAAGAATAGAAACTTCCTAAGTTGTTGAAATAAGCATGAGACCCACTTTTTCATTAGATCTGGAATCCGTGGAAGCTAGGTCTGGTGAGCAGCATGGCAGCAGTGGACTGAATAGAAAGACAGAAAAAGAAAAAAAAAACCTGGAGAGTTGAGTGAATAGCCTGAAGATTTCATTAAAATGTGGAGGAGAAAAAAGAGTAAAACGTAAGTTTCATTGATTGTATTTTTGTCATTTCTGATAGAAATGTTTGTCTGATAATGACCTACTCAGTTCCTTAGGGAAAGTAATATGTTAGTACTTTTCCTTGAACTTCCTTTAATTACCAAGTTTTCTAAACACAGCTCAATCCCTTTAATTGAAGTAATAAGTTTCACATGAAACCATTTTTTTAACCAGTATATCTATTTGGATAAAACCAACATGGAAAGAAACACAAACTAGGAGTTGAGGCCTATTTTCTAGTCCATGCTCTGCCCCTTACTAGTCATTCAAGCTTGGACAAATCACTTTAACTCTCTCAACCTCTGTTTCTTCACTTTAAAATGAAGAAGTTGTGTAAGAAGACCTGTGGCATCCCTTTCGTCTCTAGTTTTCTAAAATGTTGAGATTTTATGGTATTAGAAGCTATCTCCTCCTAGGCAAATAACTGACCAAAATCAGAGTGATAATAATAATAATAATTTCTTGACAAAGAGTAAGCAGACATCCTGCATTAACCAGGAGAGATATGTGTTTTAACATCTGTTCGTTCCTGTTCCCCTATCCCATTGTTGCTCATTGATACCTTTTGTCTGTCTCCAAGTCCTAGCCAATCATTCATTTGCTCAATAGTCATATATCTTTACATTTCCCCCATTCTTGACGCAGAGCCTTACACTAGACATTTAATAAATACTTATTGAAACATTTATTGAATCATTCCTTTCCTTTTCACTTCCTCCCATTACTTTGAACTTTTCCTTCCTTCTTTCTTTCTTTTCCCCTTCTTCTTATTCATCTGCTAGTCCCAGCTGCTTACATGTGATTTCCCTCTATAAATTAGGAAGAAGCCCCTTATCTGTTCTTTTCCTTTGTAAATTAAGAGGGAGATGCAGCAATTAAGACTTTCAATCCCTTGCCATGCCAAGGCTTGTTTGTTTTATATCAAATGCCAACAAGAGGCAATCACATGTTGTGTGATTACCTCAAATTGGTTGACCTATAAATTCCATATAGACAAAGCCTATGAAATCTTTATGCTACTACTTCGCCCCTTTTAGTGTTTTTGTACCTTTAAGTGTCTCATGGGCTCATCATTTATTTATTATTTGCATTTGGCTCCACTGCTGGTAGTATATCACCTTAGATTGTCCTTCCAGGTATCTGAAACATAAGTCATTTCTGGAAGGTCTTTGCCTTACAGATCATTTACCATGTTCTCATTTCTCTGACGTGTAATGCAGGAATTCAACACATATATTCTATACCAAAGACTTCCAGTGCCAGCAAAATCTATATTTTTCTTCCTTATTTTTCACTGAAAAATTGCAAGATCGACTTGCAAATGAGAATAGTTTTTATACTATGATTATAAGAATTTTAGGTTGGATTTGGAAAGAATTGATACATTTTCAAATCTTAGAAAGCTGTAAGAGTCACATTCATTGCTTTTTCATTCTTTTTGCTTAAAGAAGCTCCTGGAGCTTCTCCTTCATGCATTTATGCATCTTAGAAATGAATGAAGGACATCCTGGGACGGACTCAAGATGACAGAGTAGAAAATCACTCGGCCAAATTCTTTCAACATTCCTCTTCAAACAACTTTAAAATAATGCCTCAAATCAAATTCTAGAGTGGCAGAGACAGCAAAAGGTCAGACTGAGACATTCTTCCAGCCTAAGACAACATAAGAGGTCAGAAAGGGAAATTTATGACATGAGGAAGGAGGCTGGCCTAGAGCCCACATGGATGAAACACCAGTGGTGGGACTAGGTAGTGAAGATAGAAGCAGCAGTAGCTTTAGGAGTTCTCAAGCTAGAGACAGTAAAGAGACCTAGAAACTGGTCAGAAAGAGATTACAGGGTACTCCTGTGCTAGCACTGGACATAGGACCGGATACTGTTTGGCACTTCCATTGTCTATACCCACTTCTAGGTCATATTTCATGGGCAGAGAGAAACACTTTCAGTCAAGAGGGAGTGGAAACCCTGAGGAGCAACTGTTTGACAATTCTATTGCTTATACCCACTTCTGGGTCATAATTCAAACATAGAGAAGAGAACTTTCAGTCAAGAGGGTGTGGAAACCCTGAGGGGCAGTATCAATTTGGGCCCCAAGGGACCAGGGACCCAGAGGAATAGTATTATTTCTAGTTCAAGAGGAAGAGAAACTCTAAGAAGCAGTATCGGTTGCAATCCTAAAGGATATGAGGTTCTTCTTGAGTAAGGACCAGGTGCAGACCAAGACAGTAGTAACCACACCTTTCCTGAGGTGACACCACTTGGGCATTACTGAAAACTTCCAACCCCTCCTCACCCTCATCTGGCAGTAGCTCTGAAAACAATAGTGAGAGACAGTCTAAGACAGAGCCTCTGCCCCTCCCACGTTGGGAACAGAGCCCAACATTATCATAAAGTTCCATATCATGAAATAAGGTTGAAAAATGAGCAAACCACAAAAAAAAGAACCTAATCAAAAAAATCTGCAATGGTGACAGGGAAGATCAAAACACAAACTCAGAAGACAATGAAGTCAAATTGTCTACAAGCAAAGACTCAAAAAAAATGTAAATTACACAGAAGCTTGACAAGAATTCCTGGAAGACCTTAAAAATTATTTTCAAAATCAAATAAGAGTAGTAGAGGGAAAAAATTGAATAAATAAATAAATGAAAACAAAGGAAAAAATTATGAAAAGACAATTAGCAGCTTGGTAAAAGAGGCACAGAAAATACTGATGAAAATAACACCTTAAAAATAGAATTAGCCAAATGAAAGAAGAGGTTCAAGAATTCTCTGATGAAAATAACTCCTTAAAAAACAGAATTGCCTAATGAAAAAAAGAGATACAAAAGCTCACTAAAGAAAATAATTCATTAAAAGTTAGAATTGGGCAAGTAAAAGCTAATGACTCTATGAGACATCAAGAAACAATAAAAAATCGAAAGAATGGAAAAAAGGAAGAAATGTGAAATATCTCATTGGAAAAAGAACCAATATGAAAAATAAATAAAAAAACAATCATTTAAAACTTAATGGATTGCCTAAAAGTTATGGTTAGAGAAAGATCCCAGATATCATATTTTAAGAAATTACCAGGGAAAACTGGTTTGACATCCTGGAACCAAAGGGTAAAATGGAAATTGAAAAAATCTACCAACCACCATCTGAAAGAGATACCAAAATGAAAACTCTCAGGAATATTATAGCCAAATTCCAGACCTTTCATATCAAGGATAAAATACTGCAAGCAGCCAGAAAGAAACGATTCAAATACTGTGGGGCCACAATCAGGGTCACACAAGATTTAGCAACAACCATACCAAAGGAGCAGAGGGCTTGCAATATGATAATCTGGAAGACAAAAGAGCTAGGATTATAAACAAGAATAGCCTACCCAGCAAAACCCAGCAAAAAAGTATAATCTTTTGAGGAAAATAATAAATGTTTAGTGAAGCAGAGGACTTTCAAGCATTCTTGATGAAAAGAACAGAACTGAATAGAAAATATGACTTTCAAATACAAAACTCAAGTGAATCATAAAAAGGTACCCAGGAAAGGAAAATCACAAGGTGCTAAAGAAGGTTAAATTGTTTGCTTTTCTATATGGGGAGATGATATACATATCTTCTAAGAACTTTATTATTATTCAGTTATTTAGAAGGATTCTACATAGAAAGAGTGTGCAGGAATGAATTAATTGTATTGGGATGATGTAAAAAAATGGACAGGCAACAAAGAGGGATGCCCTGGGAGACATGGTGAGGAAGATTGGGGAAATTATCTCACATAAAAGAGAAATGCAAAGAAGAAATTTTTTTGTAATGAAGGAGGAAATATTTTGGGGGTATGGGCAACATTTGAACCTCACTCACATTTAAATTGTTTCAAAGGAGGGAAACATATATAACACATATATAGACATATATGTATATGTGTATTAGTAAATTAGCAAGAGAAATATATCTTACCCAACAGAGAAGTAGGAGAGGTAGGGAATAAAAGAAAGAAAGGGTAATAAAATGAGGCAGAAAAAAGGAGGCAGGTAAAAGAAGACAGCGGTCAAAGTAAAACAGACTTTAGAGGAGGGATAGGATAAAAAGAGAGAGAAGGATAAACAGAAGAAAATAGGATGGAGGGTAATATACAGTCAGTATTTATAACTGTGAATGTGAACGGGATAGATTCACCCATAAAATGGAAGTGGATTGCAGAATGGATTAGAAACCAGATTCTGACAATATTTCATTTACAAGAAACACATTGGAAACAGAGATATACCCACTGAATTAAAATAAGAGGCTAGAATAGAATCTATTATGCTTCACTTAAGATAAAATAAAAAAGTCAAGAGTAGCAATCATGTTCTCAGAAAAAGCACAAGCAGGGGGGGCGGAGCCAAGATGGCGACCAGAAAGCAGTAACTGGCGTGAGCTCCCCACCAAATCCCTCCAAAAACCTATAAAAAAATGGCTCTGAACCAATTCTAATGCTGCAGAACCCACAAAGTGGCAGAGGGAAGCAGGGCCCCACCCCAGGACAGCCTGGATGGTCTCTGGGTAAGGTAGGTCCCACACGGACCTCCCAGCCCCCAGCCGAGGGGAGCGGAGCTGAGCCCAGCCCGCACGGCGCGAACAGACCAGACGCAGACCTACCAGACCAGGAGACGAGCGGAAAGTGCCCTGGCATCCCGAAATACCCAGCTGTGGCATGTACCAGACCTCTCAACCCACAAAGAGCAAAGACATCAGAGAAGGTTAGTGGGAAAAGCTGTGTGACTGAGTTTGCGATTCC
>CM053627.1:148080867-148099374 GCA_028646595.1 Phalanger gymnotis | reverse complement strand
TGGGGAACAGGGCAACCAGAATGTATGCCATCTTGGAGTGGGGGGGGAGGAAATGGGGAGAAAATTTGTAATTCAAACGCCTGTGAAAATCAAGGCTGAAAACCAAACATGTCAAAAATAAATTTAAAAAAAAAAGAAAAAGCACAAGCAAAAATAGACCTAATTAAAAGGAATAAGCAAGGAAACTAAATCTTGCTAAAAGATACCAGAGATAATGAAATAATATCAATACTAAACACATATGAACCAAATGGCATGGCATCCAAATTCTTAAAGGAACAATTAGATGAACAACAGAAGGAAATAGACAATAAAATTTTCCCCTCTCAAAACTAGATAAATCTAAGTATAAAATAAATAAGAAAGAAGTCAAGAAGTTGAATAGAAACTTAGAAATGTTAGATATGATAGACCACTGGAGAAAATTGAATGGGTATAGAAAGGAGTATACATTTTCTCAGATGTACTTGGCACCTTCACAAAAATTCACCATGCACTGGGGCATAAAATTCTCACAACCAAACGCAGAAAAGCAGAAATATTAAAAGTACACCTTGTAGAACATAATACAATAAAATTATATTTAATAAAAGGCCATGGAAGCATCCATCAAAAGCTAATTGGAAAGTAAATAATCTAATCCTAAAGAATGGGTCCAAGAATAAATCATAGAAACATTGATTTCATTGAAGAGAATGACAACGATGAGACAACATTCCAAAATTTGTTGGTTACTGTGAAAGCAGTATTGAGAGGAAATTTTGTCTCTCCAAATGCATACATAAATAAAAGAGAGAAAGAGCAGATCAACAAATTGGGCATGCAACCAAAAACAACTAGAAAAAAAAGCAAATTAAAATTTTCTAATTAAAGACCAAAATAGAGATCATGAAAATCAAAAGAGAGATTAATAAAATTGAAAGTAAAAAAAAATTGAACTAATAAATAAAATAAGGATCTAGCTTTATGAAAAAACAATAAAATAGACAAACCATTGGTTATTTTGATTTGAAAAAAAAGAAAACCAAATTATTCATATCAAAAAATGAAAAGAATGACTTTACCACCAATGAAGAGGAAATTAAAGCAATTATTAAGAGGCATTTTGTTCAATCATATACCAAGAAAACTGACAATCTAAATGAAATGTATGAATATTAACAAAAACATAAACTGGCCAGATTAGCAGATCAGGAAATAGAACACTTAAATAACTATCATATAAGAAATTGAATAAGTCATCAAAGAGATCCCTAAGAAAAATTCAACAGGACCAGATGGATTCATAAGTGAATTCTATGACATTTAAGGAACAATTAATCTCAATATTATATAAACTATTTGAAAAAGTAAAGGAGTCCTATCAAATTCCTTTCATGATACAAATATTGTTTTGATACCTAGACTAGGGAGAGCAAAAAACAGAAAGAACACTACAGACAAATTTCCTTAATGAATTGATGCAAAAGAAATTAAATAAGATATTAGCAAGGAGATAATAGCAATATAATCACAAAAATCATACACTATCCAGTTGGGATTTATACCCAAAAAGTAGGACTGGTTCAATATGAGGAAAACTATCACCATGATAATAATTGCTACAAAAATTATATGGTTGTGAGATCCAAGCTTTTAAGGTAAAAACTCAACATTTGACAAAAATTGGTAAGAAGACTGGAAAACAGTTTGGCAGGAACGGTGCATAGACCGACATCTCAATTGCATACAAAGATAAGGTCAAAATAGATAAAAGATGTAGACATAGTGATGTCATGAGTAAATTACAGGAGATGGGAAAATGTACCTGTCATGTATATGGATAAGGGAAGCATTTATGACACCACCACCCTAAAAAAAGATACATGGGACTACAGGAAATTAAATAAATTATTTTGATTACAAGAAATTAAAAAGCCTCTGCACAAACAAGACAAAAGCAAAAAAAGTAGAAGAAAGACAGGAAATTGGGGAAAAAAGTTTTGCAGCATGTTTCTCTGATAAAGGTTTCATTTCTCAAATATATAGGCAACTGAGCTAAATTTATAAAAAAAAAATAAGAGCCATTCCCCAGTAGATAAATGGTCATAGGATATGAACAGGCAGTTTTCATAAATCACTACTGATTAGAGAAATACAAATTCAAACAACTCTGAGGTACCACCTCATACCTATCAGAAAGGCTAACATGACAGAAGAGATAAATGACAAATGCGGGAGGGAATATGGAAAAATTGGGACACTAAGACACCATTGCTGAAGTTGTGAACTAGTCCAAACATTCTGCAGAACAATTTCGAGTTACATCCAAAGGGCTATAAAACTGTGCATAGCCTTTGACCCAGTAATACCACTACGAGTTCTGTATCCCAAAGTGATCAAAGAAAAGAGAAAAGGACCTATTTGTACAAAAATATAGCAGCTCTTTTCCTGATGGCAAAGAATTAGAACTTGATGGGATGCCCATTGATTGGGAAATAACTGAACAAGTTATGGTATATGATTGTGATAGAATACTATTGTGCTATAAGAAATGATAAGCAAGTTTAAGAGAAACTTTGGAAGACTTAAATGAACTTATGCAAAGTGAAGTGAGCAGAACCAGGAGAAAATTGTACACCATAATGGCAATATTGAAAGAATGATCAACTGTGAAAAACTTGGGTACCGTGATCAAGACAATGATCCAAGACAATTCCAAAGGACTCATGATGAAAAATACTATCCACTTCCAGAGAGAGAACTGAAGAACTCTGAATCCATATTGAAGCATACTTGTTTTCACTTGTTTAATTTTTATTGTTTTATTTTGTTTGTGTTTTCTTTTGCAACATGGCCAATATGAAATTGTGTTTTGCATGGCCTCACACGCATAAGCAAAATCAAATTGCTTGCATCCTCAAGGAATGGGGAGGGAGAGAGAGAATTTGTAAAACAATTTTTAAAATGATTATTAAAAATGTTATATGTAATTACGAAATATTTAATGAAATAAGCATAATTTTTTTTAAAAAAGAAATGAATGAAAGGACTCAACTGTTTCACATTCGCTTGTATGAGACCGATTCTCCCAGTGCTCCAATAATAACAACAAACATAGATATTGATTAATAACCAACTAGAAAGAAAAAAAGTGCTAGGTGCTGGTAGATATTGAAAAATAAATAAACCATGCTCTCAAGGAGCTCATGATCTAGTAAGGGAGATGAACTATAGTTAAATAATATTAATACAGTATTTCTTAAATATTTTTGACACAATCAAAGAAATTATGTGTTAATAATAATAATAGTAAAGATAAAAAATGATTACCACCATTATCGCATTAAGCACTAACTCTTCTCTGACCCTGACAGAAACAGGCTCACAACCTTGAATCCAAAAATCTTGGGAAAAAGAGCGCTTCCCAAACTGCTTCTTGCCTCCAGATGAGCCATCACTGAGGTGAGAGATTGTCAGGGAGAGTGGGCTCACTTTCCTCATCGCTACAAGAAACAACCGCTCGCCAGCTGCCACTAGCAGTCCAGCAGATACAGGAAACCTGACAGAGGCGACATCCGCAGGCCGCCAGTCGTGTTTCTAGCCTAGTCCTCGCAGCTATCGTCTGAGGAGGTGACTTCTGTTGAGAAGGGGCAGCCATCCCGACCAACTGCCAAACAGCAGCCACTAACATGGCAGGAGGGCCAGCCTAGTTGAAGTAGAGATGCACCCTGGGAAAGAGACAAGAGGCAGCATGTGCCAGGCAAGTCAAACTATGACCACTGCCTTCATCATTATCTCCCTTTAAACTTTGACGGAGAGAGCCTAGGACCTTGAATCCATGGGCCTTAGAAACAGGAGTGCTTCTAGCTCAGTATTTATGGCCACGCTCTTGGGAAACAACCACCACGAAAGCACAGTCTGCCAATCATTGCTCCTGCAATTTCTTTAGCCACAGCAAGTAAGAAGTCAGAAAAAAAGTTCTTGCCACCAAAGTTCTTGGGCTGTCAAATGGTTTAACTTCAGAAACCAACATACATGTGGGATTTTATCAATGAAAATTACATTTTAAAAGAAGCACTATTGTCTGCTTTGTAGCTGTGCCCTAAGGACCATGGTATTTTTCCATCTGACTTGCAATTCTAAAGTGCTACAAACTGAAAGGATGAAAGATTCTTTAGAAAGATCCCCTAGAAGAAGCCTGAAAGGGATATCAACTTTGTGAGCCAACTTCCTCTCATAATATAGAGACATAAAATGAGGCCAGCAGAAATTAAAAAGTTTGCCCAAGTTCAAACAGAGGGCAAGCTATTATGAGTGTCAGTGTATACCTCAACATATACGAGGTTCTCTTCCCCAAATACATTATTAATTTCCTTTTGTTTTGGAAAAAGCTAACTCGAATAAGAATGTGAATGGTTAAATTAAAGCTTAATGACAATCTAAGAATTTGGCTTTTAATATCATCTTCCCCAACCTTTTTTCTAACCACTCTGCCTCAATCACTGCAACCAATGAACCATTTTTTAAGTAATGAGGCAATACAGTATCATTAACATATTATCACCATTATTTTGCTCCTATTTTAATGAATAGAAAACACCTAGCAGGCAAATTTGACTGGGAGAGAGTGCATTAAGATAGGTTATGCAAAATAAGAATGAACACCTAATAGTTCTATCTCTAGTAACTTGTGTCTGCATATGTGTAGATACTAGCATTATGATCAGCCTATAAATCATTTAAAGACAATAGTACAGGCATTTTGCAAAATACCTTCATCTACAAAAACATTACATGCTTGAGATTTCAAGAGTCCAGAGGTCTTACTATTTAAGAAGTGACTATACAAACCTATTTGTTTGAATATTTCCTTTCCTTATAACGTTTGTGCTGATACTGTATCTTTCATTTTAAAAATAAAACTACTCAAGTGAACTGTATGTGTGTGTTCTATACATTATATAGATATGCATATTGAGTGTACACATTTGTGTAAAATTCCCTTTAACATTATTCATTGAAATTCTCATCCTTATTTTTAATTTTAAAATGGAGAAACTCAAGACCTGACAGATTTAAAGCTTTCCCTGGTCACATAGTAAGAAATTGTTGACAGAAGGACACTTTTTTTTAACTGAAAATCTGACATGTTATCTTGGGTGAAGTTTATGTTTTCACTAGAGAGTTAATCTATGCTTTCAGAAAAGCACACACACACACTCACACACACACATATTTACACATCATCTACTAGTGGTATAATGGAAAAAAACACTAACTCTGGCTTGAATCAGAGAACATGAGTTTAAATCCTGGATTTGCCAACTTGTACCAGTGTTATATTAGACATAAGTGTCTTAACTTCTCTGGGTGTCAGTTTGCTAATCTGTAAAATGACTTAGACTACATGTCCTCTGAGCTTCCTTCCAACTCTAAATATGTGATTCTCACTTATCAAAGTCCATATGTTGCACATAGGATTATTTTCCATCTCGATATACATAAATATATGTTCAATTTCTCTCTCTCACTACATTTACTTTTCAGACTACTTGTTTCAAGAATGACTCTCATGTTGTTTATAAGTAAAGGTTTGCAGATCTCTAAGATTACTTCCTAGGCTGAGATGTTGGGATTAGATAATTGTATCCACCTTTCCCTTTATTTTATGTCTCTCTCCCAGGTACAAACCCTTGTAAGTATTGTGTGTGGTGCTGACACCTGGTGGTTGAGATGGTCCCAACAATTTTAAATACCTCACTTGTCTCAAAAGGTAAGGGAAGACTGACTAGGAAAGGCAAACTACATT
This sequence comes from Phalanger gymnotis, assembly GCA_028646595.1. Classification (NCBI taxonomy): domain Eukaryota; kingdom Metazoa; phylum Chordata; class Mammalia; order Diprotodontia; family Phalangeridae; genus Phalanger; species Phalanger gymnotis. The sequence continues at coordinate 148,093,583 of CM053627.1, read as the reverse complement.
TGCGTACCTGTTTCCATGATTCCTGAAGAATTTTCTCTAGTTTAAAAAAAATACATGTCCATATGTATATTCTCAAAATCATGTTTACAATCAATGAAAACTCTAGTCTTTTCAACATCATATCTATCTTTTCAACATCATATCTATCTTTTCAACATCTCTATCTATAGGAGTAGCCTGTTTTTGTTTTGTTTTGTTTTTCCTAAGCTAAAAGGAATTCAGTAAGTAACCTTAGAATTTTTAATCCCCATTGTGATGAACTGAGAACAACTATTTTTAAAAATTACTTCTAATTTACTTCTAATTCAAATGTCAATCACAGACAAATAGTTCTAAAATTAACTTAACTTTTGACCATACAGACTTCTAAAATTCAACCAGGTTCACATACATGTATCTTTATCATAAACTGGCTTTGTACATCTCTGCATTTGGGGAACTGCCTTTGGATTAGCAGCAAAAGTCCTGAGATGCTTCAAAAACTGCCATTCTTGTGGTGATTTCAACTAGTCTGAATAGAGCTTTTAAAAAAACTACATAAGAAAATGTAAGAAAAAAAGTTTAGTGTGTTTAAAGACCCCAAATCCTTGAATGTTCAGCTATGACCTGATTTGCATGAGCTGTCTCCAATATAACTGAATATCATTGCTGTGAACAAGAATGATCTTTTTTTTTAAAATAAAAAAGATCTTTTGAATTTTAAAGTTGTCTTAAAGTTCTCTTTAGATATTTTCCAAAGATCGTGGTTATTTTGTTTTTTTAAGGAAGGTAGGACCAACAAGGAGGGGCCCAGAACAGGAGATCAGCTGGAAAGAAGGAAGATGACAGGCATAGTAACTCAGTTGAGTCACCCTGACTCTACTCTCAATGACGTTGCACTAATTCAGATCTGCTTTTCTCAGTAACCTCCCAGTGAGTTCAATTCAATCTAACCTCACCCTTCTTTAAACTTTTAAAAATTTTATTGATACTATCTTTGTACATGCTGTTATTTTCCAGAGTTCCCCAACAATAGAATCATCCCTTTTAACAAGGAACTAGCTAGGCAAAACAAATAAACGTATCAGCCATGCCTGACAATATATGCTTCATGCTGCATCTACAATTCATTGCTTCTTTGCTGCTGAAAGGAAGGAGATACATTAGAACTCTCTATCTGTAATTACTTTGTATTTATACTGCATATATTTATTATGTATATATATGTACACACATATATATACATATGTGTGTATGTATGTATATATACATGTATGTATATATGTGTGTATATATACACATGAGACGAAGAGCAGCAACCGTTTTCTGTTTGTCTTTCAATCCTTATTACCTAGCACAGTTCCTGGAGCATTAGAGGAGTTTAACAAATGTTTGTTGATTACCTGATGCTCTATCAGTCCTCTAAACTCACAAGTGATCACTACATCGATCAAAGTTCTGAAGTGTTTCACCAGTGATTTCTCTTACATTATCATTTTCATTGTGCAAATGTTTCTTCTTGTTCTATTTACTTATCCCTACATCGGTTCATGAAAGTTTTCCAAAGGTGGGTTCCTACATAAAATAAAATCCTCATAGTCTTTGTTTCCTAGACAATAATAACATTACATTGTATTCATATGGCAGAATTTGTTCAGCTATCCCTGAACTAATCAGTACTCACTTTCATTCCAGTTCTTTGCTCCTACAAAAAGTGCTGCTATAAATATTTTATAAATAGATGACATTGCTCTCTTTTTTCACCTTCTTGCGATATATAACCAATAGTGGTGTCACCAGGTTAAAAAATATGCATAGTGTGGTGACTTTCTAGAATAATTTCAAATTGTTTTCGAGGAAGGTTGGACCAATTCACAGTTCCATCATTAATGATTTAGTATGCCTGTTTTCCCAAAACCTCTCCAACATTGAACATTTTTATTTTTTGTCATCTTTCCAAAACTGACTCATATATAGTGAAACCTGAATTGTTTTAATTTGTGTTGCTTTTATTATTAGTGATGTAGAGAATTATTTCATCTTTTTTTCTAGTTTTATTGCAGTGTTTAGTTTTTATTACAAATACTTAGAGATTATTCTTACTTCATGAAAGGTCTTTTATAACAAAGTAAAACAGTAAAATAAAATTAATAATATAGTGACTTCATCTAAAAGCATATGCAACACTTCACATCTGTGGTATACCTTCATCTCTATTTAAACACACACACACATACACAGACACACATACACACATACATCTATTTTCTCTCCTTCCTATCATACTTCTACTCAGTTGGGTAAAGAAAAAAAAGAAAAGAAAGACCAATTGTTTGCAACAAAAAATGCCTAGCTGAGCAAAATTTATGATCTCAAAGACTGCCGTACAAATACACATACATATACACATATATGCATATTTGTATGTATATATACATATATTTATGTATGCATATGTATATGTATACATATATGCATACAGACACACGTGTATATACAGATGTCTCATTCCACACCCTAAATCCATCACCTCTCAGTAACGGATAACATGTTTTTTATCATTGTTCCTTTGGAATCATGAATGGTCATTATCTTGATCATAGTTCTTACAACTTTCAAAATAGTTTGTTTTTACAGTGTTGGTATTACATAAATTATTCTCTCTATTTTACTCATTTCATTCCATATCTGTGTAACCCCAATCCCAAAGTCCATTGGTATGGGACTCTCTCCTCATTAGTAGAGAGAAATACTCTGAGACTGTGTAAGGGACAGAGTAGAGTTGGCAAGAGTAGGAGAGACTTTCAGTCTCTTCAGTCTTCCTTGAGTTCTCATCCAAATCACTTAACATTTTCTTCTAGCTTGGAGTTGCTCCAGGTGCTTCTGGCTTCCAGCTTTGAAAGGGAAGATGAAACAGGCCAACCTGACTGTGTTACTGAAAGAAAAGACTCTGGAAAGAAACTAACATAAGAGGAACTGGCAATCCCCTTCATGTACCTATCCCAAGCTTGCTAGAGAGTTTAGGCAATTTGACCTTGGGTGAGACATAGGGCTCCCTTTCTTTGTTGAACTGAATTACCTCATTCCCAATGGGAGAACTCCCTCAGTACTGTCTGGTATATATCCTATTATGTATGCCTTCTCTGATTCCTATTCAGCTACTAATTTGGATAAATGAAGTTTTTTGACTAAGTGCTGTGTGTGTTCATTGTCCAACTGTTATTTGGAGGGAAAGGAGTCACCTTGGATATAAAGCATGGGGTCCTACTTTCACCCAAAAATGAAACATTGATCGCAAGTAAGCATGAACCTGATGATATTCACTGGAATAATAATATTTTAGGGAGCAAAAAGATATGATTCTAACTTGGTGCCACCTCTCTCTGAGGAAAGGATAGGATCTGAGCTTCTGGCCTCAACCTCCTGCTTTTCCTCCTGGCAAGAATTAAAATCTCCTTTGGAGAAGAATGGAAGGAGAAAAGGCTGGAGATGTCTATTTGGCCTCACTTTGATCATCACAATGACATCCTCTCCCATACCGCATGTGGGTGGGGGCAGGCTTGCTACATGTGGGGCTTCAGCACATCAGTTAATTAAAGTCCTCAAAATTCTTCATTTTTATGACACTGATGTTACTGTATAAATTCTTCTGGTTCTGCTTAATTAACTCTGCATAAATTCATTTAAGTCTTTCCATGTATCTTTGAAGTCATCAATTTCCTCATTTTTATAGCACAACAGTATTCCATCACATCTATATATAACAACTTATTCAACCATTCTTCAGTTGGTGAGTATCCCCTTTCTTCTCAGTCACTTTTCCCCCACCAAAAAAAGAATCGTATAAATATTTGACTGCAGTGGCTTGTTTTTCTTCATTTGAAAAATGCCTCTTCATATCTTGTGATCATTAATTTACTGGGTTTTGGTTTATATATGTACTGATACAGATATAAATTAAATATAGATATGGACATATTTCATATCTATTTCTATGGAAAGATGTATGGAATTGATACCTACATATATATATATGTGTGTGTATCTTTATCTATATAGGATAAATATAGTTATAGATGTAGATATGGATTTATTAAGCACCAGTATGGTGCCAGGCATTTTGTTAAGTGCTAAAGATACAAAAAAGTAAAAAGATAATAATCTCTGTCCTCAAGGAACTCACAATCTAATGGGAGAAATAAGAAACAAGCAAATACATGCAATCTATATACAGGATAAGTAGGAAGTAATTAAGAAAGGCACTAGAATTAAGAGGTGTTAGAAAGGTTTCCTGTAGAAGACAAGATTTTAGTTGGGACTTTTAAAGGAAACCAATAGGTGAAGATGAGGAAGAAGAGCATTCCAGGGATAGGAGAGAGCCAGAAAAAATGCCCAGAGCCAATAGACATAATGTCTCATTCATGGAACAGCAAGGAAGCCTGTGTCTCTGGATCAAAAAGGACATGGTGGGGAGTAAGATGTAAGAATCCTGGAAAGATAGAAGGGGGCTGGGTTATGAAAGACTTTGAAAGACAGACGATTTTATTTTTGATCCTGGAGGTGATAGTCACTGGGGTTTATTGAATAGGAGGGTGACGTGGTTGGACCAATTCTTTAGGAAAATCAAGTTGTTGACTAAATGAAGGACAAATTGGAGTGATGAGACACTTGAGACAGGTAGCCCCACTAGCAGGTTATTACAAGGTCCAGATATGAAGCAATGAGGGCCTGCACTAGAGTAGTGGCAGTGGGAAAGGAGAAGGGACAAAAGAGGAGGAGAGGAGAAGGGAGGAAAAGAAAGAAGGAGAGGAGAGAAGATAAGATACATAGTTGTCATAGTGTTGAAGTAAACTGAATATATGAATAAAGCTTGATAGGTAGTCAGCTACCTTTCCAATCAAGGACTCTCTATAAGTTTCTTGCCTGGAGATAAACCTCTCAGAGAGTGGGTTGGTCATGAGGGGTAGATGGGAACAAAATTTGAGAAGGAGAGCAAGGGAGTTTGCTGACAAAGCCTCTGGCAAAAGAGGTTAATTAGAAATGTTGATAGTCACATACTGTGAGTTTTTCGGCCCTCCTTTGGGCTTTAGTTTCAGAGAGAAGCATACATCTGGATTGATAATTCTTTTCAATTTCAGTTCATAACAAAATGCATAAAATAGTGTTTGAGAATAACATCTGAAAGTTTCTGAGACTAGTGTCTGATGGAAAAAGCATAGCAGTGGACAGAGAGCCAGCCTTGGAGTCAGGACGACATGTGTTCAAGTCCTTCCTCTGACTTGTACTGTCTGTATATCCCCAGGTGATATTTAACTTCTCAGTACCAGGCAGTGATACTAAGGTATAAGCGTTAGAGTAGATTTAGATATATATTCATAGAGGGAATTTCCTCAATGGGTTTTCCCTATACCAATGAAATCACAGGTTTGGTCACCTCCCTAAGACAAGTATAGCATTATTTATATATCCCTCATATAGGACCCAGTATTCTAACAGGGATCATTCATATCTTCTTGTACATTTATTCATAGCTTAATTACAATTACAGGCAAATTATTGTCAATTACCCAGTTTCTGACAAAAGCAATAACATAGACTGCTTTGCAATGGCTTCTCGTCCTCAGTAGATCGCTTCTCATTTCTCTCACCTCCTACTCCTACAATCTTTCTGCAATTAAAAAGCCCACCCACATGAGCTACATCATCAGCAATAAATCAGATGTCATTCAATCCCAGTTCCTTTCCTTTTTTCCACAACAATTTGTACTGAATCTTTACTTGAATACATTATCTATAATTTAAGCAGTGCTGTCACAAAGAAGACTTTCCATCCATGATGGTAACATGATTGGTGGGGAATGGACACAGTGGGGAGGAGGCAGACATCTATGCAATATACCTGGAATTGAAATAAACCTGAGTAGCATTTTATCTTCTGAGGATGAGAATATACACCAAAGCAAGGCAGATGTAGGACTATAAAATATTGTCTTCTTTGGCTGTAAATTACAATTTCTCTTTAGTTTGACTTTGGCAACTCAAGAACAATGAAATTTTGCCTTAGAAGAGCAGCTGCAAAATGAAAAAAGGCATGGAGAACTGGAAGAACAATGCTTTTTTTCCAGGCTAATTTGTAACTCATTTTTTTTTTACCGGGCCTAAGTCATATATCCTAATCATTTTTGGAAGGGACGTTTGTTTTATGAAATTAAAGCATAATCAACTTGTGACAAATCAATGGTTTTGCCAAGTTTTCTAGGCCTGGTAATAATTACTCACATTTCTATATGTTTTTTTAAGGTTTATGAAATATTTTCCACACAGCATCTACCCTGTAAGAATAGATATTTCAAATATTATTATCCCTATTTTACAGATTGAGAAATTGAGAATATGGTAAAAATTATTTACCAAAGTTATAAAAAGTATGAGAGCTATAATTCAAATCTAGATTTCTCTTCATTCGAACTCTTTCCACTATACCACAATGCCTCTCCAAGTGAATCAAACCAAGAAGTTTTTTGGTGGATAGGTAGATGTGTCTCTTTACAGACTACTCTCTTGAATATATCATTGCTCCTTAGAATTGCTACTAAGGGATAGATAGGTAGGTGATGGAATTCCAATTTAGTTAGTTTTATTAATTGTGGAATAGCTGACATTTTATAAAATGCTTTAAGGATGAAAAGGGCTTGATCTACATTCTTACCTGATGCTCACTATGTTCCCATGAGGTAAATATTATTATCTCAATTTTACAGATGAAGAAACAAAGCTTACTGAGTAACTTGTTCATGGTGTATATGAACTACACTCTAGGCAGTAAATGAACCCAGCTTCTTGGTATTGATCCATCATCCTTTTCACAACTGTGCAGAATGGGAATGAATTGAAACTATGAAATAGCATGAGACTCTGGGACTATCTATGGATTTTATTTTTCCATACTTCCTCTTCTCCTTTATTTATAAATATTTTTAGTGGCCACGTTATGCAATTTGGTGGACAATGGAGTTTTAAATGACATGAACAGTTATCTACGGGAGATAGCCCTGATATCACAGACCATTCTTCACCCCAAAGCTCCTTAATTGGCAATTGAATACAAAATGATCTGTGGTTATTCTTCATTGGAGCATGTAATTCAAGGATTTGAATCTGCGATTTTGTCATCCCTTTATTTGCAAAGACACTGTTTCTGAATTACTACAATGGTTTCGAGTGCTTCCCGGGGAAGGGTTGCTTCCAGTGGCTTCAGCAGACGTCCTATTTCAGGTGAAATGCTCAGAGTTGAGCCCTAAAAAGTGAATACAGTGGCAGCTTCATAAACAAACACTGTCAATAAATCTTTCTTTTCTTATTTTGAGTTTCATATCTTGAGATATAAAAAGTTGGTAGCTTTAGCAAATTTTAATTCTTCGAAATTTCAAGGAATCTGTAAGCTCATTTGTATTGGAAGTCTCTACAAAGGTAGATGATAGTCCATTCACATCTTGTCATCCTGTGACACTGTCTCCCTCATCTGCCTGTCAACCCTCCACAGGGACTCTACCCCACATTCCGGGTGCCTTCCTATGAATCTCAAGATATTGCTTGTGTAACCACCTCTGGCAAAGATATTAAGGCATCGTTGTAAGGCGTTACCAAAATAATATTGTTGTTAAAAAGATGGGCCTTTGATTCTGGGGTCATTTATAAGCACTGCACCATTTTTCAAAAGCAATGACATATACTCTCTAATTTGAGTCTAACTTGGCTGTATTACTGTCCATGCTCAATGTCCATCAAAGATATATATGCTAATGGACCAGTTCATTCAAACCACATATTAATAAGAACTGCACAATTAATAGTCTACCCTTTTTTTTTTCAGTGTGGATGGTATTGCTTGGAATCTTTGATTTCCATTAAGACTCAGCTCAACAAAACTAGAAGAGCATTGTACACAGTAAGAGCAATATTATGATGATAATCAACTATGGAAAGCTTAGCTCTTGATCAATATAATGATCCATGATAATTCCAAAGAAGTCCTATTGAAAAATGCTATCCACCTCCAGAAAGATAACTAATGAACTCTGAGTGGAGATTGAAGCATGTTTTTTTTTCACTTTATTTTTCCTTTTTTTAATAACATGGCTATTATGACAATATTTTGCACAACTTCATATGCATATGAGTATCATGTTTCTTGCCTTCTCAATAAGTGAAGGGAGAGTAAACAGAGGGAGATAATTTAGAACTGTAAATAAAAATAATTATTTTTAAAATAAAAAATGAATAAATACATGAATGAATGAATGGTTGGCTCAAGTGCCACATTCTGCATGAGGCTTTTCATGGTCACCCCCATTGTTAATGCCTTCTCCCCTTCCCTAAAGTTGCCCTTGGATCTGTTTTATATACATTTTGTATATTCCAATATGTATGTTTGTTATCTCTCCCATCAGAATTTAAGTTCCTTGAGGGTAGGGACACTTTCACTTTTGGTTTTGTACCTTTGGCAACTAACACAGTGCATGGTATGTTGTAAGTGCTTAATGAATGCTTATTGACTCATTTATTAGAAAGTTAAGAAAACTCTTTTGATTAATTATGGATATTTTGGAGGCTCTGCACGTTCTGGGGCTTAAAGAAATCAGTATAATGTCATCCTGCAAAGAGGACCTTCTGAAAGACTTCTTCCACTAGAGGGAATCTCTACTCCATTTGAACATTGTTCTAGATACCCTTCAATGCAAAGGTACACTCTTTTTTATGAGCATATGAGATTTTTTTAAGGCAGTGATTTACTCTCTCAAAATGATTGCTCTTTCGTGGTCAAGAAACTATGAAGCATCATGTACTCTTGGGTTTTGTATACCTTTCAGTCAACTCAGCCATGGAGATATGGTCTGATAGTGAATATGCCTTTGAAAGCTTGTCTATTCCTTTCTCCTGTCTCTACCAAAGATGGCTTCATTGCATGGGTAGATTATTTTCCTAAAGATTTTGTAGATTTAAGAAAACAGACATATGAGTCCATAGTTACCAGTATTTTCTTAGTCACCTTTTTTGTTGTCATTAATAATAAAATCTCTGCTTTCCTCCCAAAAAGTTATCTTCCCCTCACTCAGATACCTCAAGAATAAATCCTCCAAATTCTTTAAAACTGTGTTGTTCCAAACATTGACCTCCTCTGGCAGCCAAATAACCCAGTGAAGAGGAGGTTGATCCTGGAGTGAGGAAGACTTGAATTCAACTGTGTCCTTAGATGCTTATTAACTATGTGACCCTGGGGAAGTCACTTAATCTCTGTCTGCCTTAGCTTTCTCAGCTAGAGGAAGAGGAGGAGGAAGAGGAGGAAGAGGAGGAGAAGGAGGAAGAGGAAGAAGAAGAGGAGGAGGAGGAGGAGGAAGAGGAGGAGAAGGAGGAAGAGGAAGAGGAAGAAGAAGAGGAGGAGGAGGAAGAGGAGGAGGAGTAACAATAATAATAATAGGACTTATCTCCCAGGATTGTTATAAGGATCAAATCTGATATTTGTAATGCACTTAGCACAGTGTCTGGCCCATAGTAGGTGTGCTACTATAAATGCTACTTTCTTCTTTATATTTGATCTACTCCTCTCTATTTTAGTAAATATATATTGTTAATGCACTAAACTTGGAGGAAAGAATGCAAGCTTTGGAGTCAGAAGACCTAGGTTTGGATCCTTGCTCTAGCATTTACTGCCTACTTGGCATTGGTTAAGTCCATTCATTTCTTTGGGCCTCACTCCTCTTTTCTAAAATGTACTTTCGGTATACCAGATGACTGATAAACTTCTTCTAGCTCTGACACCTTAAGGTCTTATCCTCCTATTCGGCCTGAAAAGAAAATATACTGAGCTAATAAATATTCTTTCCATTTTTTAAAAAGGTAATCTTGAAGCACTTTGTTTTCACAACCTGATGAGAAAGCCATTTTAATCTCCATTTTATTGATGAAGAAGCTGGAAAAGTTATGTTTTGGCTAAGATGAAAGTCAGGAAATCAGTTCCCTGGAGAGTCTCAATTACCAGTCCAAAGGTTTTATTCTCTCAACCTCATACCTATCCAAGTCATGCCTATTAATTAATGTTCTTAACTTTTTAAACTTGCTGAGAGATGTTAAAGTGAATTTCCCCTTTCTCTCTTCAATATTTTTCATTTCCTTTTCTATAATCCTAAAATTACATGTTGCAAATTATTTCAGCAGTTCTCAATTCTCAATCACGTTCCCCGCTGTGGCTGTTCTAAATCTTTTTTTTTCCTTATCTAACCCCCCATTCTACTTTCACCCTATACTGAGTAGATGGACTACTTTATAGGGAAAATTAAGGACATCCTTCATGATCTTCCTTATCTTTCCTTCCCTACACCTAAAACCCTTGCTAAGTCTTCGCTTATACTTTCTTTTTTTCCTGTAACCTCAGACAGAGCTATAACTAGTGTATGGTGAGTAGTGTTTTGTCCCAGAGAACTAAAATTAAATGGTGCAACTTAAAACGTGCTCCTCCAGCAGACAAAAGCACTATAATAAGTTGGCTCACTCCCTGCTCAACTGGATTTTTCTTAATAACTTCTAATATGTTTTATCAAGAATTGACCAATTGCCTCAGGCCAGGGTATAGTTTGTATAGGTAATATTTATAGAAGACTTTATATATGCTAGGCACCGTGGTGAGTGCTTTACAATTATTATCTCATTTGATTTTCACAATAATACTGTGAAGTAGGTGCTGTTATTATCCCCACTTTATGGATGAGGAAATTGAGGCAAACAGAGATTAAATGACTTGCTCAGGGTCACACAGCTAGTAAATGTCTGAGGCTGGACTTGAAATCTGGTCTTCCTGACTTCAGGCCTGGCATTGTATCCACTGTGCCACTTAGCTGCTCCAATTTGTCAAAATTTTTTAATTACAGCTCTGGTCTCAGAGAATGAGGTAGCTTTCTTCTTTGCCAAGACTTGGGGCTCAGGACATGAGAGAAAGAAACAGAGAGAGAGAAAGAAATAGAGAGAGACAGAGACAGAGAAAGACAGAGAGAGACAGAGAGACAGAGAGACAGAGAGAATCTCTTCATTTCACTGGGTCTTTTTCTTGCTACAAATATGATTATAGGTTCATGGAGTCATAAATATAGAACTAAAAGAAGACCATGCAAGCCATCTAGTAGAAACTTCTCAGTTTACAGATAAAGAAACTGATACCCATGTCTAAGATCACAAAAGTGACATGCGACTTCTAAGTTTCAATAGCAGATCCTATGACATCAAATTCTGTGTTCTTCCTACTGTCCTACACTTGATTTTCCTCTAACCTAAAAATACCTCCTTTTAATCTGTAATTTTATTAAAATACAAACTCCTCAGGCCTTGGAAACTGCCTTCTGTCCCTATCACTCATTGGAATTGCCATCTCCAAGGTCACCCCCGATCAGTGGTGTGCTGGTAAATGTTTAACAACTGGCTCTCAAAAAAAAAGTACACAGGACACCCTTTTAAATTTTAATCTATATTATTCACATTTTCTTCATCACTTTTTTAAGTCTAGAAATCAACAAAAGCATAAATGAAGCCCGAAGTTGTAGCATTTGAAGATTTATCAGGTATTAATGCTCACACTGAGTTCGAGTTATCTTTTAATTTTAAATTCAACAAGCTTTTCTCAAGACTCATCTAGCCTGACCTTTCTTCGTCATTTTATACTGAGGCTCGCCCCATCTTTGATGTTACTCTTTCCTTGGCTTCCATGACACTGTAAACATCTGTTTGCCCTCCAACCTCTTCCTGGTTTGTCATCCTTCTCCCAGTCCCTTGGTGTGACCATCTACCAAAACTCTGCCATTGGCCCTTTTCTCCTCTCTCTGTGAAATCTCTTCCTGGGTGGATTCCTCAGTTCTCATGGCTTTAATTATGAAATCTAAGCAGATAATTCCCAAATCTAATTGTAATCTCCTCCGTGATTTCCAACCCTGCCTTTCCAACTATCTTTTGAACACATTCACTTGTTAGTCCCACAGATAACTCAACACATCTCAGACTGAATTCATCATCTTCCCCCAGAAACCCATGCCCCACTTCTAGCTTTTCTATTTCTAATAATGTCTCTGACTTCCTTCTTCCTTACTCCGTGCCCATATCCATGCCAAGTTGTTTCAACAATCCAGCTAGCACCTTCTGTGGGGGTGTAAGATCCACCGACAGGCAGCACCCAGAAAGCTGCCAGCACCCAGAAAGCACATGTTCTTTTGATCTGCTTAACTAAGGAAAGCAAGGTGAAGGGGTTTGACAAGCTTACTTTAATTCAGCACACAAATATCATTCGCTTAGTTCAGAGAAAAAAGCCAGCACCCTGAACTTCAGAGCAACACACTTGACACCTCTTTCCTATGTAATGGATATAAAGATCCAAGGGTGGACATTTGAATTGTTAACAAGTATTTTGGGAATGATTGATTGAAGAGATTATCTTGTTGGGACCTAGGGGTGGGTCATGTTTGTATTGTAAACAGATATTTGGGAATGTCACTGAATGATATGTTTTGCTTTGTTGTGAATAATATGTTTTAGTTTCCTCCATAATTGGATCACAATGTATAATGGGGTCAATGTATGTTCTAGGATACATGGCTGATTAGATTATGTATCCCATAATAAGGGGAGGAGTGTGTTGGTAAGCAAAATGGGCTCCTTAGCACTTAGTTCAACAAGTGCCCTTGAAGAGTTTGGCTTGT
>CM053627.1:148059367-148080367 GCA_028646595.1 Phalanger gymnotis | reverse complement strand
CTCTTCCTTGGAGCTCATTCCCGAAGCAGTGGTGGCGCGCATGACTCTGGGCCAGCCCTTGTTCTGAGCTCCTGGTCTGAACCTAGATGTTGGTAACTATGAATCTGTATTGGGTCTGTCTGTTGATGTTTGTACTTTGTTTGTAATTTGCTCTGAAGTTCAAGGTGCTGGCTTTTTTCCCTGAACTAAGTGAATGATATTTGTGTGCTGAATTAAAGTAAGTTTGTCAAACCCCTTCACCTTGCTTTCCTTAGTTAAGCAGATCAAAAGAACCTGTGCTTTCTAGGTGCTGGCAGCTTTCTGGGTGCTGGTTGTTGGTGGATCTTGCACCCCCACAGAAGCTGCTAGACAGATTGTTGAAACACAAGTATTGTCAATTCTCTTTGTAGGATCTCAGAAAAGTCTCCTCTCAAGTCACACTGCTACTCTAATTCAATCCATCATCACCTCTCCCCTATTATAATCGTTTCCTAACTAGCATCCCTGCCTCCAGTCTTCTTCCTTCGACACATTTTCCCCATCTGACAAAATAATCTCTCTGACACAATGAGCTGGCTATTCCATTGCTCAGAAATCTTCAGTGGCTCCCCATGGCCTATATGACATAGTTTTTGACACATTTTCATGGGAGGGAGGAATAGCTGGCTTCTGCTACTTCCATAAGTTTACCTATTGGCTTTTTGGAAATTATTATAAGATGGCTTATTTCAGAGGTGGATTGCTTGAACAACTAGAAAAGTTGAATCAGGATTAAATTGAGAATTCCAGAGGTATAACAGCACCATTTTGTTAATTTTGAATGCAGACAGAGCAATCACCATAGATAAGCCTCACTTTTGACACAATTGATGAATCATATAGTTTCTCAAGTGGAATGTCTAGCTCAGGAGTGGTGGGAGGGGTGGGGAACCTGTAGCCTTTTGTACCACCAAGGGCCAAGTATGGCCCTTCGACTGAATCTAAACTTCACCAAACAAATCCCCTTAATAAAATAATTTGTTCTGTAAAACTTGAACTCAGTCAAAAGGCCAAACCCGAGAGCCTAGAAGGCCACATGTGGCCCTGAGTCTTCAGATTCCCCACCCCTGCTACCACACTGCCTGATATATACACCAAAAAAAGTAACCTTTTACATCCAGATCAATCAAATGTTTATTCTAGCACTGACTTGTCCTTTCAGCTCTAAATAGAATGAAAATTGTCTTGAGTTGAAGCTTTTTTTTTGCTGAACCAATATATTGTTTCCAAGGATTTAGTGAGGGATAGCTGCTGGAGTTCTCCATTGTTTTTTGGATAACAAGGCTGTGTACTGTGATACTTTACTAATGACCTCCAAAAATAGTTATGGGGTGAATAAAAATAAAGGGAAGAAATCTGTTCCCTCTATCTCTTTCTACCAATGTCATTGGCTGTATAAGCTTTCATTCAGCCTTAAGCATACAGGGGGGTTTTTATTGATTGTTCTAGTGTTCCCTGGCTGACCATCCTGACATTGACTGACAAATAACCAGCCAGTATTTGGGAAAGCAAGAATTAGGGCTCTGGTTGTGTCATTGACTGCCCTTTCTCTCCTTTGTTTACTTAACACAAGGAGAAAGTGTGGCACTTCCAAAGCAACAGTTAATATTACCAAATCCTCAGATTTTTGCTGTAATACCTTGCATGTAAGGGGATGGGAGAAGGCTTCCAGCTTAGCCCTAGCCATCCCCAGATGGGATAGTTGCCTCCCAATTCTGCTCCCCTCATTTTTCTCCGTGTGGTTATATCCCTGATGAACAATTAAAACAAAAAGAGCTTGAAACATTTATCCTGGTAGATGAACAGAGTAGCCATACTGAAATCCTCAACTAGCACTGGTTTTAGTCTTCAACAAATCAGCTCTGTTGGATCTATCTTCCTTTTCACATATTTCTATCTATTATTTTCAACTCTTTGCTCAGCACTCTTCATTCATTTAATTTATTCTTGGGGTTTTAATTTTAATGGTTATTGTACCAATTCCTATTTGCTCCCTTATAACTTTCTCATGCTCTTTAAAATGCTTTTTAAGAAACAGTAAAAAAAAAGTTGCTATTAGTCAATTTTACTCAGAATTCTTGTCTTTTAAAATAATAATTTTGATTTAGTTTTTTTTATATTGTCTAAATTTCCTTCTTATCCATCCCATTCCCAGAGTGCAATTCCTAATAATAAAGATTTTCTAAAAAACAAATCATTACACCCTTAAAATTTAACTTTTTTATTCATTACTCCATACTCATAGTCCACCACTTCTTAAAAGAGGATAGGTGGAGAGGTATCTTCTCATACCTCTTCATTGGGGCTGAGCTTGGTATTTATAAGAATTCTCAACTTATTAATAAAAATACCACATAAACTTGACTCTCCAAACCTAATGTTTTCCAATTATTATTTATTTTGTTTGGTTTCCTTTCCTTTTTCACTGTTAGCACTTAGTAGGGCTCATTATAACTGAGGCTATAAAATTACAAACCACTTTGCATCATCTCATTTTATCCTCACTCTAAGTTAGGTGGGACAGGTAGCTTCATTTCATAGCTGAGGAATTATAGCTCAGAGAGGTTAAGCAATTTACCTGTCTTCAAAGGGCTGGTAAAGGTTAGAACCAGAATTTGAAACCAGCTCTCTCCTGTCTTCAAGTTCATGACGTGCCACTGTATCACACTTAGGTCACATAAATCCTTTCTAGCATCTGTGTAAAGTAGTCAGGGCATGAATCATCTCCATTTCAAAGAGGAAAACTGAGGCAAAGATCAATCCTGACTTTTCGAATCAATATTTTAGGTCAGTTATAAAACATGACAGACAAGGCCTGTTACAATAAAAAAACCAAACAGCAGATTTAATCAGCTGGTTACTTTAGTGGAAACCATTAGTCCAAGCAATTGTTTGATTTACTAGCATTGTCCTGCAAAAATAATGGAAAATGCACAATCTGGTTAGGTGTTTAGTCCCTTAAATCCTGGTCCTTCACACATGATTTTGAATTCCCAGTAGGGTTTTAAAGTCTTTACTGGGCCCAACTGTCACCATATTCTTCGGAGGCTAGTCTTACAAACAAAAAATCTTTCATTTTCTCTTTTGCTTCTGCCAAGGTTCCAGTTTATTTTCCTTTGGCTCTTAAAATATACGCAAAATCAAATCCATATGAGAGAATTACCAATGTGTAATTTTGCTCCTCTGTCAATTTTCATCTGAACATCTCTCTAATAATATTTTGTCAAGAATATTCAATATTGTTCTGTCTGTGGAAATGTCTTTTCCCAAGTATTCAGTGAATCTCTCCATTCTCTGAGTTCCCATAGTACTTAGGAGTCTGTAGCTTACAAAATAGTACAGATTAAAATCAGTTTTATATTGTTCTCAAATCATTTTAGTTATTCTTGGTTCCTTTAACCAGATGGTAACAAGATGCTCCTTGAGAGCAGAGACTACTTCTTATTTGTCTCTTATATTCCCTTATAAAGGTTAAATCTATACTGAATATGAGAAAAAATACTTAATAAATACTTAAAGATGGACTCCAAAAGGTACTAGATCTAAATTTATTTAATGAGTCTTACTATATGCAGTATCACCTATCATACTTTACTATACTTTATTATTTTTGTTGTTTTTCAGTTGTTTACAGTCATATCTGACTCTTCATGACCCCATTTGGGGTTTTCCTGGCAGAGATATTGGAGTGGATTGCCACTTCCTTCTCCAGTTCATTTTATAGATGAGGAGACTGAGGCAACCAGGTTTAAGTGACTTTCTCAAGGTCATACAACTAGTACACGTCTAAGGTCAGATTTGAATTCATAAAGATGAGTTTTCTGGCTCCAGACCCAGCACACTAACCACTGTGCCACCTAACTGCCTATACCATCTCCACTTGTCCTGATCGCTATCTGGCCACTGGACCCAGATGGCTCTGGAGGAGAAAATGAGGTTGGTGACTTTGCATAGCCCTCGCTTGCTCAAATCAAATTCAATTGCAAATCATGTCATCATCTCCCTGCTGTCATGATCATCTTCAAGAACAAAGGACAAACCACAACCAAACAACCTTCATATACCTCCCTATGTATGGTATCACTGTGTGGCCTCCATGAAACATTTATTTCTTGAGCTTCATTGAAATCTTGAAGGAGACTATCAAAGCTTCTTTTCAATTCATTTTTAAACTTTTTTGAGAGGTTGTTTTTCTTTTGCAGAATTCTTAATAATTCTGCCCTTGGCTCAGTATGGTAATATCTAAATTTAGAATTTTAAAACACTGAAATATGAAATGTCTTTACCATGAAAGAAAGGATTATTTCCTTCTGATATTAACAACTACTTACCATTGAGGAGATCCAGGATTTTTTTCCCTTCTATTTCCTCAATCAGAAATCAACCTCTGCAGGCTATTCAGAAAGCCTTCTCAACCAGGAAAACTTAGATCTGATCAAAAAGTAAAGAAATTCTAGTTTAGGAGAACTGGTGAATTCCAGTCCATTGTGTTTTAGTCAGACAGGTCTGGGTAGAAATGAATTTCCTCCTTTTTTCTAAATTACCCTAGACAAGGTGGTATGGGTATAGATAAGACTCTTTTCCAAGACTGAGTGATCTGAGTCACATCTATCTCCCAGCCCTCTTTAGAAGAGGTCCTCCTCTCATTATAATATTCATTTTCTCATTACTTGTTAACCAATCAGAGTTGATTTCTACTCTCAAGAATACTTACTTACTCTTCCAAGGGCATATAAGCATTGAATGAGTTCCATAAGGAGTCTTTTGACATTTGCTCATGCACTGGCCCTTTTTACTAATTACTCATTAACATAACTAATAAAATGATTAATTACCCAGAAACTATATCTCTCAAATTTTTTTATAAGTCACAACCAGAAGAGTACTGGTATTATTGGTCAACATGAGAAGTGGCAAGAAGGAAGGACCAGGAATACTCTTCAGTTTAGCTCGTTATTCTATTGCTGAAAATTCGGTGGGGATCTGGGGTTAGGGAAGTCAACCACTATGCCCCAAAGATACCTGACCAGTATTCAAAATTCGTATGCCTCTATCAAAAGTCCTAAATCAGAATATCCTTGCAGATGGAGGATGACATCCATCCAGATTCATTTTTCTCCCTTTTCCTCTCTTCCTTTTTCCAAAGGCTAAAAACCAAGAGAGGCTTCTCCTTATTCTCTATGGATTATATGCAGGATGACCAGGAAGCAGAACTTCCTGAATGTCATCAATATGCACTTGACTCCCTGAAGATTCACTGAAGCTATACATGAGTCCACATGCATTTGAAACATACAGACTTGAGGAATTTCTGTAGCTCTTCCTTGCCCACTGCCCCGCTCAATCCTTTATTCTCCCCTCTTCCCATCCCCGCTGCTATATCACACTGGGAGATCTATGGCAAATTCAGGACTAGAATGAACTATATTTATATAAAATGTCTTGGACAATGATAATTAACATTAACAAGATTCTTTCAAAATCTCTCCTTCGGGAATCCATTCAACGTTTTCTGCCTTTGCTTGGTAAACTACTGCATTGGAGTACTATGTGAGCTTCTAGTGACCTTCACGACTTACTGTAGCAATTTCAAATCCCTAATTTATTGCGGTGACCTTCCAACAAAGGCATATACGCTGGCCCAACAACATGCACATGCTAGTGGACAAATATCTCTGAGAAATTTTGGATATATTTTTGGTTTGTAAAATTCCCTGCTTTTATTCCACTCTTCTTGGCCCAACCCCAAATAGAAGACAAAATAGAAAAATTCAAGGATGTAATAAATGAATTCTGTGTGGTGTTTTTGGTTCATGTTTCTTAAACGTACCACATCAATTTTTTTTTTCAAACATTTATCTTTGGGCGGCAATATGCCCAACTAAATTTACTTGGCACCTATTGAGCAACAACATGGTAATGTGGTGAGGCAGTGGCTTTGAAATAAGAGACCTGAGTTCAAGTCTTACTACTTTTGTGACCTTGAGAAAGTCTTTGACCCATCTGAGCTTCTGTAAGATAAGAAAATAGAACTTAATCATCTCTAAAATGGTAAAATTCTAATTTTTACTCCTTGATGCTATTTATACTTTATTTTCAATACTTAGAATAGTAAAAAGATTATAGTCACTTCTAACTCCCCATCAGGATTATTTATCCATTCATTCTCATTCATTCTTCCTTTCACAGGGTTATCATTATTATAAACTCTGTTTTTTCTTACATTGTATTATTGCATAAAGGTTTTTAGAGATGTGCTTGTATTCCTCATGTTATTTAGTGAGAACACATAATTTTGCTCTAACTTCCAGGGCTGAGATGTGCCATTTAAGGTGACTCGAACGTGAAGATGGGGGACAAATTATATAAGAGATACTTTTCTTTAAAATACCAAATTGTATGTAGCCAGAAAAAAAAATTAGCCATGGGGACATCACAAACTAATGAATGCTCAAGCAAATAAGAATTATTAGAATCTATACAGTTCACTCCTGGGAAAAATCCTCAACATCTATATGCCAAAGGGTGTGCCCATTAGCTAATATCTGAAACACAATTTTGTTGATTCAAACATAGTCTGAACCATTTTTCTTGCTTCTTCTTCACAAAGGCCTAGAACTTGCTTTTTAAATTTTCTTCCAAAAAAATATTCTGAAAAATATCAGCATTTTCTATGAACTGATTATATGTGAATCAATCGTAGGACATTATTTTTTTCTGATAACTTGCTTAAAAGCTTATTTCATAAAATAAATAAATACATTACCCCTTTAAATCATTGCCTTTATCCCTTTTGCTATTATGCAAACATTCCTCAAGCTGCTGAATTCAAGCACTTCTTGGGAATTCTATTGCCTATTCAGAACACTCAAAAACCAGGTAAAAAATACCCTGTGACAATTTTACCTATCAATTTTCTTAGAATTCATTAGGCACAAGAAGAGCTGTTCATTTTACTTGCTTATCTTGCCTTTGTCTGCAATGTAATGCTTTCAATGATGTCTTTCATTCCCAGTCTTAACACACAAAATATTTCACCAATCAA
Source organism: Phalanger gymnotis (assembly GCA_028646595.1). Lineage (NCBI taxonomy): Eukaryota > Metazoa > Chordata > Mammalia > Diprotodontia > Phalangeridae > Phalanger > Phalanger gymnotis. The sequence goes on along the minus strand of CM053627.1, from coordinate 148,073,304 downwards.
TCTGAGGATGTTGGAAGGCCTAAGGCCCTTGCATACCATAAAGGCCTTTTATCTCTGAATGGTATTAAACTCTTACATAGAGATCTATTTTACATTGGTCTATTCCATACATAAATTAAATGACAAAGCACAGGGTCAGACTTAAACCAACAAAAGAAAGTAAATTCAGAGTATAAACTGGGAGTGGGGGGAGAGCATGTGGCATTACATCTTCAGATTGCCACAGTGTGCTTAGACCTCAGAGGAAATAGGATCTATAAATTCTCTCTTTTTATTCCTAGGTCCCTCTGCAGCACAAAAAAATGAGTCTGGAAAAAACATGTATGCCTTCAATATGACTTTTTCACAGATCTACATTTAATACAGAAAGATTTTTAGTGGCTGAATTGACATTGCAGCTTTTTAAACTTAAAAACATCCAGTGAATACAAAGGATAACTATAAACTGCTATAATGAAGAATTACCTGGATTACATCTGTATTCAACTTGGATTTGTATTGTGACTGTCAATTTTATGAATTTCACAGGATTTACATAGGCACCAAAACCAGATCAAAACTCTTTTGAAATTGATTTGAATGTCTAGAGAATAACAAGGAGGAATCCAATGTGTTAAACATTTTTTCTAGTGTGTAAATAAGCAACAGGTTGTGCTACAGATGAAGGTCTGAGAAAACACCAAATAGTAAAGTAACTTCCTATTAGTACCCAAAAAGGTGAATTTCACTGAATCAGATGAATGAAAAATGCATCTTCCCTCTGTATTTGAGCTCCTCTCTCACATTAAAGCTCTCTTACAAATCAGCCTATACGGAACATACTAAACTGAAGAAGCCCTTCTATGTCTGAGAATATTAAATTTTGAGATTAGAGAAGCATACAGGGCTAATCCTAGAGACTTCATAGCAGTGGTTTATTCCCATCTCTCTCTCCATATATCATTTAACCATGGGAAAAATAATCTCATTTTGTTATTTATTTGTACTAGTTAAATAACTTTGAGATCTCTTGAAAAAGATATGTGTGTAATTAGTGACTTGATCAAGGGAGTTCTTTGATTAGTTTAATAAGCCTTTATTTAGGAATGTATATCTTCCTATGGAAGGTATATTTACATGTACACATCTATATGGGGGGGGAGAGAGAGAGAGAGAGAGAGAGAGAGAGAGAAATACCAATTAGCAATCACTTTGAAAAGAGGTGGGGAGGCAATGGGGAACATCCATTCAGGAACACCTCTGAGAAGATAAGCACTTCCTTAAATCTCAATTACTGGAAAAGAATATACTGACTTCAACACTGTGGATTAATTGAGGATGTTTGGTTGGCTTGAGCTATTGTGAATCAGCTTCCTGGAGAGAAGAGGATTGCTCATATGGTCCTGGAATTAGAAGAGTAAAATGGGGCTAGAATGTCTAGAAAATAACAAGGAGATATACAGAGTATTTTAAATATTTTTTCCAGTCTGTAAATAGGCAACAGGTTCTATTACAGATATGAGAAAACACCAAATAGTAAAATAATTTCCTATTACTACTCACAAAGGTGAATTTGTAGGTTTTTAAAACTTATCGTAAGTTATTTGGACAATGTAGGTCTGATAGAGGAAGGTTGCATCCCTACAACTCCCTAATTCATCTTCTTTCTTAAGATGATCTAAGCCCTTAGAGTAGTATTAAATCCCATGGTTTGAAACCACCTAGAGAGGAAACAAGTTGGTGAAACTCGGGCAGACAGAGGTTAAATGACTTACTCGGAGTTATGTAGCTAGTAATTGTCTGAAGCTGGAATTGAACTAAGGTGACTCCTGGTCCAGCAAAATAAAGGAACTCAGCTGCTAAGACAGGTCCTTGGACACTTCTAAATGAGGGCATGTTTTCTTGGGCCTGTTGGGTTTTTTATCTTTTGCATTGCTGGTGATGCCACTTGTATAAGTGTTGATAGCTGGCCATCATGAAGAAAGCAGTTCCCCAAAGAGAAGATCTCTTATTTCCTGAAAAGGACTCTGATATTCTTAAATTTTCTCTCTTTCAGAATCCTCAAAATACTAAGATTCTGAGGCAATCAATAGCTAAAGCAGAGACAATTGAACATTGTATTAGGATATTTTACTTTTATCTTCCTCGAGGCCTTGGAGCCTCTTAATGAAGCATACCTGTATAGTCTCACCTTTTCACAGGCTCACCTTTTCACATAGGTAGTGGCCATCATCTAAATAGTCATAATATCTCCTTCTAAGTTTGAACAAGAAATCTCATAGTTTGAGTATGAAAGATTGCAAATGGCCGCACCCCATCTCCAAAAAAAAGTGGCATTAAGTCCATCTGATACCTAAATGCATTATTTCATTCATTCTCACTTTCCTTCTTTAAAATTTATTCATCCATTCTACAAATATTAATTAAACACCAGCTCTATGCCAGGTACTGGCTTTAGACACTTTGAGGTTGCTTCTCCTTAAGTAGGCTCCAAACTTTAAGTTTTCTGTTGAGGTCAATATTCATTCAGGACTTTTGTTCAGTACTTCATATTTTGTCTTGTATTTATGCGGTAGATAGACAAACAAGTAGAGGACACTAAGTTTACCATGACATGCCCCCCATTCATTTATTAATTATATTTTATTGCCAAAATAAAATCATTGCTAATTTGTGTGTTTTGTTTACTCTTGAAAAAGACTATGTTTACAGTAAAATTTTGTTTTTGCAAAAAATGACTAACAGCCAAGATTAAATGTACTTCCCTTGGGAAACTTTTCACGCAGCACTAATTAAAACTTGCTAAAGCTTCCAGCATCATTGGTTAGGCTTTATTTGTGAAGATAATAATTTTCCACTTACTTTTGGTAGTGTTACATACCTAAGGAGATATGGGGCTGAAATGATCAACTATTCCCAAGGCTAAAATAGGGGAAAAAATAATTCTTTCAAAACTTAAGTAATTAAAGATTTTGACTAAGATAGTTTAACCAATAAACCAAATTCTATTAGTCCTGGAGAGGCTGAAGAAATTCTGTCTTGAATATTACAAAGTTTATATCCAAGGGGCTAAAGATAGAAGATTAATAGAGTGAGCTGAGCATCTTTAAGCAGTTTAGCTTTAAAAAATTCTATGATATGGGAAAATGCAGGCATGCACAAAGTGGCTGATCTCTCAGAGACAATTACAAGTGATAACCTTATCACAAATTAAAGTCTTTTATGACTAATTTACACTCTAAGGTGAGTCTCTTGGACTCTCCACTTTCCTAAGTCTCTGCTAAAATCATACCTTCTATGAAAATTTTTTCTAATCATCCTTAATACTGGCACATCCTCTCTGTTGGTTTTCTCCATATTATACACACACACACCTATAACCACACATATGGGTGTACAGACATGCCCATGTATACATATACATGTGTGTATGTACATATATATGTATGCATGTATAGTGTAGAGTGTTCAGGAAGACTTCTACCTCCCTGTGACTTAAGTGTTCACTTAAGCACCTTGGCAGTATACTTTCCAGGGACGTACACACAGGTGATGAAGTTGATGCATGCGTTGCCAGAGCTAGCTCAGCATTTGGGAGACTCCAAAGGCAAGTGTGGGAAAGAAGAGGTATTAGACTGCCTACCAAACTGAAGGTCAACAGAACTATTGCACTGATCTTATTGTTATGTGCTTGCAAAACCTTGACAGGCTGCCAATGACATGCCAAAAAAAACTGAATCACTTCTCTTTGAATTGTTTTAGGGAGAGTCTGAAGATCATCTGGCAAGATAAGGTACTTGACACTGAGGTCCCGTCTCATGCTTAACTGTTAAGCACTCCACTTCTAGTGCAGGCAGGGTGCAACTCCAAAGGGCTGGCCGTGTTGTTTGAATGCCAGACGTGTTTGCCTAAAAACTCTTTTACAAAATACTCACGCAAGGCCAGCACGCACTTGGAGGTCAGAAGAAACAACACAATGACACTCTCAAGGTCTCTCTGAAGAACTTTGGAATTGATCGTGAGACATGAGAGACACTGGCACAGGACCGCCCAGCGTGGCATGCCTAAATCAAAGAAGGAACTGTGCTCTATGAGCAAAGCAGAATTATAGTACCTCAAAAGAAACATGAGATGCACAAATTTAGAGATGTCTGCACTCCAAATAATCATAGAGACTATTTGTGCCTGACTTGTGATAGAACCTTCTGAGCTCGTATTGGTCTGATCAACTACAGCCAACACATGTAAACATAGTGTTTCTATACGGTTGTCCCTACATTATCTATTCCATGAAGATGTAAGTACCTTGAAAGCAGGTACTGGGCTCCCCCACCACGCCCCTTGCAAGGGAGCATAGTAACCTTTATCTGTAAACCCAGCCCTTAGCATGGTGCCTGGCACATAGTAAGCAATTAATAAATGCTTGCTGACTGACAGAAATAAGCTGTTTTTCACTTTCAATGGCAGGCATAGCCAAGTTTGTTTTGTCTTTTTTTCTTTTAGCTATCTAATAATTCCTACAAAGTATCATGCATTTTACAATGGTGATTTTTCATCAACCCTTTTGCAATTCTGATTTTTTTTGAATTTCCAAAAGATGAAATGATGCCATATCTGGAGAGGCTGCACTTTTTGATGTATAGACTGCTTTGGTCTTTAGATTTAAGGAGAAAAAAAATCAAATTTTAAAAGAAAAACTTGCATTGAGCATTTGCCATAATGACAGAGATATCAAATAGTAAACACTCAAGTTTGACAGAATAATCTACTGTAGTCATAGAAAGCCTAATACACGAATGTTTCTAAAGAGTTTAAAATTGGCCTCGATTTGTGGAAGATGATAAAATAAACTAGGGAAGTGTGAGTCAATAAAATGATTGAGCCTAGAGTACCTGACATTTCTGTTTCACTTAGTTCAAATTGAAATACTGATTTCCTGCACTGTCTTCTTTCTACAATGACATCTTAATGGGATTATTATGATTCACCATGATATTATTGGCATTTATTAATAAGCAGCTGCCATTTTCAAGCTACAGACCAGAAAATATTACAGAACATAATCCTCCAGGAAGAAACTTCTTATAGAGAGAAATGGATACTGTGGTCATTGGTTTATGTAAGTTTAAACTGCAACATTTGCCCTCAATTTATTGGTCTCAGTTTACTAGACTAATCCTCCAAAAATTGTTTATTTCTCTTTAATTTCCATGGAAGTCTCCACCTACATAGTTCAGACCCCACATTTCAGATGCTTTAGCTTCCCATAGGCAAAATTAAATGAGTAAAGATAGAATGAGACAATCCATATAAAACATCTTACAAAGTTTAAAGTGGTATGGCCCTTTGACTCTAGTGTTATTGAGGTAAGGAAACTCCCTCTACAAATGTAGGGCAATACTTTCTCTGTAATTTAAGTTCCCTTTGGCAATAAAAGGTTAAAAAACTTGCCCAGGGTCATGTGACTAGTATATGTCAAAAGCAGGTCTTGGAATTAGGTCTCGCTTCCAGAGCCATGCTTCCTCTCACCACCTAAATATCAACTATTATGATTGTTATTGTTGTCATTTTTAACTCATTGCTTTTATCTTTTTTTAAATGAGATTCAAACAGAAACAGCCTGAATAGTTGCTATCCTACTAATATTCTCCCCTACATACCCTGTATAATCCCACTATACTTATTGGTCTACTAGCAGATCCATCTCCTGTTTCTCCAGCCTTTGCTCTGGATGTCCTGCATTCTTGGAATGCTCTTCCTCCTTACTTATGCCACTTCATTTCCCTGGCTCCTTTCAAGACTCAGCTCTAAGCTTATGTAGGAAGCCTTTCCAAGGTCCCCAAGATACTAGTGCCTTCCCTTTAGAGATCAGTTTTCACTGTACTGTATATATCTCCTATAGTTATTTGCATTTTGTCTTCCCCATTAGAATATGAACTCCCTGAGGACAGATAAAGTTGTTGCTTTGATTTATACCCCTAGCACTCAGTACAATGCCTGGCACATAGTAAGCACCTACTAAATGTTTGTTCAGGGACTGATGCTAAAAAATTTTCTACTAAATATAGGAGTAGGAAAATCAAATTCCTTTTACCCACTGTTATTTAACATAGTTCTGGAATTGTTAATGATAGGAATAAGATAAGAGCAGTTAAAGGCATGAATGTATAAAGAAGGTTACTGCAATAGTCCAGGAGAGAGCTGATAAGAGCCTAAATTAGAGTTGTGGTTGCATCAGTGGAGATAAGGGGTCTTAAACTAGAGATACTGTAAAGGGAGAAATGGTGCGATTTGATAATAAATTGGTTATATGGTGTATGAGAATATCTATTTTCTGATGACATGAAGTTTTGCTTAAAAAACCCCTGAGAATTAGCAAACAAACTATACCAGACAATACCATTAGTAAAATAAAAGGATATCAAATAAATCTACAACTATAATAGCATGTTTATTTTAGCAATAGCAAAATTGATAGAAATGTAGCATATGAAATTAATAGAAATGAAAATGTCATTCAAAATAACAGCAGAATGCACATGATAGCTGAGAGTCAATTCATTAACATATATTCAAGACTCATAAATAAAATTACATCTCAATCTTGAAAGAAATAGAGAATTATTTAAATAATTAGAAGGATAGTCACTGTCCCTGGTTAGGCTACAACAAAATAACATGATAATATTACCTCAATTAATTTACAGATTTAGTGTTATAGCTCAATCTTATTTACTGCAAATAATGACTCCCATAAGTGGTGATATTTTCAAATTCACACTGCATATTTCAAATGGACTGGGACAAAGTATTGCATTTTAAATATTAAAATTATGACTTTGAATAGTGTGAATGTGAGTGTATGATGCCACTTTAAGAAATTCATTATTTATACTACTTAGGACCAACACAACTGATGATCTAGACAAAAATAACAAAAGTCATCTAGAGGAACAAAAGATTTAGAATCTCAAGAAAGAATAATGGGAAACAGTAGGAGGAATAGTACTTTTAGACCTCAAATTACATTATGAAGCAGTAATCATGAGGTTTGATACTATTTTTTTAAATAGAAATATAAATAAGAACAAACTAGATAAGCAAGAATCTGACATAATCAAGCTCAACAAAAGAGTATTCAGCAAATATAAGAATATAAATTACTTGAGAAAGGATCACCTATTTGATAAGAACTGATAGATAAAAAAACTGGAAACCTATTTGACAGAAATAAGGTTTAGATGAACATTTCATATCATATGTCACAATAAACACAGAATGGACAAATGAATTGGATAAAAAGGTCATACCATAAAAAATGGTAATAGAAGAAGACAATTTCAGGTATTATTCACAGATGTGGCTATGGAGAGTACTTAATGAAATGGGGAGGCCATTAAAATGATAAAAAAAAAATAGATCATTTTGATTACATGAAAACAAAAGACTAAATCAATACCATTACCATTTCCCCCTTAACTGGAGGAAATTTTTGCATCAGATATCTCTGATGAGATTCTGATGGTTAAGATACCTGGGAGACTGATATCTATAAGGCTGAGTTATTTGTCAATGGATAAATAGTCAAAAGATAAATAGCCAACAAAGAACAGCTAGGTGATACAGATGATAGAGCTCCAGGACTGGAATGAGGAAGACTCATCTTGGTGAGTTCAAATCTGGCCTCAGACTCTTACTAGCTATGTGATTCTAGTCAAGTCACTTAACCTATTTGCCTTGGTTTCCTCATCTGTAAAATAAGCTGGAGAACGAAATGGCAAACCACTCCAGTATCATTGCCAAGAATCCTCCAGTCAGATGTGACTGGAAAAAACAACTTAACAACAACAAAGTAGTCAACAGTTTTTGAAATAATTGTAAACTATTAACAACCATATTAAAGACTGACACGAATGTCTAATCACAAAAATTCAAATCTAAAAAGTTTTAAAGTCACAAGTTTCCATCCAGAAAATTGGCAAAGATTATAAAATATAAGAACAGTGAATTTTGGAGAGGCTGTAGGAAGATAGGCAGATGAATATGCTATTGATGGAGTTGTGAATGAGTCCAACCTTCCTGAAAGCAATTTGGAATTAAGCAATTAAAGTGACTAAAGCTATATACTTTGACTTAGAGATCCCACTTTTAGGTATATATTCCAAGGAGGTCGACGTCAAAATGTTTCTATATTTATTAAAGTAATCATAGCAGCATTTTCAGTGCTAACAAAGGATTGGTTAAAAAAAATGTAGGTACCTATAAGTTAGACATGACTAAGCAAATAGGGGCATATAAACATGATGAACTATTACAGAGAAGCATAGAAAATTTATATGCACAAATCTAGAATGATGTAGGCAGAATGAAGAAAAAATAGAGACTTACTGTCTTTAACTATGTGAAAGCAAAGAACAAAAAGAAGAAGAAAACTGAGAGCTTTGTAATTATAAAGACCAAACTTAGTCCAGAAGAAAAGAGAAAATATACCTCCTTTCATTAATTGCAGAGGTGGAGGACAATGAGTCCCCCATATACTGTAAAATATACTTACATATATTGTAAGACTTGGTCAATGTGTCCTTTAGTTTTGCTTTTCTGTTTTTTGTTCTCTTCCTATTTTCAATCATTGTTAGAAGGAATGACTTTCTGGGAATGGGAGAGAAAGGAAGAGAGACATATTTGGAAATGAAAATTATGTAAAGAGATAAATATTTTTTAAAATCACATTCAACAGAATATGCCTTAGAGATAAAATTATTTCTTCAAATAAGCTTATAGATCTGACTTTTAATCCAAGATGCTTAGGTGTGTTTGACACTTTTATATTTGTAACAATATAATTGCTTATATTATCTTTTATTACCAACTATTATATCATTATTAGTAATTTTTATTATTTTATCTTCATTTAAATAGGAAGTGTGATACAATAAACCACAAACCAACCAAAAGCCATTGTTATGATGCCCATGATCCCACATTTTTCTCTTAGGAAGACCTAGAAGCAGCAGTAATTTATGCTATGGTCAGGCGATTGTGTTCCACAGACTGAACTATGGGACCTGATCTCATCCAGTTGAAAATTTATGATTGTGCAAAGATTAAGTCAGATGTCAAAGAATAATTCACTACTTAAATAATCTTGATTCCCTCAACTGATGCAAATCAGAATTTAGGAAGTGGTCTTCAGCAATATGTAGACATATACATACACACATTTTTGTGCATGTCGTATGTGTGCGTGTGTGCCTGGGTGGTATATATGTATATGCATAGGCATAGGCATAGGTATAGGCATAGGTACTGATTTGGATATTTGTAATTCAACTTCAAACAGGCATATTTTAGACCCACAGATCCAAACATATTAAAAAGTATTCTGATTGTACCGCATATTTCTCTCTCAGAATAACTAACTGAGTTTGCAGGCAAAACCATATGGTTTATTAAAAGGAAAAAAAAAAGAAACCCGTCTGTAAGCACTTAAACAACATTACAAAACCACAGAAATATTAGGTTTAATTCTGCAACATCTGCTGTAAAGTGAAAGCAAAATCAAACATTTATGAGCCACAAATAAATGGGTTTCTCTTTGTGGCTGTTACTGAATTTGTGACTTCATTTTGTTCGTCTGAACAAATCCTCATATTTGGTTCAGTTCATTTCATTGATAGAACATAAAGTGATTCTGCTTTAATAAGAGTTTGATGTAATGAGTGGGGTACAGAAAGATTTCTACTTGATGTAGTATGTGTATATGGAAAAGTGCATTTATTAACTAAGAAGAGTTAAAATTAGATTTGAGGAAATGACTTTTCTCTGCTTGTCATTTAAACATGTAGTTCTTGGAGTAACATACTAAGAACTTGGAAGTATTTTCTAGTCAACATGCTCTCAGATATCTTGCACAAGTTACTGAAGCACAAAATCTCAGCAGGACCTCAGAGTTCATCTAGTCCAACCTATACGTGATGAAGAAAAGAAAAAGTATTTTTAGTCTCTGCTTGGACACCACCAGAGGGAAGTTACCCATTACTAACTGAAGCAATCTATTGTACTTTTAGATAACTCTCATTTTTAGAATTTTTTTCTCCTTATATATAGCTAACTCTTATTCTCTGACACTCCCACCCACTGTTGCAAATTTTGCACTTGAGGACCAAGAAGATCAAGTCTAGTCCCTCTGTTCAGAACTAGTACTCTGGTACAATGGTTCTCAAAGTGTGGCCTAGGAACTCTGGGAGTCCCCAAGAACCCTCCAGGGGATCCTCAAAGTCAAAACTCTTTTCATAATATTACTTAAAGATTTTATTTTCTAATATGGCAAATACTGATAGATAAAGCCCACATAGACAAAATCTCTTTAAGCAGGTCCTCAATATTTTTTCAAAGCATAAAGCAGCCCTGAAGCCAAAATATTTGTCTTCTTCTCTATCCTTGATTCCATTAAGATAAATTCCCTTTTGCAACCCATTAGCTATGGTGGGTCAGCAAGAGAGGAAGGGATCAAAATTTTTAAGAGGCGTGATTTGATAGATTTAATTTATGTCCCCTTCTGAAGAGTCCCCACTTGCTATGACCAAACTCTTCCAGGTGCAATTAGACAAAGTCAAATTTTAGCTTTGGACTTTCTCTGCTAGACCAACATAGAGGCCTAGGCAGATTAAGTGGTGCTGACTGATAGAGCTGTACAAACGAAAACACTCTAGAGATTTGAGGAGGCAGCCTTGTGCCTGTCACTACATTAGAATGCAGAAGGTGGTGATAGTCTTGTGAATGGACAAAAAAATGATTAATCATCAGCCTATAGAGATAGTACTAAAATTGTATCAGGTCATCTGATAGTAGGAATCATTCTGTCCTAACTAAATATAGAATATCCCCAAAAATCCCTACCCTACTTGGTCATTTCCCCACCCTATTTGGCTAATAAAAAATCTTTGTATCCTGATTTGAGAAACTGTAGGGATTAATCTCTTGGATGAGAGAAAAGTTCCCCTAGTCTCAGGTTATTCTAACCTCAGTACCATGACTGCATAAGGGCTATATGCCCCAGTCATTGTATCCATTACATGGGTCAACAATACAACAAGGATAATACAAAATAAGTACACAGAACAATATCATCATTTCCCACCCGCAAACAAATGGGGCTCAAAATCTTGGGGTAGATAGAGACTAAGATTGTCCTCCCAGCCTTTCCCCAGATGTACCAGGGAACACAATGGGAAACTAAATCAGGAGGATCCCATCCTAGATAGAGACTAGGATTGTCCTCAAGGCTTTTTCCCCAGACACAAACTTTCATCTGTTAATCACACAAGATCACTTTCCCTCTGAGTGGCTTGTGGCATTTATCAGCATCAGCCATGCTTCTGGAGTCCAGGAATCTATTATTATAGCCTTATTCATGGTAAAATACATGGGTCAGGGTTACAATTCAGTAATTATCTTCCCCTGAATAAACAATTGTTACAGTATTGTCCTTCCCATGGGCTATGAATTCTGCAGCCTTTTGAAAATCATCCAGTTTCCATTTTACCTTAGCTCCCAATTTTATTCTGTCAATAGAGCCAGACCCTTTCATTCCTCTAGTAGTTATTTTGGGAGGCCTTAATATCACTTCATAGCCCAGAGTTATTTGCTCAGTTTCTACCAAAGCCCAATATGTGGCCTACAACTGCTTCTCAAAAGGTGTATATTGCATCCCAGATGAGGGTAGTTTCCTTGACCAAAATCCTAAAGGTACACTTCAGATTTGTTGTTTTTGCCATAAACTCCAATTTGCATAGTCATCTTGCACAGTCATTTGTAATTCCATTGGCCCATTTTGCATAGGCCATAAATCTAGGGCTAATTGTATAGCAGCCTTTGCTTCCCCAAAAGCTCTACTTTGTTCAAGTCCCCAATCAAATTCATATTTCTTCCTAGTGACTTTATACAAGGGTTTCAAAATCTGTACCAAGTGTGGGATGTGGTGGCTCCAATAACCAAATAGCTCTATGAACTTTTGGGCCTCTTTCTTATTAGTAGGGGTGGAAAAATCCTGGATTTTTTTGTCGAGCTTGTGGGAGAATTTCTCGCAGTCCTTTATTCCACTGTATCCCCAAAATTTTACAGTTTGAACTGGCCCTTGAACCTTTGCAGGGTTAATTTCCCATCCTTTGCTTTTCATGTGGTCAATTAATAGTGTCAAACTCTTCTCCATTTCTTTTATATTTTCTCCCTGTATCATGATGTCATCTATGTAGTGGGTAAGCTGTACACTAGGTAACTTTAATTCATCTAAATGCTCAGCCGCAATCCTGTGGCAAATATTTGGGATATGAAGATGTCCTTGTGGCAGGCATGTAAATGTATACTGTCAGCCTTGCCAAGTAAAAGCAAACTGGTCCCATCACTTGGGGTCTATTGGGATTGTAAAGAAGGCATTGGCCAAATCAATAACTGCATACCAAGGTCCTTCATGTTTCTGCTTTCTCTCTATTAAAGTAACAGTGTCCATTACAGCAGCACACAGGGGAGAAGACACTTTGTTCAACTGTCTATACTGGTCAGACAGGGTTGTTCCACTGAGTGGTTGTAGAGATTAACTCTCCCACTTCAACACATTCTTTTATAGTATTGGCAATTTCATCTTGCCCACCTGGCACACAATATTGCCTCAAAGTAATTACTTCAGAAGGTTCAGGCAAAGTGATTGGATCCATCTTTATTTTCCCCACTAAAACTGCATTAACACCTATTTTCCTCACAGCAAATTGGTATTTCCCTACAGGTAAATTCAAGGTCATACCCTTCAATAAGTCTGTTCCAATGATGTATTCAGGAATAGGCACGATAACCACAGTATATTCTTTCTTGGGCAATTGTCCTATCTTCATCATCAATTTAACTTGTCTGGCTGATATTTCAGCCTCTCCTAATCCTGTGATGGTAATAGGAGTTTGATGCCTGAACTTATCCAGATTTCCATAGACACTCTGCCCCAGTGGCTATTAAGCCTTTAGGCTTAAGTACCCTAAGTACCCTACACTTTCAGATGACTGCCTAAGCACCTAGCATTCCTGGAATTCCTACCAGCTTGCCAAAGAATTGACCTCTTGAATGAGACTCTTGACCTCTTGGGGCAAGGACAGCTCTATGTTACTGTACTTGACCCATTTTTCCAATATATGGTCAAGTTAAGGTGCGGTCTGCAATCCAGCCTGTGTATTTCCTTAATTTGGACTGGGGCTCAGCCTGTTTCCTAGCATCCCCTAACATGTGACTCACTTGGATGTGAGGGTTCAGGGTCTGTAGCGTCTACAGGAGCAGTTCTTATTTCCCTATTTCGTCTGTTATCAAGTACCTTATCTCGGTACATTCTGTACAGTTCATTGGTTGGAATGTCATCTATCATTTCAAAGTCTACCCCTTCTATCAATAGAGCAGTGAACATTTCTTTTCTGGTCACTCTATTTTGGCACCAAATTTGCTGGCTATTCACTCTCCTCTCTCAAGGAGATCTATCCCTTCCCCGGTCTCCTAAGTCATTTAACTGTAAAATCTTCTCTATCACCACTGAAAGATGGATCCCTATTTCCCCAAGTAACAGAGTAAAAATTAGGTGTTTATAAGGAGGAGGAACTGTCTTAACTATTAAATTTCTATGAGAGATTCCCAAGGGATCATCGTAATATGTATTTGTGGTTCCTGTCATGATAACTGGGAGGACAATCTTAGTCTCTATCTAGGATGGGTTCCTCCTGGCTTAGTTCCTTGTGTTCCCCTTGAAAAGAAACATTTCCTACCTGAGTTAAGCTATGAGACCAAATCTTTGCATAATTGGAGTCTCAATCAAAATGGAGACGATTTTATTTGAAGGATAACAGCCAATACTTACCTACTCCTTTTGTTCCTTGTCTTGCTTAACTTTGTTGCTAGTTCTGTCTCCTTTAGGCTTAAGTACCCTA
>CM053627.1:148040727-148058867 GCA_028646595.1 Phalanger gymnotis | reverse complement strand
TTTTTTTTTTTTCTCTCATGCAACTAGAAAATAAGATGCACAGGCAATGGGGCATAGAGATCTACCGTGCCCTACAAGAAAGTAAGGGAAAGGGGGATGGGAGGGGAATGGGGGGACGGAGGGGAGGGCAAACTGGGGAACAGGGCAAACTAGGGAACAGGGCAACCAGAGTGTACGCCATCTTGGATTGGAGGGGGGATGGAAATGGGGAGAAAATCTGTAATTCAAACGCATGTGAAAATCAATGCTGAAAACTAAACATATTAAAAATAAATTAAAAAAAATTAAAAAAAAAAGAAATGAGGTGGAGAATGACCACTTTACCTAGTAAAAAAAGAATTAATCTGAGAGGAGAAGCCCCTCAAAGTTTCTGGCCAAAACAGAAAGAATTGCTATTTATATTCACTCTGAGCCAATCAGGACCCAAACAATGACCAAGTAGGGCTTCATCTAGGATCTATTGTTGGCCAATCAACGAGAGCCAGAGTGATTTGGGTTTCAGACTTGGTCCTTAAGGAAAAAAGGTTTTAGAGATCAAAATTTATGTTCCTTTGGGCAGCGTATTACGGGTAAGGGTTTGATACCTTATGTGGACAGAGGGAAGGGGAAGAAAGAAAGGAAAAGGAAAAAAAGAAAAAGAAAGAAGAAAAAGAAGGGAAGGAAGAAAGGCAGGCAGGAAGGAAGGAAGCAAGGAAGAAAGGAAGGATGGAAGGAGCTGTGTTGACTAACTGGCCAGTGTCAGTTGGGTCCCCAGTGGAGCAGCTCCTACTTCTACTCACAGAGGTTGTTGTTTGTCCTTCGTTCTCAAAGAGGACCATGACATCAGGGAGATGATACCATGACATGCAAGTGAATTGGATTTAAGTGAGGGAGGGGGCAAAGTCACCAGCCTCACTTTCTTGTCCAGAACCATAATGAAGGAATTTCATTATGGAAATTTTTCTTTTGTGTCTCATCTGATTTTTTCAATAGATGAGGACTATCAACTTTCAAATAATATAATTAAAAAAACAGAAATATCAAGGAAATACAATAACTAAAAGCACTAAGGATTTGAAATAAAATGATACAAATAAATTATTATCCACTAATTTCTTACTATGTACAGTAAACTGGCCTCTGACAAATACATACTGTTGATAACTGCCAAATGGAAATAGAGCTCAATATAATGATTTTATCTTGATTATTAGTTTTCAATACAAATTCCAAATCCTGAAAGTTGATCTCTGTGGACTATAAGTTCTTTTTTTGTTGGAGATATCTAGTATTGTCATGGAGAAGTCAACAATATGAAGTTGGTGAGATACTCGGAAGCAGATGAATATCTGATTTATTACTTTGACAGAATATAGCATTGAAGAATATGTTTGACATTAATTTGAAAAATGAAGCAGAATATGCCTAAGGAGCCAGAGATAGTAGTGGCACTGCACTCTAGATCTCACACTGTCTCTGTATATGCAAAACCTAAGTCCGTTTGTTGGTAGAAGGTTTTAGATATTTTGCTATAGAAAGAAAAATCTTGTTTTCCCCCCAGTCATCATTCTTGACAGTAAACTATTCAAAGGGCCCAGAGGGATAAGAAGAATTTATTACAGTAATATGTTCTATTGCTATAGTGGAAAAATACCAGTAATCTTTGAAGTTTTCCAAGGTAAATCTGGTAAGGGAATATAAAAAAAATTGTCTCAGAAAAAAATATGCTTTCTGAGGCACAATATTTTTTAAAGGACAGCTTGGAAGATATATTATAGAATTTCCTTAAATCTTGAACATTTGTACAGACTATAGGAATGAATTCATCCTCAGAATTGAAAATAAACTTTGGATTACAAAATCTATACAACATTTCATATTTATATATAGTTTTCATTCCAGGATGGGAAGATCTTCTTTAAAAAGAGAATATTTAAATGTACATTGTTGTGAGGAAACTGGTAAGTGAGAATTTCAGAAGTGGGAAGTGAAGCTATCATGCAGTAGCTTCCTCATATGTAAAATGAGGGGGTTTGACTAGATATTGTATCTTCAAAATATCTTGCAACTCTACATTCTATGATACTATGTATGATACCACTGGGAGATCTGGGATTAGAGCCCAGGGATCTCATTTCCATAGTTCTACTAAAATGAATTCTTGTTTCTGTGCCCTTTATCAAAATATGTTTTAACTCCTCATGAAAGATTTTAGTGTTTTAAGTATCTGTTAGTAAAATTTATACATATTTTAGAGCAATTTCATAAGTACAATGACTAACTCTGATGATACAAGATTATGTACTAGGAACTATGATTCTTTTTTGTCTCAGAAAGCTTAAAATTTGAGGTAAAGTCCTACAATATAGATTATGTGGCATCTGAGTACATGCCCAATTCCTAAGGCATCATTCCAATCCCATGCATGTATTGGGTATGATATACATCTATGAGGCAATTACGCCAAATTCATTTTACTGATACTTAGGAAAAAAATGTGAAGGGTCACTTACTATAACTCAGTTTTGGAAGATAGCCTAGGGCACTGACATGTTAAGGGGTCTTCTATTCACTACACCAATGATATCTAAAGTGGGGGGCCTGGAACCTCTTGGAGACCTGTTATATCACACCAGGGCAGACTGGGACCTGACTTGAAGGGGTTGTAACAACCATGCTGCTTGCGGTTGCTGTGGAGGTGTAAGGTCAATAACACCAGCACACAGGAGGGCTGCTAGATTATTGAGTAGGAGAATTACATGGTCAGATTTGCCCTCCACGGGAAAAAAAAATCACTGTGAACTCTGTGTGGAGGATGAATTGCATACATATATCATTCACTTATTTCAGGGGAAAAAGTCAGCACCCTGAGCTTCAGAGAAAACAGAAACAGAAATTACAAGCAGAAATTATATAAACAGAGCAAACAACACAAATCAGCAGACAGGGCTTCTGTCTGTCCATAGCAATACATACATAGTTACCAGAGAGAGAAGCACCAGCATCTGGGTTTTCTAAGCTGGTGGGGGCGGGGCACTCCTTAACAGCTACTCAGAGTCTCGTCTGGCCAAATCATGTGAACACCCTTCCAATGAGTGAGGCCCCAAAGCAAAATGCTGACCTCAGAGTGTGTATACACACACACACACACACACACACACACACACACACACACTCTGGGTGTTAAACTTGGGGGCAGTAAATGGTAAGCAAGAATCCTGACTTTCACTTTTTCCTTTTGGGTAGGACAGAGTGAGTCACAATAATGAGGTGGCATAGCCGAACTGTGACCTGTATCATAAATATTATGTTTATTTTCTTCCCTCTCCCCTACTCTTCCCCCTCTTCCAAACTTCCCCATTGAGGTCAAGGCTACCATCATCTTCCTAGTCCTCCCAGTTCTCACAACCTCAGTTATTAACATCTTTGATTCCTCACTTTTCCTTACCCCATATCCACATACATAATTTCGTTTGGTAGGCAAATCTTGTCAGTTCCACATTTATCCCCCATTCTACACTCACACAGCTACCACTTTACTTCAGACCCTCTTCTTGCTGTGCTCTGTGAGCAAAGCAGAATTGAAATAGCTTGAAAGAAGCACAAGATGAGCAAATTTAGAGAATTCACCCCAAATGTTCACATGGACTATTTGTGCCCAACCTGTGGTAGAACATTCTGAGCTCCAATTGGTCTGATCAGCCACAGTTGGTCACACTGTAACTTGACTCTAGTATAGCGATGTCATTTTGGTCCTCTTTGAGAACAGAGGACAACAACCAACCAACCAACCAACCAACCAACCAATTTGTCTTCCTGCTTCCTTTCTCTCCCCACTGCAATTCTGACCATATAATTCTCCTACTCAATAATCTTCAGCAGCTTCCTCTTGACTCTAAGATCAAATATTTATTTTTTAACCAAATGCCTTTGTAAACTTCTAATCTTATAATGTGTACAATCAGTACAGTATTATATGTTTATCATTTAAAAATAAACGAATTGGTGATGTGTATGATGCAAATGTTTAGAGACCATTGCCCACCATCGCATTGTTTCTCTTTCTTGTTAATGCTGATTTATCATCCAAAGAGCCTGAATCATTTCACAACTGGTTAACCATACAACAAACCAACCAACTCATACTCAGCAGGGATTAAGTGCTTTCAAACTCGCTGCACAAAGTACAGGATGGAGAAGGAAGGGCCCACTTTGGGCAGACAGCAGCTGTGGAGCCAGCATCTGGGTTCTGTGATAATCACCTCCTGTGAATCATCCCAGGGCATGCGCAGCACTGGCTGAGCCCAGGGAACCCTGAAGCACGTCCATCTGCTCTTCAGTCAGCGTTCTCCCTTTATCAGCATTACAATTTGTGTCAGCTGCAGTAGCTAGCTGCTTTTTGTGGATATGATGTTCAGGAAAGGAGGTGTGGGGGGTTGGAAAGACAATGGGAACTGTGAGTCTGCAGGCAGCTTAAGGTGCTCTAATCATTTCCCCTGAGATGAAGAACAGGGCTCTGAAGTGGAAATATTTCCTTAAGAATGACATTTTTCATTGCAGAAAACAGTTTTACTCTTCCTCCTGTCCCACTACCACACATATTTTGAAAACAAGTTAGACAATATCCAATTTCTGAAACACCATTTTAGAATTAGTGGTGTTTTTCTAAAATCACGATACCACATTTAGATAGCAATGTAATGTTTGCAAAACACTTTGCTCATTCATCTCTGAAGGGTGCAGTGTGGACATTATCTCCATTTTATAATTGAGGAAAAGAGCTCACTGATTTGTCAATCTTCACAGTTAACAAGGAGGGGTTGGAATTTGGTTTTAAGAGGCTACATCTTCTGACTCTGAGTACAATATTCTCTTTATGCTGTCTCCCTAGTTTTAAAAGTATATTTAAAATTTATAAATGGATTTATCTAACTCCCAGGTTCTTGAAGCTCACCTCATGCTTCTGCTATGACCAATATTGTAAGTTCTACTTTGAGTAGCCAGAGGAGTTCCAGGGTCCTGCTCCAGGATCTGGTGTCTCTTGATGTTCATGTATTTTAATGAAGCCTTTCTCTTGTGATCACATTTTATCCGATGTGCTTGGGAGTTAGTGTCACTCTTTTGGGCTGCCTACTGGGGACATTTTCTTAGGTTTCTGAGTAAGGCCACTAGCTACTAGAAAAGCAAGAGCCTGAAAAATATAACCTCGTATTTTTGTGCCATAGAAGCTTCTATTTGGGGTCTGCAAACTTTAAAAAATACATTTTGATAACCATTTCAAAGTAACTGGTTTCCTTTGTAATCCTATGTATTTTGTTTTATGCCTTTGAAGGTATTATTCTGAGAAGGGATCCATAAACTTTACCAGGCTGCTGAAGGGAATACAGTGGTCTATGACACAAAAGAGGTTCAGAACCCTCATCCTGGTATCTGAACTATATCAATAGATACCATATGCTGAGGGCTGGACTCTGGAATGCTTCTGGCTACTTAAAGTAGGATTTATAATATTGGTCATAGCAGAATCATGAGGTGGGCCTCAGGAACCTAGGAGGGAAGTAAAGTAAGACCATAGCAGACTGGCATGGGTTACTTCCAGGCTTTCTGCATCCTCCATAGGCTTGCTTCCACTAGTCAATTAGCAGATCTCAGAGGAGTGTTTAAGCAGGGGATAAATGTTCAAGTTGAAGAGAATAAAAACCCATAACTGTCAAAGGATTCAGGGCAGGTAGAGTAATGCTAAAACGTCATCTTCACTTGGCCAAGGCCAAGAGAAAGAAATACAGGTCAAGAGACAGGCAGACCTTCAAGTACCACCTCCTCCATGAGACCTTTTCTGATATTGCTTGTGCCCCACTCCCTGTGGGGAGAAAATAATCACCTCATATTATGTGTATTATGTGTATTTATGTGTATTTCAAATCAACATATATGTATTATATATACATAGAGTATGTATATATGTATAGACACATATGCATATGAACACATTTTTGTTGTTGTTGGATAATTTTAGTCATATCCAACTATCTGTGACCCACTTGGGATTTTTGTGGCAAAGATACTGGAGTAGTTTGCAATTTCCTTCTCCAGAACATTTTACAGATGAGGAACTAAGGTAAACAGAATTAAGTGACTTGCCCAGCATCACATAGCTAGTAAGTCTCTGAGGCCAGATTTGAACACAGGAAGATGAATGTTCCTGACTCCAGGCCTGG
This sequence comes from Phalanger gymnotis, assembly GCA_028646595.1. Classification (NCBI taxonomy): domain Eukaryota; kingdom Metazoa; phylum Chordata; class Mammalia; order Diprotodontia; family Phalangeridae; genus Phalanger; species Phalanger gymnotis. The sequence continues at coordinate 148,052,670 of CM053627.1, read as the reverse complement.
CTCTCTGTCCACCATACCACCTGACTATCTATCTATCTGTCTGTCTGTCTGTCTGTCTGTCTGTCTGTCTGTCTGTCTGTCTATCTATCCATCTATCTACACAATACATATATATACATACACACAGAGATTAATCATAAAACCAACCAACCTATACTCAGACAAAATTAAGGGCTTTGTGTGTGTATATGTGTGGGTATGTACACACATATACACATATGTTTATGTGTATAAACATACCCATATACATGTATGTTCTTTCAAGAAAATATAATGTCCTTGAGAACAGAGACTGTTTTGTCTTTATGTATTGCTTGGGTACCTAGTAAGCAACTGATAACTTTTGGGGATAACTCCCATTTTTTAGGGCAGGTTCCCTGGAGGATGACTACTCTGGGTTCAATGTACTTTCTGCATCCATGCTCCTAAAACTGTAGCTCACAGTTCCTTAGCTGATGATTTTTTTTTAAATTAGTCTGCCAGGGGATACAATTATCTTGAAGGAAAATCATTTTTTAGAAGAGCATAGTAAGAATTTGTATATATAGTAGAACAGTCCCTCCTTGCCCCCTCTCCCACCAATAAACTCGGGCTATACTTTACTGAAAACACATTCCCTATCAGTGAGAAGAGTGAACAAATACAGAGATTGAGCAGGATGGTTCATCACATAAAGAAGGTGTATGGATAAGTAACTCACATTGATAATGCTGCAGGACCCCCAATATCCTCTTGCAATGACTTCTACATTGCTCTTCTCTGGGTTAAAGATATCTTGGCTAGTTGATTGCTCTGCTGGACTAATGGGGACCTGATCTCTGCTGGACATCTTGCTTTGCTGAGTTCATAGCTCCTGTTCTCTACTGGACACATCCATCCTGTGGTTGGCAATAGTCTCCACGATCTCTAGTTTCTGGCTAAGCTGAAATCCTTGCATGGAACACTGCTTGGCTCTTTCAGCAAAAAGCACAAGCCTTTCACTAGGATGAGAAGAAAACTTTCCCATGTGCTGCTCCCTCAGCTTTGGCTCCGAGGCTTGTCAAATTCTGAAGGCCAGAATCCCAACTTTAGGTGACAAGCTCTCTCCCTTCAACCTCCTTTCTAAAACAGGGAGCACTGTTCTTGAATATCCCCTCTGGGTCACATCTCAGTGTAGGTCTCCTATAACCACGTGCTTCTGCTGGGAGATGCTGAGGGAGGGAGGAAGCAGAGATAAGTCCCCTTCTTTTTTTTTTTTTTTTGGCTGCAGCTTCTAGAAGGGCCATTCTCTCTCTTCCTCGTTTTTAAACTCTGTCTCTCCTGCATAAGTTAAGTGAGTAGCTAGAAAAAGGGACATCCAGGGACAAGTCTATTTTCTCTGCCAGTCTTCAGATAGGTTTTATTTTTGTATAAAAATGGGCCACTCAAAATTTGACACGCTTAGTTTTACCAGTGGATTGTGGTAATTCCCCCACGCTCCTCCCAAAATCTCTAATTTAATCAATAGATCACAAGTTTTTTGATATCCCCACAAATGTTTGTAGATTGATTGACTGATATGGACTAATGTGAAGTGTCAAGAAGTCATATTGAAATTGAGATGTCTATTCATTTGTTCAATTAGCAATTCTTTTCAAAACTAATCAGGTGAATTGTCAGAGAGATGTACATGTCCATCAAGCTAGACATCCTGGCATTATTTAAATTGAGTCTAGTTGCCTAAGAAATCTTGTCAGATTTATGGTAGATATGCTTACTGATTGACAACAGTTAGCAGTTGCTTTCTTAGATAACTGACTTGGTCATTCTCCAGTTGACACATGGTTTGTTCCTTTTCTGCTGGCCTTGGAGCACAAACTCTGCTGCTGTTTTGCCTCAGCTCACACTTCTCAAAATATTAGAAATCATTTCCCCGAAACTCTCTGCCATCTAATTTCTCCCATGGCCTTGTAACCCGTGCCAAATACAGCTTTGTGGGTCCTACACATTCATAAAGAGAAATAATTGTACTTCATCAGAGCTTCCCCAGTGCCTACCTCATATCCTCTTGTAAGGCACAGAGACAGCACTTGCTGCGATGTCAGGGTACCCTGGTGCATTATGAAAGCATCACTGATGTTGCAGAAAGCTAGATTTTGCCAGTCTCCTTCCTTTTGTGGACTGCTGTTCAAACTATTCTTGCCTATATCTTTTTGATTCTTCTACAATTTTCCATTTTATATTTCTTTCCCTGCATCCCCCAATATTTTCCCTTCTTTTCCACCTTTCTACACTCTATCAGATCATACTCCTTCCTATAGCATCACAACAGTAATCTTTGTCTTCTAATCTGAGCTGCTCCGCTGTTGCAGCTGTTATTACAGGGCTCTATTCTTATCTCTCTTTTATTCTTGCCTCCCTTTTCATTATCTGCTAAGACAACAATACTTTGAAACTAGCCCTCCCCATTATTCTCTTTTTTCTCATAGCGATTTTTGACAAAATTACTCACTATATGTTTTATGGTCATGTGGACTCTGCTGCCTTTTCTTACCTTCAGATATGACATAGTAAGTCTGGAAATTTACATGTATCCAAAGAGCTTGAAAAGTGCCACATTTAATGGCTATACTAACTAAATCTTGCAAAAATAGTGCACTAAATGGGATTTCAGGGATTATAGGGTGTCATTAAACCAATAAGGAACATTATCTTATATCTTCTTTACAAATAATTCTAAGAAAGAATATCTCAACACATAAAACTTCAATTTGAAATTGCACATTTTATGACTAGCCCTGGCAATATACCATTCAAGGAGGTATTCAAGTAGAGGCTGGATAATCACTTGTCATGGTTTTGTAGAGAGGATCCTTGTTCAGATATGGGTTCGACTAGATTAGGAGTTCTTAATCTGGGTCCCATGGATAGATTTAAAGAGATCCCTGAACTTGGATGGGGAAAAATACATTTTTATTTTCACTAATGTCTAACTGAAATTTAGCATTTATTTCAATTATGAATGTAAGTAACAAGCCTTATTCTGAGAAGGGGTCTATATGCTTCACCAGATTGCCAAAGAGATCCATAAGGCAGTTAATTAACACAGTGGTTTGAGCTCTGAGCCTGGAGTTGAGATGGCCCAAGTTCCAATCTGTCCTCAGACACTTGCTATCTGTTTGACCCTAGGCAAGTTATTTAACTACTGCCTCCTTCAGTTTTCTCATCTATAAAATTGGGACAATAGTATCACCTACCTCCTAGGACTGGTGTGTGGATCAAATGAGATAACATTTGTAAAATGTTTAGTACAGTGCCATGAACATAGTAGATGCTAAATAAATATTTGTGTCTTCCTTCAGCGACGCAAAAAATGTCAAGAGATAGAACATAAAAATCACTTCCAATTTTGAGATACTATAATCTTGTGACATTGAAAGTGAAGACACTGAGACTATGCCATGCTCTATAGAATACCTGAATTCGAAGTTTATGTATATTGCTTTTTGTAACTCTTTCTTTTTTTGAGAGGGGAAGGCAGGGCAATTGGGGTTAAGTGACTTGCCCAAAGTCACACAGCTAGTAAGTGTGTCAAGTGTCTGAGGCTGGATTTGAACTGAGGTCCTCCTGACTCCAGGGCTGGTACTCTACTCACTGTGACACCTCGCTGCCCCTTTGTAACTCTTTTTGATGTATGTTTGTTATATTTCCTTGACTAGACTGGAAGCTCCTAAAGGGTGTATCCCTAGCTTCTTTTCATTCTGTATCCAACTAGAGTACTTAATAGATGATACTTAACATAATGAGGCACAAATGCCCATGTGAAATTGGGTATTTAAAATTATCCAGTGAATTGGTAGAGACTAGATGTACGATTTGAATAATTTAAGAGCAAAGATTTTAAGGAAAATGTGGGCTCCAACCTCAGTCAGATGCCAACGTTGCCAAATTTCCCGGATAACTGTAAAGCTGTCAGCCGTCTACATCACTCGGTACTGAGCAGACAAGTAAAAATTTATAAGACGATGCTCTTTTACACATGGCGAAAGCTATTTTATTTCACTAATGAAGGGCAAAAGGATAGATATATATCACTACTAATGTAAAAAGTACCTTATAATCTAAATGATTTATGTATTAGGGTGACAACTCGGTTCTCTATTAAAGATGCATCATCTTTGAATCAAAATATCTTTGCTTCTGGAGGTTAGTGTCTAACCCTTTAATATTAATTTAACTTTTGGAGAAATATGACACAGAACCGAGTAGCATAAAAGTTAATGAGAAACAAATGAATGTAGAAAAGATTTATAATTTATAATTAAGTGCATCTAGTAGGCAGTACATCCAATACGGTACAGATAAATGTTAAAACAAGAAATTTGTTATCAAAGAGTGCATGCTATTAAAAATAAAGCAAATGGCATGACACTGATTTCTAAAGGAAGTAAAAATCTCTAAAAGCAATATCAGAGGTTTCTTCTAAATGAGGACCACCATTATGTTGGTGTGATTCAGTAAACAGCAACAATAGAATTAAATCTGGACAACAGAGCTGGGAGATTGGCTCCAGTTGTGTTGAGGGTAGGTGTAGACATTTCGAAAGTAAAAGTCTCTGAATCTTCATTCATACAATTATAAATTTTAGAATTGGCAGGTGCCTTAGAGGTCCCTGAGTTCAATGCCATTATTTTATAGATGAGGAAACAGAGGCATAGAGAGGTTAAGTGACTTGCCCAGGAATACATAGCTAGTAAGTGTCTGATTTAGGATTTGAACCCAGCTCTTACCGATACCAAGTCCAATGCCCTTTCAACTACAGCATAGTGTCTTTCAAAGCCTATAGCACTTAGTATTCCCAGGCAGTGTCTCACTCAAGTATTAACCAGACCCTGCTTTATATATCTTCTCAGATCAAGTGAAATAAGGTAAATTCAGGATGGTATGCCCTGAAACAAAATATTGTCTAATCCTATTTGTACCCTTAAAATTCCCTAAATTTTCAATCATCTGCCTCCACTCCCCAGGTTAGAGTGAAAATAGCAATAAACATTGACATTAGGTTCTGTAAATTAAATTTCACTTGTTTTATCCATAGCTGTATGTAGTCGATTACTATCATGATGATGAGGAGGAGCAGAAAGAGGATACACATCTCTATACATGCACACACACACACACACACACACACACACATATATATATACATATATATACATTATAAGATTCTGTATTTTTACACATTTTATCTCATTTGATTGAGACAGACTAGTGTAGCGGAAAAAAACATTGAATTTAATGTTGGTAGAAGTAGGTTCAAATCCCAATTGTGTTATTTATTACCTGAGTGAATTTGAAAAAGTTATTTCCTCATCAGTAAAATGAGGGGACTAGATAATCAAGAGGCAGCATAGCAAAGATCTAGTGCTGAGGTTAGGAAGACCTGGGTTCAAATCACATGTTTGACATTTAATTAGCTCCCTATTCCTAGAAAAGTTACTTAAGTTTTAGGACTCTCAGTTTCCTCATCTGTAAAATAAGGAGGTTAGATTAGATGGTCTTTTTTTGGACAAAAGACACAGAACAAAGTCTACTAGATTTTAATTATTTCCCTTGCCCCCTGCAATCTAATTCTATAGATGAGTAATTGGCTGTAGTCAACTGTACTTTGAGAAATCATTCAGACCAACTTTGGGACATTACAGAATAGGTCTTCCTGCATTAGAAAGATTCAAGCTTTGCACAAATATTTAAAGAAACAATCACTACCTCCCCAGGAATATTATCCTCAGCAGAAGTATAAATGGATGACATCTTTCCTATGTCAAGTGCAAGGTGGATTAGAAGAAAAAAAAGTCTAAGATACTCTCTCTATATAACAGTTGGGTTCGTCAGGGAAAACAACTTTGCTCATATGAAAAAGGAGCTTTAGAACCCTGTAGGAGTCAACACATTCATGTCTCTTGGTTTGATGTTATGAGTTCATGGGGGTTGTTTCTTTCCTCCCATTCCTGGAAGGTCCATCTTAGGTGGCTTGAAGACTACTGGGTCTTCAGCAGTTCTAGTAGCCTGAACCTAAATGAGCTCCACTAGTGGTGGCTTCTGAGTACCTCTGTAGGACTGAACACTGAAACCCAAGTCAGATTTCTGAAGGGTTCTTAGTCCAAAAAGTCTCCATTTTTCAGATGAGGGTTTGTCTCTGTCTCCATTTCCAGAGTCCATGCTGCTGACATTTGGGCCAGATAAGGAAGTAGAAGATCCATGAGTAAATCAGACTTCGGGCTTTTGCTTGGGAGAAGAATGGAGCATCCTAATTGGAGAAGACTGGGTTGGAGCAATCAGTCTATCTTCTTTTGTCATTTCTCCATTTTGTAACTTCAATTTATGAACAGCCTCTGCCACAGGGTGGTACTTAGTTTCTTCTGTGGTGAGGCCTTTATGGGAGGTGTATCCCTTGTCTGTTAACCCTGCCTGCTGCTCAAAACCGTGGATGCTCTCATGTCTGTTTTATAATTAGAAGATTCACCACTGGGGCCTTGTTCATTTGGTCACTGGAAGCTGAGGGGGTTATGGAGAAACTATTTTCCCCTCCCTCAACCTCGGAAAGCTGTTGGTACTTCTGATCTGGGATGACTGGCTTTTTCCAGAGAACCTCACTGCACGTGTCAGATGAAGGCAGAGTCATCAGTGTGGGATCCTTCAGGATATCATCATAACTGAATGTCCAATGATGCATTCCAATTGTCAAAGACATCTTGCCTAGAAACCCACCTGTACTGTGCTCAATAGCAGGCACATCTGGCTCCAGGTGTTTAAATAGATATCCAGAACTCTGATTCCCACAGTGAAAGTCTATGGAAGTTATGCAGATAAGACAAAGATGTCAAAAGGGAACATTCTGCAGCTAGTGATGAACTAGCAAAGAATCCCAAGCAGCTGTCATGCAGAGGCTCTACAGATAGCTGGGTTTCCATGCAGAGGGGGAGTGGGATGGAGGAAAGCCGGGGAAAGAGATCGTCTGCCACTGGAGGCTCCACAATGGACAGGAACCCGAGACTAACAAGGCTTCAGTGCCACCTCTAGTCTCCCCCCCATCACTCCCTAAGTGCCCAAAGCATGGGGCAAACTGAGGCCATGATGCAAGTAGTGCCAAGACCCAAATGGACCTCAGCTAGGAGGAGTACAGTAAAGCCTAGATGATCTTTAAGGTCCCTTTCAGATCAGGGAGGATTTCTGTTTGAGTATACGTAGAATTTGATGATCATGGAAATCTCTTCTATATCTCAAATTCCATGGTTTAATGACTCATTATAAAACCAGAGATGTGTACTCCAAGCAGTAATAAACTGGTGCTTAAGAATGCCCCCCAAGTCCTTTTCATATGATATATTAAATAATGGCAAATGATAAGCTTATGATAAAATAGTAGTAATCAAAATATGTCACAAAATAGAAATGCAAAATAGCTAGTCTGATTTTTCACTTTGTCAAGATCATTGAAAAGAAAAATAAACACGACAAGAACAAAATAGGCTCCATTGAAAAATCACTCCGTTTCCAACAAACCTGATTCTATACAGGGTTAACATACTAGACTTCCCATATGCATAGTGATTGGAGGGGCTTCAAAAGGCTTATAACCCCCAAGTTTATCTCTCACTGGGCTGATATTCCCACTTTTAGAACCAATCTCCGGAAGGCCACTGTTTCAAATGAACACATTCTCATGTTAGCATGGATTAATGAATTAGATTACCTACTTGACACACTGGGCACAGAGTCAACGAAGAAAATGACAAGTAAGACTCATTCAGGTAGAGGATAACTTGAAATGATAAACCCTTGTTAGTGATAGTTATCATTAGGGCTTTGAACCCTGAGGTCCATGAATGCCCAGGTTGAAGGTCCCAGGACAAGGGGAAAGAACACAAGACAAATGGCATCTTTTAGAATGCTGTTTAGGGGCATTCCCAATAAAGTAGCTAATTCTAGGGCAACTCAGCTCTGGCTAACCAAAGCTTTGTGGAAACTGTTGGATTGTAGAAAAGAGAATCATTCTGGAATAGTAGGAAGTATACTAGGTTCAAAGACGTAGTTCAGATTCCTCACATACAACTTACTTACCAATGTGTATGTGGACAAGTCAAGTCTCTGAACCTCACTAAAAAGTGGGAGAAAATTACTTGGATTGTCCATTTTCCAGAGATGTGAGAAAAGTAAAGTACTACATAAACATATCAAATTACTTTAGAAATGAACAAAGCAATTTGGATTGATAGGAGAAACAGACTCAGGAAGATAACAGACATTAACAGTATACAGTTAATGGGGAGCTATATTTGCTACAACATGGAATCCTGAGGGATCAGAAAATTTTGCCAAGGATCTTTTGCCACTTGTTAAATGTTGCCCGCTTTGTAAATTGTATTTTGGTGAATTTATGAGTTTTGAATAACTAATATGGTCAGCCTGGAGTGCAGTTTCCTGCTGCTTATGTAGCTGTGAAAGTAAATGGCCTGAAAGAGTGATTGCCCCTTTCTAGGCAACTATTAAGTGGGGAGTGACTTGAATAGTCTAGATGGAGGCTTCCTAGGTAGGTGTTAGTGCAGCATGAAAAAAGGGGTCGGTGTTAGCCAGTGAGTGGCTAAGGCTGAAGTGGCCATGATAAGGGACACTATTTGTACATCGGTGCATCTGTGACCTTTGATCTTCCTTTACTAGTGAAGGTAGAAACCTATCTATGCCTACTTTTCCTGTGTAATGTTTGTCTGTAGTCATAATAACTGACATTTAAATAAAAATGTAAAGTTTATGGTTAGAAAAAACAATTTGTACTTATTAAAGATAGTGTTGAATGGAGAGATAGAGAAAGAGAGGGGGATTAAGAGCCAGGAAGATATATTTTCAAGTATTGACTCTAATGGGGGCAGCCAGGTGGTGCAGCAGATTGAGTACCAACCCAGGGTTAGGAAGACTCATTTTCCTGGGTTCAAATCTGGCCTCAGATGCTTAGTAGCTGTGTGACCTTGTTGCCTTGGTTTCCTCATCACAAAATAAGATGGAGAAGGAAATGGCAAACCACTCCAGTATCTTTGCCAAGAAAGCCCCAAATGGGGTCACAAAGAGTCAGATGTGACTGAAAAATGACTCCTTGACTCTAACATATGATAGCTATGTGTTGCCTGCATAAATCACTTAACCTCTCCATGCTTTAAGCAACTCTAAAATAAGTTGCAGAGAAAGTGTTCACCTGTCTTGGAGAGGGAGTTTTCTCATCTAGGGATTTTTCCACAGTGAGTAAAAAGAAAACTAGGACCAGTTCCTGTCCCTATCCTTTCAAGTCCGAAGCATAGTTGCCTTGATGTAAGGAAGATGTGGCTTCTGTTCTTGCTTGAGGTATGTATTAACTTTGTGACCACCGAAGAGTCTCCTAAATCCAATGGAGTCAGGATGACAGGGAGGTTTCAATCTGCCCTCTGACAATTGCTAGCTGTTTGTCATTTAACTTCTATCTGCCTTACTTTTCTCAGCTGTAAAACTGGGGCAATAATAGGACTGTACCTATCTCCTAGGATTGGTGTGTGGATCAAATAAGACAACATCTGTAAGGTGCATAGTACAGTGCCATGACCATAAATGCTTGTTTTCTTCCTTCCATGACACAAAAAATGTTAAGAACCCCTTGATTAGAACACAAAGATCACTCCCAATTTTGAAGTGCTATAACCTTGTGATATTGAAAGTGAAGACATTTAAGCTGTCATGCCATACAGAATACGTGAATTCACAGTTTATGTATGTTACTTTATACATCTCTGTAACTTTTTGATCTAGGTTTGCTGTATTTCCTCGACTAGACTGGAAACTCCTAGAGCGTGGGCCCCTAGCTTCTCTCTTTATTTTGCTAGTCATTTTATTTTACTAGTCATTTTTGAGATACCAGTCGTTTAACCTTCCAGTGGTGGCCTAGGATATGAGACAATATGATTGACAAGGATGTTCTGCTTTACAAAACTACATTAGGAATAATCTACAATATCATTATAGATCAAATTTAAAAAATCAAATTTAAATTAAAAAACTACCTCCTCTCTCAGGTTCCTTCTTACGCATTCACCTCACTGTTGACTTGGAAGATCTCATCAGGGACTTCACAGACTTTGTTTACTTCTTCATCTTTAGTGAGAGATATTAGTGATAAGTTGGAATGACTTGGTCAGTGGCATGTTTGCTTTTGCTTATAATGGACACTGCAAGACAAATGGACCTAATCGTGTCCCTTAAAATATTTCTTGTTGCTTTTGTATACTGATGAAGTCAACAGCCAAAGTGACCAACTATCTATTCCCTGAACCTGGCATTATATCTCTTGTTTTCATAGGCTGGGTCTCATGTCTCTAATGCATTCCTGCCTCACCTCTGCCTCTTAGATTTCTTAGCTTCTTTCCCTACTCACCTCAGGAGTCACCTTTTACATGGTCCCTCCTGATCAGCCTCCCCTCCTCTTCCTCCATTGTTAGTAATATCTCCCTTAAATTATCATGCATTTATTTGGCTATCCCCTAATAAAATAATAAACTCCTCAAGGACAGAAACCAGTTTTTTTCGTTAGTTTCACAAGTACCTAGAATATTGCAGGTGACTAATAAATATTTGTAAAACAGAATTAACTTTTAAAAATTTCTTTAAAAAGTTTTTGTACTTGAACTGTTTCTAACAGTGCATATTGGTACCTTCTCTTTAACTTCTGTTGCACCTAAGGTGGCACAGCGAATAGAGCACTGACTCTGGAGTCAGGAAGACTCGAGTTCAAATCCAGCCTCAGATGCATACTGGTCGTGGGAACTTGGACGAAGTCATTTAACTTGTGTCTGCTAAAAACAGCACCTGCCTCGTAGGGTTGTGAGTATGAAATAAGATTATATTTGTAAAGCACTTAGCATAATGCTTGGCACAGAGTAGGTGTCGTCTAAATGCTTATTCCCTTCTCCATTTTGTTAGCTGTCTGTCTTTCTATTTAGTTAAAAAAAATTTTTATATGCCTTCTGGTTTCATTTCTGGTAAGAATGTCAAAATACATGTGGTTCAGTTCTTTCAGTAGACATCAATTCTTGGACAAAGATTTCATGTTTAGAATACCAATAATTAAATTAATGTTTATAGATGGTTTTAAAGACTGATTCTTAGCACCTTCTCTATTACACTGAGCTCATCATATTCGGCTCATCTCCCTCACTTTAGACTCGCTCTTGGGTCTCTGGGATCTGTTAGATGAACTTTTTGTTTTATCTTGTCCAGAACCAGGCCTCATCACCATTTCCTGGCCATCTGCATACTAGACTGACCCACACGTAACAATCCCCTCCCCCATATCCTCTTGAACTCTCCTTTATATCTTTTCCCCCAATTAGAATGCAATGTTTGTATGTTTAACCTCAGTGCTTGGTGCATAAGATAGATAGACAAAGCATTAATCTATCTATCTATCTATCTATCTATCTATCTATCTATCTATCTATCTATCTATCTATCTATCTGTCTGTCTGTCTGTCTGTCTGTCTGTCTGTCTGTCTGTCTGTCTGTCTGTCTGTCTGTCTGTCCGTCTATCTATCTATCTATCTATCTATCTATCTATCTATCTATCTATCTATCTATCTATCTATCTATCTATCTATCTTTCTATCTATCCATCTATCTAAATATTTATCTATCTAAATATCTGTCTATCTATCTATCTATCTATCTATCTATCTATCTATCTATCTATCTAAATATCTATCATCTATCTAAATACCTATCCATCATCTATCTAAATATCTATCCACCTATCTATCATCTATCTATCTAAATATTTATCTATCTTCCTTCCTTCCTTCCTTCCTTCCTTCCTTCCTTCCTTCCTTCCTTCCTTCCTTTCTCTTTCTTTCTTTCTTTCTTTCTTTCTTTCTTTCTTTCTTTCTTTCTTTCTTTCTTTCTTTCTTTCTT
>CM053627.1:148009181-148040227 GCA_028646595.1 Phalanger gymnotis | reverse complement strand
AAAAAAAAAGAGATCCTACAAGGAAAACTCACAGGAATATTATAGTTAAATTCTGAAACCCCCAGATCAAGGACAAAATATTATAAGCAACAATAAAAAAACAATTTGCATATGATGCATGATGGTACCACAATTAGAATCACACAAGACCTAGGTGACAACACTAAAAGACTGCAGGTCTTGGAACACTGTATCAAAGAGCAAAAGAACAGGGCCTCCTGCTGAAAATAACACACCCAGTGAAGCTAAACATAATTTTGAATGGAAAAAAATGAACATTTGATCAACTGTCAGACTTTCAGGAGTCTGTTTTTAGAAACCCTGAACTCCATAGAAGATTTGACATACGAGAGCCAAGAGAAAGACAAAGTACATACCAATGACCAATTACAAGGGGCTAAATAAGGATAGAATGTTTACCTTTTATGTATGGAAAATATAAAAACCCATGTCTAAGATTGTCTCTAGTAATTAGGTAGCTTATGAGAAAGATTGGGGTAGAGTATAACTTCAAAAAGTAAAACCATTCAAGAACAGCTAAAAGAGTGATTATCTTATAAAAATGAGATGTAACAGGAAGAACCAATACAGAGGATTTAGATGGGTGAGGGGGGCTGTTCCAGAAACCTACTTTCATCGGGAATAGGTTTGGGGTGGGGGAGATGCATATATATACATCTAGAAGAGTATAAAAGTCTTCTAAATTCAAAAAAAAAGAAAACTCTAAGAGGATAGGAAGGGGGAGAGTATAAAAGAGGGATCTTTAGAGGGAATAGGTTATAAGGGGGTATAGAAGGTTGTTTAGATTTAGGGGAATGGGAGGATAAGGGAGGGAGCTTTAGAGTGGAGGCAGGGTGCAGAATAGGTCAAAGGGGTGTACAAAAGGGTGTTTAGATTTAGGCCAATGGGAGGCTAAGGGAGGAATTGCTGGAGTGGGTACGTTAAGTAATAGGAGGGTAAGGTATCAGGTAGAAGAAAAGTAGAGAAGGTAGGAGAGATAGGAAAAAAAGATATGCACAAACATAAAAACAAGATTAAGAGTAGAATCTCTTAGGGAAAATATATGTTTATACATGTACGTATGTGCATATATGTACACATGTAAGTATATATTGATACCTGTATATAAACATATCTATGCCCAATTGTAGCCTTGGGGTGGCAGGTAGAAGAAAGGGGTGGGGGGGAAAGGACAAAGTAAAAAGTGTACAGCAGAGAACAAAAGAAAACCTACAAGGAAGGCTCAGTATTTAATATATAGGCTTTCTTGAAATGATAAGTTCTTGCTATATATTTTAAATCCTCTCCTATGTTCTGCTGTGCATATGTTTTTTTCTTTTTTTATATTTAAGTTTAATATTAAAGTTTATATTGTTTTTTTCTTTTCTTATTATGTATTTACTTTTTTAATATTTGTCTAAAGTTTTTTAAAAAGTAAAAATAAATAAATAAATGAAAAGGCCAAGGTCTCCCACTGCATCCAGGACCATCTCCAGTTGTCTGATCTACATCACAGCACTGGACCCAGATGGTCTGGAGGAAAAAGTGAGGCTGGTGGCCTTGCATAGCCCTCCCTCACTTAAATCCAATTGACTTGCATGTCATGACATCATTTCCCTGATGTCAGGGTCCTCTTTGAGAATGAAGGACAAGCAATAACAAATAGCTTCATTATATATTTTCATGACTCTTTAAATTGGCAACATGAGGGTATGTCAAAAGAATCCACCCAATACAGCCAGAGCTAAAACATCTCAAACTCCATGGCCAGGATGACCTGGATTTAAATCTGGCCTCTGACATATACTAGCTATGAGACCCTGGGCACATCACTTAACCTCAAAGGACTTCAGGTAATTCTCTAAAGCTATGATTTGCAGAACAGCTGCTCTCTCAAGAACTTATTAATAATCATGGTGGGTGTTGGAGAGAAGAATATACACTCTTACTACCTGCCACTGTGGCTTCTGAGCCCCAATCAGTGGGCCTCGCATTTATTTTTTTAATCTCTCTTTGTAACACCATTGAACACTTTTAAATAAATTTTTGATAGCTTTTATTTTTATAAAACCAAATTTTTCTCTATACCCCTCCTTTTCCTCCTTCAGAGAACTATCCCCTGTAACAAAGATTCTTTTAAAAAAAAAACAAAAAAGAGGAAGAAGGAAAAACTTAGTAAAAACCAATAATACATTGAAAAAATCTAACAGCGTATACAATCTTCCACATCTATAGATGTCTACCATCACTACTACCACTACGAACAAGTGAAGGGTGGATATCATTGCCTCTTAAACACGAAATATTTGACAATAAGACAAAATCAAGAATAATTATGACTTTTACCCAATAAAAGACCAGAGCAGAAATAATTATAACATTAACTAATATAAGGCAAGAGAAGAGAAACTCATAGGCCCAGGTCAACTTATAACTCTGTATGGAAGCCTTTGATGCCCTGGATCTCTTTCAAGAAACGTCTCCAACAAGAGTCATGGACAAAACTGCTTCTCTTCTATCTGCTCCCCTTCTGGTCCTTACAGCTCTCCTGATGAATAAAACCATTTCTCTGATACCATCAGGTAACCTAAGATTTGACAAATTCTTCTGGCACACAGCCACAGTAGGATGCTGAGAAAGTGTCGACTCTCTTTTAGTGACAAATAGCTCCCTTAAACTGGAAAACTGCTAAGTTCCTCAGATCTACTCTAACTTTCTGAGGAGTTTTCCCTCTTAAGCAGTGGGTGGTGATAAGGTCATGAAACCTATCCCTTGACAGATCTTCAAATAGTAGGGGATTTTTCTTTGCCCAATCAGCTCTCAGAAAGCCAAGTCTCTTCACATACACATTCCTCTTCTCTTTTTCTACTTTTTAACCTGCCAAATTTATCTTATAGCTTTCTCTCTGTCATCCTATAACTTCTAGGGCCTCATAAACAGTAACTCATCTCTAACTTATAATGTAAAACTCAACAATTCTGGCTTTCTTTTAGGTATGACCTCAGATGTCCTTACAAAATCTTTCCATTGACTCTATACAGTTATTTGATTTAAAATTTCTATTATAACCTTTAAAACTTTAAAAATAATCAAATGCAAATTACTGGTGGATCACAATGCCTTTTAAACATTGATTATCACAGTCTTTATTCTTCTTTCAAACAGGTCCTCTGAGAAGATTTATCTGAAGGAAAGTTTTCTATTTAGTCACTACAATAGTCTGAATGTGAATTGTTCTATCTCAAAATGTGAAAGTGTTCAAGGTTTGGGGGTGTTTTTTTCAAGATTTCCTTTTTTCTGCCCTCTTCCAACAAATAAATTTTTTACAAAGAAAAAGAGACAGAGAGAGAGGGAGAGAGAGAAAGAGAGAGACAGAGACAGAGACAGAGACATCATGAAGTATATAGTTGAATGGGATTTCTCTTTCTATTATAGCCTCTTGGTTTTTGTTATTGCTTTGTAGAAATGCTGTTGATTTTTGTACATTAATCCGGCTACTTTACTAAAGTTATTCAAGTCTCATTCATTGCAGTATGTGCAAAATCTCTGGGTTTTTCTACATATGTCATCATGTCTGCAAATAGAAATAATTCTGTGTCCTCCATGCCAAAATTTGTGTTTTTCATTACTTTCTCTAATTCTGTTGCTATCACCAGAATTTCTAAACTATGTCAAATAACAGTGAGGAGAAGGAGCATCATTGCTTTGTCCTTTTGAAAGATTATAATGTTTCTCCATTACAAATAATGCTGGCTTTTAGTATTAAATATATACTTTTTACTGTAAAGAAAAATGCCACCTCAATACTGGCTCTTTTTAGAATTAACATGAATGATTCTTTCAAAGGTTCTTTCTGCGATTGCTGGTGTAACCATATGGATTTGTTTGTTTTTATTTCATTCAGATTAATTATACTACTTGTTTTTCTAATGTTAAACTATCTTTGTATCTATATGTCTAATTTGATAATAGTGATACATATATATGTAAGTACATGTGTGTGTATGTCCAAATTAGATTTATACTTACAAATTATGTGAATTACAAGTCTGTACAAATTATATATAACCTATGTTTGCATCTATGGTATAAATCCAATTTTGTGTGCATAACTACACATAGTGATACCACATATACATATATATATATGGTATATATATGTATATGCTACATATATAAGTATATATATATGTATCACTACTACTAAATTATATTTATAAGAAGCAAAGATTGGTTGTACACACACACATACACACACATACAGTGTATGTCTTCAGATTTTACAGATTTCTCTGTGAATATTCACTGACTACATTGTTTTGCTCAATCTCTCCTTGGTTTGTACATTAGGGTCGTGTTTGTCTCCAGAAAAAGGGTTTGGTAGACTTTTCTTTCTCAATTTTTGAGAATAGTTAATGTAAATATTAACTGCTCTTTAAATGTTTAGTAAAATTCATCTGTTAATCCATCTGGAGGTAAGCTTTGTTGTTCTTGTTTTTTGCCCTTTACAATTCCTTGATGGTTTTGTCATTTTTCATTTTCAGAAGCTAGGAGGACATGGACTAGAGTTGTGCAAAAAAATGGGCGTCAAGGAGTTCTGATCTGTAGCATAGGACGGAATTTCTAAATCAATCAGAGCACAGGTACATTCAATAATCCTGAGTTGGGTATTCAAGGCTTTGGGTTTTTTTTATTTTTTTATTTATTTTTGTATTTATCCAATGTTTTTTCAACTACATTATGCCGCCTCCATATACTTACATATTGAAGTCATTGTAGGCTTTCCAATTATATGACATGTGCCCTCTTGTTCTCTGTTCTTAGATAAGAAATTTTACATCATTTTATATCCCCCAAAAATGAATTTGACCACATTCACAAACAAGTCTAAAAAAAATTCTATGCAACAGTCTATCTCCTTCTACCATGTCTTTGCTCAGGCAGGGCTCCTCCCCACCCTACTCCTATTCTCAGAATGTCTTACTTCCTCCCCCCCCCCCCACCTCTGGAAAGCCCTCGTTCCTTTCTTGACTCAGCTTAGGATCCACTTCTTTTATAAGGCCATTCCTGATCTTCCCAGTTGCTAGTGTTCCCCATTGCACACATTTTACTTTGTTTATTTTACATTTTTAAAATTATAATATAAGGCATTAAAGTCATGGAATGTTTCATTTTTGTTTTTTGCTGGTATCTCTACACCTCATACTTAACTTTGTCCAGGGTATTCACATAATGTAATCATAGATCTCGAGCTGGAAGGTACCTCAGAGGCCATCTAGTCCAAATCCCTCATTGTTATAGATGAGTAAATTAAGGGCCAAAAAATGTTTTTTCCAATGTTCCATGAACCCCTGTCTTCTGGGTCCAGAGGTAAGATTACCTGCACATTATCCTAAATTAGAAGTGATTGGAAAGGGAGCTGAAAGAGAGCTTGAAGCTAACTTTGGCCACTCCTTTAGAGCTGGATAGGGCATTTGAGATTATTTAGTCCAGCTTGAGCATTTTACAAAAGAGTAAACTAAAGTCCCAGAGAGGGGAAGTGACTCTATGACTTCTCTATGACTTAAACAAGGTCATAGAGAAATGAACATTTATTTTTAAAACTAAGGATGAGATAGAGTGAAATCATAGAGCTTAAATTTCCTAGATTGTTAGAATAGGAACCATAGAAATCTCTTTGTCCCACCTCTCCGTTTTACAGACCCCTAGAGTTAGCAGCAAAATAGGGAACAAAGCCACAATTTTTGATTCCTAGTAGGTCTTCTTTCAACCAAGTTGTTTAAATTTGGCCTACCTGATGCAGGTGGTAGACACTGGGGCAAAGGAACACCAGCACTTCCAAAATAGCAGCCCCTAGTTTCATGACTCAGGATGAGCAGCTGACCAGGGAAGGAGGAAGCAAATCCTTCTACATATATGTTGGCTCTGAGTTGACCTCAATCCTATTGTTTGGAAAGCTTGGAGAAGGAAAGAAATAAAACAAAGCATGGAGGACTGCAACCAACTCAAGAAAGCTTGAAAAGCCTGGAAAGACAAAATTTTGAGGGAAAAGAAATGGTCTGAGTGTTGGGGAAATATAGGACTATGTAGGAAGTCATGGCCTGCCAGTAGAGTCTCAGACGCTATTTCTTTTCTCTGATTTAGACCTTTTTGAAATGTCTGCCTCTTCCAGGACTGATTATGGGCGGGATGCCCATTACTCATCCTACCACCTGTCTTTTGACCACCTGACATCCATGCTTCCATCTCTCTATGGCAAGAATAAGTTACACATTGACCAACTACTAATGCATAGAGTGGACCCATTCTCCAGACCAGGGATAGGGCCACTATTAGGTACTCAGTTGTTACTTTTATAAAAAATAAACAAGAAAATATGAATTATATAGATTTGTTGGTGCTTAGTGGTTTTAAAAGAGCATTTTTTCCAGATAATCAATTCTGTGAGGTATTCATGCCTGGATAACAGAGTAGGTTGAATTGCAAGGTTGGAAGGTCGGTGGAGACATAGGTCTGGACTAGATTCCAATTTAGACTGGAAAATGGAAAGGACTTTTGGCAGCTAAAAAATTAAAGGAGTTGAGGAAAATCATACATTAGGTTGACTGGTATTCAGAACTGAAATGGTTTAAAATAGGGAAATGGACAATGAAATTGGATCCAAAAGAAAGTTTATATCACTGATTTTCATGAGTAAATAATTAATAAGATGTCTGTGGTCCTCCATGCTTTGTTTTATGCTTTCTTCCATTAATTAAGAATAGTTGTTTAATTAAAGATGTTTGTACCTTGAAAAGGTTTATTTGCTATCTAAGTGGCTGCAGCAATAACTTCAACTGTCCAAATTGCTATGTGGAGCTCTAAGGTTTATTATTCTATTGATATCCTCAAAATACAAATGGTCATAATGTGCCTATAAAACATAAATATAATGAGTTTCAGAAGATGTATTTTAACATAAAATGCACAATGTGGTGATTAAAGCCATAGAAAGAACTATGATTTGGTAATATAATATTCTAAAAGTATGTAATATCATATATTATTAAAGAATGTGTTTTAATAATGAAAATATTTTTTTACTATTTGAGTCACTTTAGAAAGTGAAAAAATAAATTCACTTCACCTTAAAGCATCCAGCTGCAATCTAGAAATGAGTCTGGAAGCTTCTAATCCTCATTCAGCTCAGTGGCACAATGGGTAGAGTCAGGAAGACCTGAGCTCAAATCTGGCATCAGATGTTTGCTGTGTGACCCTGAGAAAGTCACTTCTAAATGTTCAATGGAAATAACTATAGCAATACCTCCCAGAATTGTTGTAAGGATCAAAAGAGATGATATTTATAAAGTGCTTAGCCTGGTACATAGAAAGCATTTCACAGATACTTGTTTCCGTCCTTCCTCAGTCTATATGTCAGCTTTCTATAATAGGATTGAATTCCTGATTAAGAAGTCTGAATCACCTACAGTCTCATGCGTTTGTTCCTTTTGTCCTGGTGGGCCAAATTCAAAGAATAAAGTTTTATTTTGTCATTTTGATGACTATTGTCACCACTAGAAAATTCTAAATGGTCTAGAAAATTGTTCTAGAAAATCATTCCATCGTGCCTTTTAGTTGGTCACAGGTTTCATTATAATCAGAAAACCAAGGTTTCCTAAATTTGAGATATGATGAGTTAAGAAAGAAATCCACTTCTGAAAATTATCATTTCTACTTTTTAATATAACAGTGTTAGACCCATGATTCTGAATCCAACAAGGACAATGAGATACCTTCATTAAGATTTTTCA
The DNA here is from genome assembly GCA_028646595.1 of Phalanger gymnotis. Lineage (NCBI taxonomy): Eukaryota > Metazoa > Chordata > Mammalia > Diprotodontia > Phalangeridae > Phalanger > Phalanger gymnotis. Next base: position 148,032,437 of record CM053627.1, on the reverse strand, counting down.
CCTTAAAATCTTACAAATTTCCATTCCTTCCTATTTCCTATCTGTATGACCTTGAGCCAGTCTCTTCCCCTGTCTGAAACTGTTTCCTCTCCCGTACAATGAGCAGGTTGGACTAGAATATCTCCAAGGTCGCTTCTAGTTCTTTATCTTTATGAGCCTTTGCTTCAAAGTTGCTGTACCTTCTAGCATTTCCCAACAGGGGGTTTCTACAACTCATTTACAAAACTAAGCAAGCTTGATTTCAACTGTATTCAATTAAAATTTCCTCACCTGTCCTACTTACCTCATCTGTCAACTCTATCCACTTAACTGTTTACAAATTGATGAGTCATTTGTCCCCATCAATATGATCAGGAAAACATATATCAGAAACCCCTTGTAATTTTACAATATTAATCAATTAAATCCACAAGCATTTATTGTCTACTCCATGCTAGATGCTATGCATATAAAGAAAAACAACCAAATACTCTCTGACCACAAGGAGCTTATATTCTAGCAGAGGAGATAATACATGCCTCTATAAAGATAGATAGATGATAGATGTGTGTTAATATATGTGTGCATATGTACATATGCATGCATATGCATATAGACATGTTATTCAGTCATTTTTCAGGCATATCTGACTTTTTATGACCCCATTTGGGGTTTTCTTGGCAGAGATTATGGAGTGGTTTGCCATTTCCTTCTCTAGTTCCTCTTACATATGAGGAAACTGAGGTAAACAGGGTTAAGTAACTTGCCCAGGGTCACACAGCTACTAAGTGTCTGAGGCCAGATTTGAACTCAAAAAAAAAATAATAATAATAATAAATCTTTCTGACTCCAGGTGGGGCATTTAATCTACAGTGCCACCTAGCTGCCCACACATGTATATAAATATTACATAAATGTATAAATAAAAATGCAAATTAACAAGGAGGTGAGGTGATCTATCAATACTCGCTGCTTAAAAACATAATACAACTTACAGCTGTACATACATTCCACACATAGAAATAATAGGGTAAAATTTCCATCAATAGTTAGGGGTAACAATTTCATTATAGGTGGTAAACTTCATTAGAAAATGTCTAATGTTCATATCATATGCATTTTTGAAGCACATACTATGGTGTCTCACAGAGAATAGCACTCAATAAATTTGTTTGTGATGATTGAAGTCTCAAGATTTGTGTCAATGAGCCAACATTGCAACTAGATTGGTAGGAGCATTGGAATGTAAGTCAGGATACCACTAACTTGGCTGTAGAACTTTGGATATATTATAATTTCTCTAGACCTCATATGCAAAACCAGGGAGCTTCACCAGATAATATCAAAGGTTTACTTAAGTACTTAGTGATTATAAGGGAATGATATCTTTTAGAGCAATGATTTCTAATTTGTTGTTGTTCCTTGAACTTATTTCAACAATAACAATGTGTTATGAACCCCCAAGGTAATTTAATATACACAGCACTTATGATTTTCTTTTAGTTATTCATTGAGTGCTTACAATAACAATGATAATCTTGTCCAAAAAAGCTCCCAATTAAAATTTACATTATGTAGTTATAAAATATAAATTTTTATTTTTCCCACAATTATGAAGCTATAAATATAAAATTACAAAAATCTAATTATAATAATTACAAATATATTATGTGTCACATTCTGTAAGAATTAAAAGAAGCAATCTAGCAATTGCAAAATAAAGAAATATAATGTGATGCCTAGCAGATAATAGTAACTATTACTATTTGCTAATTACTATTGATAATTACTAATAGTAACTATTATCTTCAAGATATTATATTTATTTTACTAGTATTTATTTGCATTTATGTAGTATTATGATATTTAATAGTTTAATAACACTTAATAGTAACTGTTAGCTATAAGACTTCACATTTCCTTATTTTACTAGTATTTATCTGTATTTATATATTGTTATAATATTTAACACCCACTACTTTAACACTTAATAGTGACTATTATCAGTAAGACATCATGTTAAATTTATTTTGCAATTTTTGTGGAATATACATAACACCTTAATAAAATAAGCTATGTCTTAGAAGATACTTAACATAAAAATACAATAATCATAAAAAACTTAATTTCAATATTGAACACTTTATTTAGCAATAGTTTCAAATATTTGGCTCAATGCCAAACACAATCTTAAATCTAGTTCCACGTTGATTTTATGTATTTTGATTTTATGCAAGAAGAAAATGCATATGCTTGCTCATATAAATATGTGATAGAAAATGATTGGAGCATTTCACGAGCTCTGTCACTGAGAGATGGAGAGAGAGAGAGAAGGAGAGAGAGAGAGAGAGAGAGAGAGAAAGAGAGAGAGATGCACATATACTATATGTAAAATTTTAAGCTAACAAACCATCAAATAATAATGAATAGCTGATTATATAATAATGAATAGCTTACCATAAAATATTTTTTTCTTTACTGGATACTTATTAGGTCTGCATTAAATGATAAATGTACTTAAAGCTCAATTTCATATTTCATTTCATTTTAAACGGTATTTATATGGACCAATCTCTGTAATTAAAGAATGTCTTCATATGTGGGTGGCTTGCTTCTCTTCTACCACTAGCATACGGGCTGCATTCTCATAGAAACTTTACTGAATGACTGACCATGGTTGCCAACCTGTTCATTTGAAAATCTGCCAGGTAAAACATTAGCAATATAAAAGGAAAATAAGTTTAAGTTGAAAAGCAGCCTTATTACCACACCAAGAGAGCAATAAAAGTTTTGTTAGTGCAGGATATTTGTGATCGTTTCAAGATGGCACGTGCCCAGTGATCATGGTTTTCAAACAGCCTGACATTTATGCTGTAAGAATGCAAACATTCATAATATCTTGGTCACATGATTACCCAGCTGATGAGGAACAATTATAGAGTAAGAGAAGGGAATGAGGGAACTACTCTGGTGCACCATACAGAATGCAAATGATGATATGTACGTGTGTCTGGCCATCCACTGGTTTATGCTAAAATGTGAGATCCTTGTGATGATTTGGAAACAACATGATGACAGGTTGAGAAACTGCAAGAGCATATTCCCACTTAGTGGGAAGCTGTTAACATATGATATAATTGCTATACTAATATCCAAATTGTTGTGTGCTTAATCACAAGAAATTCAAATCACTGCAGAAACAAATATATAATGCTTCAAACCTGCACATGCTTGTTGTCATGAAGGAGAAAAATATACTTGTAACATAACTGGGCAATTATTTACTGCTTAAGATGCTGCAAAAGATTTTTTTTTAGTGCAAACCCCTTGAACCATCATAACAAACCCACAAAGCATTCATAACCCCCTAAGTGGAAATCACTACTTTAAAGTATAGAGGTACTTTGAACAGCAACAGAATTTAGTAGCTACAAGATGAGGTGATATTTTTAGGTTGAGTGTATTGCAAGGAGATGCCACATACTTACAGTTGCCTTGATTCTTGTTGACTGCCTGGGAGCGCTAGGGCTGTGTATGACTTAGGCATGAGGGGGTTGTCTAATAATGAAGAGTCTCCCAATGGCTCCTAAACCAAAAGAATGAATGTGTCAGTAGATGTACAAAAGAGATTGATCTGTCTCTCTATCACTCTCTTCCTTTCTGGTAGTGAAGTCAGAAACTGGGGGAACTAATGGAAGGAGTGTTCAACCTGATGTCAGGAAGAACAGAATTGAAATTTGGCCCCAGACACTTATTCATTGTATGACCTGGGCTATCATATAAAAAATACTGGAAGTAGCCAACAAAACAATACTTATCAATTGAGTAATGGCTTATATTTGGAAACAAATTTAGAATTACGTATTAAAAGTTACTTAACACTAAACTTTGACCCTGGTGTACCATTGATGGGCCCACCCCAAAGAGATCAAAGAAACAGGAAAAGGTCCTATAGGTACAAAAATATTTGAAATACTTGTGTGTGTGTGTGTGTGTGTGTGTGTGTATGTTGTTGTTGTTGAAAAACTAAAAACTGAAAGAGTGCCCATCAGTTGAAGAAATGATTGAATAAATTGTACTATATAAATAAAATTAAATATTATTGTGCTTTAAGAAGTGAGGGAAAAGATGGCTACAAAAACATACTGAAAGAATTGTATGAACTGATATAGAGTGAAATGATCAAAACCAGAACAATTTATTCTACTATTATAAAAACAATTTTGAAAGGCATAGGAACTTGAGGCTTTAGAACTCTTAATCAGCTAAATTATTAATCATAATTCCAGAGAATAGTTTTTAAAATGCACATCTCACAACAGAGAGATGGTGGACTAATATGCAGAATAAGAAATACATTTTTAGGTGTGATCAATGTGGGTGTTTGTTTTGCTTAATTGCTTACATAATACAGGTTTTCTATATTTTATTCTTTTTCTTTTCAGTGTATGGGGGAGGTGAGAGGGAAAAATATATGCACAATATATATATTTTTTTAATTTTTAAAAGAAGATGGCAGGGATTAATGGTTAGGTGGTTGGGTCTTCTAGATTTATCTATAATTCGATATGCCTTTAAAGATGTATCAGTAACTAAGGTGGGACTTTTTGCTGTTTTTATCTTAAGTGCCTTTAATGATTATGGCCTTTGAAAGGGGCAGATAAAGTGGCATCTTGTCTTGGAATGTTTCTTAGCACTAAGACAATCAGGAGCCATTGACTTGTATATGGTGGTACTAGGGATTAACTTTCCCACACCCTAAATGGGATTTTTCACTGTTCTTTGTTTGAGTGTTTTTCAGCTCTGAGGTAATCAAGTTTTCCCAGGGCCTTGAGACGGGTATATAAGATCCAAGGTTGGTGTTTGACTTTTGGGGCTCACTCGTGGAAGGAGTGTTGAGACTCTGGGTAAGCCATTGTTACTGCCCCTCAGCTTTGATAACCCAGATATTATTGGTGTTTCTCTGGTAACTATGAATTGTGATTTGAATCAGACAAGGGTCTGTTTGTTGATGTTGGTAATTTGTTTGTGTTTTGCTCTGAAGCTCAGGGTGCTGGCTTTCCCTCCTGAACAAAGTTAAAGATATATGTATGTGTGATTAAACTGAGATTGTTAACCCCTTAACATTACTTTCCTTAGTAAAACAGATCAAAAGAACCTATGCTAGCAGCTCTTGTTGCTGGTCTTGTTGGATCTGACACCCCTCAATAGCTGCTATCTGGACTGTTGCTACAAAGGATCATTTCTTTGAGGTCTCTAGTAGTTATTATAAGATAGTCCTAAGACCTATAGAGTTGAAATCTTGTTGTAATTTTTCATGATTTAGAGTTTTTCACATGGAAAATTCTTTTTCATGATCCCAGAGGAAGGCAGCATGGTGTTGTGATTGGAGACCTAGTGTTAGAGAAAAGAAGACTTGTGTTCAAGTCCCACACCCTGCTACTTGCTAGTTTTGGGACTCTAGGCAAATCACAAAGTCACTAGCTTCCACTTGCTCCAATCTGATTTTTAAGATAGTATTTTCTTCAGTGGTCTTTTGGACCTCCTTTTCCATTTGGCTAATTCTGCCTTTCAAGGCATTCTTCTCCTCATTAGTTTTTTGGAGCTCTTTTGCCATTTGACTTAGTCTGTTTTTTAAGGTGCTGTTTTCTTCAATATTTTTTTCAGTATTTTTTTGGGTCTCCTTTAGCAATTCATTGACTTGTTTTTCATGGTTTTCTCGCATCATTCTCATTTCTAGTCCCAATTTTTCCTCTACTTCTCTAACTTGCTTTTCCAAATCCTTTTTGAGCTCTTCCATGGCCTGAGACCAGTTCATGTTTTTCTTGGAGGCTTTTGATGTAGGCTCTTTGACTTTGTTGACTTCTTCTGGCTATATGTTTTGGTCTTCATTGTCACCAAAGAAAGATCCCAAAGTCTGACGGGTGCATTTTTGCTGCCTGGTCATGTTCCCAGCCAACTTATTTGACCCTTGAGTTTTTTCAGCGGGGTATGACTGCTTGTAGAGCAAAGAGTATTTTGTTCTAAGCTTGAGGGGATGCTCCATTGATTTCAGAGCTATTTCTATACAGCCAGCTCTGCCACCCCAGCACTCCTCCTTCCCCAAGAACGGCCAACCAGGACCTGATGCAAATCTTAAGCAGGCCCTGCGCTCCTGCTCTGATCTGCCACTTAATTCCTCCCACCAGGTGGGCCTGGAGCAGGAAGCAACTGCAGCTGTAGTTCTGTAGCTGCACCACCCTGCTGTCCCAGGGCAATGGCCAAACCACAGACTCTTTTCACTCTGTCCCAGCAGCTTTTCCCACTAACCTTCTCTGTTGTCTTTGGTGTTTGTGGGTTGAGAAGTCTGGTAACTGCCACAGCTCACTGATTCAGGGTGCTAGGGCCTGTTCTGCCCGGCTCCTGGTCTGGTTGGTCCTGCTGCCGCACTGGGCTCCACTCCCCTTGGCTCCATGTGTGATAGACCTCATCCAGCGACCATCCAGGCTGTCCTGGGCTGGATCCCTGCTTCCCTCTGCAATTTTGTGGATTCTGCAGTTCTAGAATTTATTCAGAGCCATTTTCTATAGGTTTTTGGAGGGACCTAGCAGGGAGCTCACGAAAGTCTCTGCTTTCCAGCTGCCATCTTTGACTCTAGGCAAATCACTTAACCTCTCAGGGACCCAGTCAGTTCTCTAAAACTTAGGTTGCAGATAAGACACTGGTCTGCATTGGCAAGACATTCCTGACGCTGATGAAATTTTAGGTCAAGTCGAAAAAAAAAAAGGAAAAGGAAAAATGAAGGAAATATAGGTTACAAATTGTGTGAGGAAACTATTGAAGAGTTAGAGGAAGTGGAAACAAAATTGTCAAGAAACATTCCCTGAATTGTCATTGGGAAAGAATGAAAGTAGTAACATGTGTATGTCATATTAAAATCTGCTCCTTCCCTGAAAAACACCTGGGCTCTTCAGGTAATGAACAATACAACAGCTTTATCTCCTTTAATTATACTCTACTTTTCAGTTGCCTACTGCTACTTGTATCTAAATCAAAGTCTATAGTTGGAGCAATCTCCCATCTGGGTTTTGAGTACTTCAGAGGCACTAAATATGTATATGTGGGGATGCGTGAGCAGTGATGGGGAAAAGAGGATGTGATCATAAAAACTGGAATCAACTAACATGAATGTAAATGAATGTCCCTTCCCAAATGAACTTTTGCCATGAGATCATAGGGAAAGAGAAGAAGAAAGGACCAAGTCTCTGTACTCTGGGATTCCCATATCTCTTTCTGTTTGCAAAGCTTATGGTTTCTGGTTCTAAAAGCGTAATACAGTATCCATATATTTAGTTAGACATTTGCATGATGTAGGAGGATTGGCAAATTAAGAGTACAAATTCAAGTTTCAGATAAAAAATATTTCAATGTATCTGTTCTTTGCACATGCACCCAGAAGCTCAGAGAATGACTTTCCAACTGTTTAAAATATCCAACAGTAATTCAAAGTCTAAAATCTGTGAGTTGCTTATTTTCAGATGGAAATCCAACAATTAAAATTTGTAGTCAAAATATTCTTTTGAGTCCATAAAGAACTTTTTAAAGTGACCAAAAGGGAGGGAGAGAATCCCGCCTTCTCCTTTGTGTCTGAGCCAAAGTCATGAGTATTTGGAAAAAGTATTGTGTAGTTGGTTGTTATATTTTACTTTTGCACGTATCTCTGTGCTTCTGAAATGCAGCAAGGATTGGGGATAAAGTGAATAGAATTCCACATGGGGTAGCAAGTATACTTGATCTCTGTTGTCTCTATCATATTCCCACTGGATGAAGATTGACAATTACTATACAATGGCATCCCGTAAATTTGTAGAGATAGGAATAACACAGAGCTTCAAATTTTGCCATATCACAATAGGGAGAAAAGTTAAGCTGAGTTACATTCTCATGTGTCCTGATGTAAAACATCCCAATGTATATGACAAAACTAATGTAGAACATCACATAGGGCCCCGAAAAAACATTCTTAGTCATCAAACTTTTGTAATATGTTCAAAAGGAATTTTATTCTAAAAATCCATGAAAAATAAGTTTGTGCTATTAAGCCAAAAAAAATTAAGCAATTTATAAGAGGTATTGTGATGAAAGAAAAGTGGTTATGTGTCAAAGGATCCAGCTTCTAATTCTGCTTTTGATGCCCATTTGCTGTAGGGCCTTCTGGTAGTCATTGAACATCCATAGGCCTACATTTCTTCATCTACACCAGGCCTGCACAACCTGTGGCCAAGCTGCAGGCTGCTTGCAGCTCACCAAAGGATTTCAGGAAGTCCATTATTCCTTTGGTGGGCCATAAGAGGCCCACAGGCCATAAGCACCCTGTGGGCCATAGATTGTGCAGGCCTAATTTATACAATGATTGGGTTAGACTACATCCTTAATGTTCTCTGTCCCCAGACCTAAATGTTGTGACCTCTAAATATTTACTATGTGCTAAACATTGTAGGGACCTGACTGTGATGCTCCCCACCTAGTCCAACTTTTCCACAGTCTCTGATAATAAAATGGTCTTTCTTTGCACCAACGTCAATCCTTCTACATTTGCCTTGTATCCCATCCCCTCCTGTCTTCACCAGTATAATATTGCCCCTTCATTCACCCTCTCTTTCTCAAATCTTCAACCTCTGTCTACTGGTTCCTTCTCTAATACTTTCAAACATGTCTAAGTAAACATGTCTAAGTTTACCCAATCCTTAAAAATAAAATCTTTATTAGATGCTATCATCCGTTCAGGTATTGGTTCAAGATCTCTCCTCTCTTTTTCAACCAAACTTCTTGAAAAAGTTTTCTACCCTCAGTGCCTCCACCTCCTCTTCTCTCACTCTTCTAAACCATCTTCAATCTGTCTTCTCACCCCATCTTTCATCTGTACCCACTCTAGCCAAAGATAATGATGATTTCCCAGTTGTCAAATCTACGGATCCTTTCTCGGTCTTAATCCTTCTTGTTCTCTCTACAGTGTGAGATACTGATGTCTGTAATTTTCTCCTTCCTGAAAACTCTCTCCTCTGGGTTTTCATAATAATCTCTTCTAGTTTTAGCTTTACTTTTTACCACTCTTTCAGTTGCTTTTGCTTGTTCATTACCCATGCAATATCCCCTAACTAGGTATTCCCCATAATTCTATCCTAGACACTCTTTTTTTTCTCTATACTTCTTTTCTTGGTGACCTCATCAGCTCTGGTGGCTTTAATTACTATTTCTGTGCATATCAATCAATATCATTTATTAAGTGCCTACTATATGCCAGGTACTACACTAAGCATATGACTCACAAACATGTGTCCATATGTGTATATAAATATTTACATGTGCATGTATGCATATGCATAGTTATACATATATGTGTGTATCCAACTTCCTAAGCTTTAGTCATGTATTACCAACTGCTTATCAGACATTTCAAAATGGATGTCCCAGAGACTTCTCAATTTCAACATGTTCAGAATATGTACTCCTATTCACTCCCGACGCCATCCCTTTTCTAAGCTTCCTTGTTTCTGCCACCATTCCCAGCCATCTCTTTACCATGCTGCATGCATGTTTCCCATCATTCTTTTCTCCACCTCACACCCTGTAACAAATATGGACTCTAGACTTGGGACCTCTTGGCCCTTGACCAGGTCCCTTGACTCGGATAGGTGGATTTTCACCTTATACTGTGGAGCCTCTAGGCACTTCCCAACAATGTCCATACCACCCTGCCTGAGTGTACTCCCCCTTCTAGCTCTTCTTTATGTCTTGCCTTACCCAGTTAGAACGCGAGCTTCTTGAAGACAAGGATTTACTTATTTGCCTATATATGAATCCTCAGTGCCTAGCACAGTGCTTGATACATAGGAGATGTTTACTAATTATTTGTGGATTGGTCAAATCTATTATTTCATGAAATCTAGTCAATGAGCTAAAATGTTTAGTGGAAACAAAGTCGGATATCTAGACATTCTGACCACAGCTGAATAATTATCTGTTTTTCCTTCCTGATCTTTGAAACTTTGTAGACACAGTCTGAGTTATTAACATTTGCCTACAAGTCTAGCCTGAACGTAGTGGGCAATTATTGAAAATTCACTAAATTGAATTGGAATCCCCTCCTTGTCATAGGACCATAAACCTAGAGTTTGAAGGGAGGTTGAAAGTCATCTGGTCCAACTGCCTCATTTTACAGATATGGAAACTGAGGACCTGAAAAGGCTGAGTGTGGGGCCTCTGACTCCAGTCACATAACTAAATTATGCCACTAATTACTCACTATTGAAAATACTTCCCTCAATGAGACACTTTAATAGAGAATTATGTAGGTTTCTATTTGCTTTCTACACCAGTCTCTCTATTTCCAGTCTCCCAATCTAATTCTTTATGTGCCTAGTAAGTAAGCTAGAATGATAGATGGAAGGCTAAGTCTGAAGCACTGAACCAATAAACTACCTGGGCTGACAGCCTTATTGATTATAATAAAAAAGGAATGTTAGAAACAAACGCATAGAATTTTAGATTTGGAAGGACCTCAGAGAACATAGTTCAGCCTCCAGTTTAGTTTTTTTATTTTATTGGTATCTGTTGTTTTTACTTTACTTTAATTTCTGATTCTTTTGATTTTATACCACCTCCATCATCCTACCCTTTTCCCTACCTAGTAAGGCATCATTTGTAGCAAATAATAAAACAGAAAAAGAAAAATAGAAATTCAGGAAACTGAACCGATTTATCAACTGGGTCTAATGGTGCATGCATTGTCCCAGACCCTTGGTCTCTCACCTCTGCAAAGAAAGGAGGGAGTTGCATTTATTCATCTCTTCTCTGGGATGGAGCTGACCTTTACAGTAACACAATGCTCCATTTCTGGCTTTTTGTCATGCTTTCCATTTATATTGTTGTAAGCATTGTCTATGTTGTTTTCTTGATGTTACTTACTTCTCTTTGCATATAAGGCATCCCATGATTTCCTGAATTCTTTATATTCAACATTTTCAGGCTGTGTCATATTTTCCTATTATAGAGTTTTTTAATCATAATTCAATCAATGGGTATTTATTTTATTTCCAGTTCCTTGATGACCTGATTAATATTTTTGTGTACATGAGAATATTGGGGCACATATCTATTAATGGGATTTTGGATCAAAAGGAATAAACATTTTTGATCAGTTTCTTAGCATAATTCCAAATTGTTTTCCAGAATACTTGGGTCAATTTACCAAGTTCCATCAATAATATGTTTATATTCTGGTCTTTTTTCAACCTCTCCAACATCGATTTTATGTTTATGATATTTGCCAAGTCGCTCAATACTGAAGGTATTTAGGATTTATTTATTTAGTAGTGTTTTGATTTTCATTTTCATTTCACTGATTATTAGAGATTTAGAGTAGTCTTTCTTATGGTTGCAAATAGTTTGCAAATTTTCTTTCAAGAACTATTTCTATCCTATTCTTGGGCTTGTGTATTTGTGATAGTTCTCTAAATATCTCAAATATTGCATCTTTATCAAAGATATTTAATGCACCTTCTTATTTTAAGAATAAGAAAACAGAGACCCAAAGAAAGAAAGTGACCACCCATGGGCAGATATTGATTCATTATATATGTTTTGTAAATATCAATGTATGCATGACTTATCTCCTCTTAAGCATAGACATTGTTTTAATTATTTGTATTTCTATCCCTAGCAACTAACGTGATAATAGTCACATAGAGTTTACTTAATGAATGTATGATTAATTGATCCAGTCCTCCAAACCAAGTCTCCCAAATTGTAGTCTAGTACCATTACTTCACAATGCTTTTCAGGAAGCATTATTGATCATGCTCAAATTTATTTAGACACGAGGAACAGCAGACTGCTATAGTCATTATGTTATAAAATACACTGAGCTGTTACCTTTATAGGAAAAATAAGCAATTTTCCCCAGGCAATATGATCAATGGGACCAGCAAAGCTGCACAGCGGTGGCTAGAACTACTTTCCCCAAAAAATCTGGGCTTTGTTTGGAATGACCTAGACCCTTTACCACATTTCTCTTCTTCGTTTACTTGTAGCCGCAGGATGCACTTAAGAGCTCATTCATGGCTGAGAAAACAGAGGGTGTATCACTAAAAGGGAAAACAGATTGTGGCTTTCCAAAAAAAGAAAATAAATCCTAAGAATCACAAGTGTCTGGTTTTGTCTTGTCTTTGCAGACTGCTATGCGGCATAGATGAAAAGCTGGAGCTGAGGAATTAACAATTCAAGAGGTAAGGAGTAAAAGAAGATCCCAAATTAATTGATTACATGCCCACTGCAAATAAGAGGGGAAGATGAGGCATGATACATGTGCAGAGTCATCTTTACAGAGATATAAAGGACTCTATATAGCTTCTAGATGGTGCAGTAGATAGAATGCTGGATTTAGAGTCAGAAAGAAAAGGGGTTCAAATTCAGCCTCAGACACTTACTAGCTGTGTGAGCAGGTACAAGCCACTTAACCTTTATCTGCCAGTTTCTTCATATGTAAAATTTGACTAATTATATTTATCTTTCCAAATTATTATGAGGATAAAATGAGGTGACATTTGTAAAGCACTTTACAAACTCTAAAACGCTATAAATGCTAACCATTATCCTAACCAGAGTTTTAAAAAGGCATACAGCAAAACCCAAGATCCATTGCTTTCTTATCTGGCAGAGAAAACTCCAAGGCAATTCACAGTGTTGCATCAGTTGAAGCTTCCATTTCAATCAGATAATACCTTCTGATAAAGTAGCCATCACACACAGACCATATAGAGAATGTTTAACTTATCATTCAACTAGTGGACAATTGGATGAAAAAAAAAAACCCTGAGGCAAAGTAGTGGTTTATGTTTACTTCATGAGACATCAGTTTTGTGAGAATCTGATTCTAAAGGATGATATGTGTGAGATGTTATGCCTCAGTAGAAAGCAACTCTAAGGAAGAACATAATCACAAACAAAAAAAGTTGCATTTAATTTGCTTTAACAAATGTCATTAAGAAGGAAACTTGGGCAGGGGAAAGAACATGGCATTTAAAAGATCTGTGATCACATAGTATCTGTTGGCTTTATACTTGCTTTAAAATTAGTATTTGCTTGGGAAAACATCAATGAATGGTTCTGTAGAAAAAATAATTAACCATATCCTATTGACAGAGAGTAGCAAATTATGAAAGAAGAATGTCACATATATTACTAGAACGGATCACTGTGCCAGGTTAATTTTTTTTCCTTAAGTGTTTTTAGTGTTGTTAAAAGAAAAAATTGAGCTCTGAGATTGGGAGGCAGAAGCTGGGTTGGTGTAAAGGAAGCCAGAAATTACTAAGAGTTATCAATAAAATTCGTTGTAAAAATAATGTGGGTCTTTTCATACTACATGAAATTTTAAGATAAAAATTTTAAGTGAAATTTGTTATAAAATCATGGACTTAAGGAATTTCAGAGCTAGAAGCAAGCTTTAAGGTCTTCTAGCCCAACCATCTCATTTTACAGATTAGGAAATGCAGAAAGTCAAAGTGACTTTCCCAGAATCGCACAAATAATTAGGGGCTAGATGGACATGGACCCAGATCTACTAACTCTCAGCCAATCCCTTTTCTACCACATAATATATATTATTAAACAGGATTAATCAATCAACAAGCTTTTTTAAGAGCTTTCTATGTGCCAGGCACAAAAGTAATCAACTCTTATTTTACTTCTGTTTTCTCTGCAAAGAACAACCTTTAGGCAGGAAGGGACAAAACAAAAGTGACCAATAGAAAGTTGAAACCTAAGTATAGATACATTAAGAAATCACCTAGTTTCCCTTGCTGAATTCAAGTCATCAGGCTTAAGGTAACACAACTGAGATAATAAAAGATACTAGCAGATAGGATGGTTGGAGTACTATTAAAGTACACTGAAATACTATCTCAAATGGTAGAAGTGCTGAAGTATTGGAAAGAACAAATATCCCAGTGTTCAAAAGAAGAGTGTGGTCTGTAAATTATGGCAGTAAGTTTGACTTCTAATCTTAGAAAAATTCCTGAAGGTGTTACTAAGGGAATAGCTAATGGTCACCTAGAAAAGGAAGCAATTATCACACAAAGCCAGAATCACTCCAAGACAGGTTATGACAGACCATCAACTTTGCACATAATATGGCTATTAGCTGATGGATTATAGGCATTCTATAGGTAGAGTCTGGGCAGCTAGATGGTATGGTGGATAGAGTGCCAGAGTTCAAATCTGTTCTCGGACAATTACTAGCTGTGTGACCCTGGGAAAGTCACTGAGCCCTTTTTGCCTTAGTTTCCTCATCTATAAAAAGAGGTGGAGAAAGAAATGACAAAATACTCCAGTATCTTTGCTAAGAAAACCCAAAAAAGGTCACAAAGATTCGGACCAGACCTAAGAGGAGCAACAACATCCTTTTCAAGCTGCTCCTTATCCATGTTGCTTGATGTTTCTTCATCTTCTATATGACCCTCTAAGGTGGGTAGTTTACCCAAAGTTCTTTTTCTTTCTTTATAATCTTCCCTTTAAAATTCACATTCATTTTTATAACATTAACTATTTCCTCTACACAGCCAACTTCCAATTATATAATTCTAGCCTTGCCTGAGCTTTCATCTGAGCTCTAGATATATAGGTGTCTATTTAACATGCCTATATATGTCCTATTAACATTTTAAATTCATATTTTCTAGAACTTATCTTTCTCTAATATAACTAAAATTGCTTCTGATTTCTCTATTTCTGTCAAAGACATCATCATTCCCTGAGCTTCAAAAATTAATATTGGACCATTTTCTTTATCTTACCAATCATACCTAATCAAGTCACTAAATCCTGTCCATTCAGTCCCTTTACTATGTCTAGAATCCATTTTCTCATTGTTTCCACTACTATTCAAGGATAGGCCATAATAGACCATCTAGACAACTGAAATAATGGATGATAATACTTCTTTCTTCCAATTTCCAATCAATCATTCAATGACACCAAACTAATTTTACATGCAAATAAGCCAGAAGATAGAATTAGGTAGTGGACCAAAAAGGCTGACCATGGAGTAAAGAAGACCTGGATTCAAAGTCTGGATCTGATACCTGCAAGTCGTGTGATCATGAGAACATCAATTGACTTCTTGGTCTCCCAAGTAACTCTCTACAAATATCATAAAATATGGAAGGATTTCTGATCTGCTTTGGTGGAGAGAATTTCCACAGTGGGAACTCCCTGCACTGATGAAACCACAGTTATGGATAAAAATTTGAAAGATTTCATCATATCATTCCACTGATCCAAATACTTCAATGACCCCCTATTGCCTTCTCAGTAAAGTTCAAATTGAACATTCACTGCCCCCTAAAATCTGGTACTACTCCCCTTTATGTACACTTTGTTCTAGTCAAATAAGACTAATCAATATTTCCTATACATATCTCATACTTTTCTACATCTTGTTGACCTTCTAAGTTGTCTTGGGTGGAAGTGTGTGCTTGTGTTCACTCACAAACCAGAGAAGAGCCCAGGAAAGCAGAGACCACACCTATTCTTAGAACACAACATCTTGAGAGAACTGACAATTTACAGGTCCTCAGAATTAGCTCTGAAAACAGCAGCATGAAAAATATGAAGCTTGAGACAGTGGCCCCTCCAACCCAGGAGCAAAGGCCAACTTTAACATAAAATTAAAAGTCAAGAAATAGGCTGAAAAATGAGCAAAACAAAAAATAAAATAAAATAACCTGACCGTAGAAAGTTACTATGACGACAAGGAAGATCAAAACAAAAATTCAGAAGAAGACAGCAATGTCAAAATGGCTACACGTGAAGCCTCAAAAAAAAAAATGGGTTGATGGTGGGCCCAAAAAAGAACTCCTGGAAGAGCACAAAAAGAATTTTAAAAATTAAATAATGGAAGTAGAAGAAAAATTGGGAAAAGAAATGAGAGGGGTGAAAGAGAATCATGAAAAAAAAGAGTCAAGAGCTTGGTAAAAGAAGAACAAAAAAATTGGGAAACGAGGTACAAAAATTCACTGAAGAAAAAAAACTCCTTAATAAATAGAATTGGGGAAGAGGATTCTAGGAAGATGATAGAGTAGGTCAGAAAGTTCCAAGCTCTCCAGATTTCCTCCACAAACAAGACAAAAAGGCACCTCAAGTTGAATGTAGAATAGCAAAAATAAGATTTGGAGCAGAACAGTGGTCCTCCTGGGACAACTGGAGATCTGAAGAAAGATCAAGTTCAGGCCAAGTGAAGTATAAACACCTCCAGGCTAGCTCTGCTGAAAAAGCAAGCAGTGAGCCCTGGGGGCATCTGGCTTGGGATGTAGTCTCAGCCTTAGGCACAGGAATTTTCACCTCCTGGACAGTGTGGAGAGTTGAGCATCTGAGGTGGGGAGGATTGAGAGAGCCTCTGCTGACAAGAGACACCAGGCCCAGCAGTACCACCAAGACACAGTCCTGGGTTAAAAGGAACTAGCACATGCTTGGTGAGTGCAAAAGCAGTGGGGCAAGGATGCTTCTGGTTGCGGGCATTCACAGGAGACCTGAGTTCTTGATCTTAGTTCCAGACCAGAGGGGAGAATTGAAGGTGATTGCCACTGGTCAGTACTCAGGAAGCAAGAGCATTTGTGCCAGGGGACCCTACCTGTGGCTTGGAGAGGTAAGGGAGTGCAGAGGTAGGGTCCAGAACAAAGCTCAAAAAATAATAGTAAGGCCAAAGGAACCATCCCCCACACCCCAGGATTAGAGGTGATTATAATAACAAGCTGCTAAAAAAATTTTTAAATGAGCAGGCAAACATAGACATAGCAAACAACATAGACAGTTGCTATGGGAATAGAGAATACCAGGCTTCATCTTCAGAGGAAGATACTGAAACAAAAAAAAAGCCTCTCCTACCCCAAAGAATAATGTCAAATGGTCACCTGCCCAAAAAAAAATTCATAGAAGAACTCAAAGAGAATTCAGTAAACAAATAAGAGAAATTGAAGAATAAAAAATTTAAGTAAGAACAATCCAAGAAAAACAAGAAGATTATGAAAAGAAAGTCAACCAATTGGAAAAAAAGATCCAGAATCTTAAGGAAGAAAATGACTCCTTGAAAATTAGAATTGGGCAAGGAGAAGCCAGCAAAGTTATAAGAGACCAAGAAATAATGAAATAAAACACAAAGAATGAAAAAATGTAAAAGAATGTTAAACATCTTATAAACAACTGGTCTGGAGAACAGCTCAAGAAGAGAAAACCAAGAATAAGTGGAATACCTGAAAGCTATAATCAAAAACAGAATTTTGATAAAATAATAAAAGAAATAATTAAAGAATATTGTCATGAGGAATTAGAACAAGAAGAGAAAGTAGAAATAGAAAAAATCCACCATTCATTACCTGAAAGAGATCCTATAAGGAAGATATACAGGGATATCATAGCCAAACTCCAAAACTCCCAGGTTAATGAGAAAATATTAAGAGCAACAAGAAAAAAAAATTCAAATATGGTGGAGCCACAATTAGAGTCACACAAGACCTAGCAGCAACTACACTAAAAGACCACAGGTCTTGGAACACTATATATCAAAGAGCAAAAGAACTGGAGTTGTGGCTGAAAATATCACATCCAGCAAAGGTAAGTATAATCCTGAATGAAAAGAAATGGACATTCAATAAATTGACAGGCTTTCAGGATTTTACTGCAAAAAGACCAGAACTTAACAGAACATTTGGTATCCAAGATCCAAGAGAAATATAAGGTAAACATCAAAGGGACTCAATAAGGACAAATTGTTCACTTTTTATATGTGGAAATGTAAACCATATGTCTAAGATTGTCATTAGTAATTGGGTAGTTCAAAAGAAAGAATAGGGTAGAGCTGAATGTGATGTGATTCTAAAAAGCAAAATGGTGTAGGAAAAGATAAAAAGAATAATTATCATAAAATGAGGTATAAAAAGAAAAACTGGTACAGAGAAATTAGATGGAGAAGGAGGGCTGGTAGTGGAACCCTACTCTCACTAAAAATAGGTTAAAGAGGGAACAATATATACATACATACATACATATATACACATATATATATACATACATTTGGAAGGGCATAAAAGTCTTCTAAATTCAGAAACAAGTAAGAAGATAAGGAAGGGGGAGAGGATAAAGAATAGGATAATGAAAGTGGCATAGAAGAGGTGTTTTTGAGAGGGGAAAGATGAGGCAATTGGGGTTAAGTGACTTGTCCAGGGTCACACAGCAATTAAAAGTCAAGTGTCTGAGACTGGATTTGAACTCAGGTCCTTCTGGCTCCAGAGCCAGTGCTCTATTCACTGCACCATTTAGCTGCCCCAGGGTTTGTAAATTAATAGGAATGGGAAAAAGAGGGAACCACACACACACACACACACACACACACACACACACACATATATTTAGAAGGGTATAAAAATTTTCCAAATTCAGAAAGAAACATGAGACATCAAGAAAAAAATCAAAAGAATGAAAAAATAGAAGATGTGAAATATCACACTGGAAAAACAAATGGCCTAGAAAGCAGATCAAGGTGTGATAATTTAAGAATTATTGGATTACCTGAAAGCTATGATTAAAAAAAGAACCTAGACAGAATCTTTTTTTTTTCTGGATGGGGGAAGGCAAGGCAGTTGGGGTTAAGTGACTTGCCCAAGGTCACACGAGTAGTTAGTGTCAAATGTCTGAGGCTGGATTTGAACTCAGATCCTCCTAATTCCAGGGCTGGTGCTCTATTCACTGTGCCACCTAGCTGCCCCATCGTACCACCTAGTTACCCCTAGACATCATCTTTCATGAAATTATAAAGGTAACTCAAACTACCCTGACATCCAAAACCAGGGAAAAAAATAGAAATTTAAATAATCCACAGATCACCTCCTGAAAGAGATCCCAGTAATATTATAGCCAAATTCCAGAGCTCTCAGGTCCAGGAGGAAATACCAAAAGTAGCTAGAGAGGAACAATTCTAATATCATGGAGCCACATCCAAAATTACACAGGATTGAGCAGCTTCTACATTAAAAGATCAAAGGGCTTGGAATTTGAAATTCTGGAAGTCAAAGGAGCTGGGATTACAACCAAGAATCACCTACCCAGCACAAATGAGTATGATCCTATAGGGGGAAATGGATATTTCACGAAATATAGGACTTTCAAGATTTTTTTATGAAAAGACTAGAGCTGAACAGAAAATATAATTTTTCAATACAAGACTCAAGAGAACTACAGAAAGGTAAACAGGGAAGAGAAACATAAGAGATTCAATTAAGTTATATATTTTCCTATGTGGGAAAATGATACTTACAAATTTTAAGAATTTTATCACTATTAAGGCAGTTAGAAGGAGTATATTTACATAGAGTCTACAAGTGTGAATTTACTATGATGGGATGATATACAAAAAACAAAAAACAAAAAACAAAATTAAGGGGTGAGAAACAGGGATGCACTGGGAAAGGAGGGAAGGGAGAAATAGAATGGGGTAAATTATCTAACATAGAAGACACACAAATTGCTACTACAGTGGAGGGGAAAATAGTGGGGCAGGCAACCCTTAAAGTTTACTCTCATTGGAATTGGCTCAAAGAGGGAATAACATACTGACAGTTATAGAAATCTATTTTACCCTATAGGAAAGTAGGAGAGGAGAGGGATAAAAGGAAGAGGAGGATAGAAGAGGGTGGGCTGGGCGAGGTGGTGATCAGAAACAAAACACAGTGAGAAAAGACAGGGTGAAAGGATAAAGAAAGAAAAGGATAAACGGGGGGAAAACAGAATGGAGGGAAATACACAGTTAGTAATCATAACTGTGAATGTGAATGGGATGAACTCACCCATTAAACAGAAGTGGATAGCAAAATGGATTAAAAACCAGAATCCTACAATACATTGTTTAGAAGAAACACATCTGAAACAGAGAAACACACACAGAGTAAAGTTAAGAGGCTGGAATAGAATCTATTATTCTTTAACTGAAGTAAAAAAAAAAAAGTAGCAATAGCAACCATGATTGTGGAAAAGCAAAAGCAAAAATACACCTAATTAAAAGAGATAAGGAAGGAAACTACATCTTGCTAAAAGGTACTTTTGACAATAAATAATACCAATACTAAACATATATGCACCAAATGGTATACTACCCACATTTTTAAAGAAGTTAAATGAATGAGAGGAGAAGATAAACAGTAAAACTATGCTAGTGGGGTACATCAACTTTCCCTTCTGTATTGGTAATTAAGATGGGCTTTTAACACTTATTTACTCAAGTGCCCTTGAAGAGTTTGGCCTTTGTTACCTTGATTAAGTTAGGAGTCCTTGACGACCTCCTTGCCTCAAGGGAAAGCCTAGTTTACATGGGTTTGAGTGACATGTTTGTGACATCAGAGGCTTTTAGACCACATGGGTTTAAGTCGCATTTTTGTGATGTTTTTATGGTCATGTGGGTGAGTAGCATGTGTGACTCACCTTTGACCCTGAACAAGATATATAAACCCAGAGGTTGGCATTCTCCCTTGGGGCTCTGATGCGTGACTCTGGAGCAGCTGTTGTTATGAGCTCCCCTGCTCCTGAACTCAGATGTTGATAGTTTCTTGGTAACTATGAATTGTTATCTGGTCTGTTTATATTGTGTGTGTTTGTAACTTGTTTGTATTTGCTCTGAAGTTCAGGGTGCTAGCTTTTTCCTCTGAACTAAGTGAATAATATTTGTATGTTGGATTGAAATAAGATTGTTAACCTCCTAATGTTGCTTTCCTTAGTAAAGCAGATCAAAAGAATCTGTGCTGGCAGCATTCTTATTGTTGGGCTTGTGTTGGTCTTTCACCCCCACAGCAGCTGCTAGCCGAATTGTTGAAACACCCTCACAGAACTAAATAAATCTAAGAATAAACAAAAAGGAATTTAAGGGGGAGTGAATAGAATTTTAGAAAAGTTAGATATGAAAAGTAAGTGGGAACAGGAAGGAATACAATTTTTTCTCAGGGATATGTGGCACCTCCACAAAAATTGAATGTAAAACTTCACAATCAAATACAGAAAAGCAGAAATATTAAATGCATCCTTTTCAAAAAAAAATAACGCAGTAGAAATTACATTCAATAAAGAGTGGTGGAAAATATAGATTAAATTAATTGAAAACTAAATAATCTCATAAAGAATGAGAATAAAGAATTTTGGTATGTTGTCTCATTGTTGTCATTCTTTTCAGTGAACTTATTGATTTTTTAATTAAAAAATCATATGTTAAAAAATCAATAAGTTCACTGAAAAGAATGACAACAATGAGACAACATACCAAAATTTATGGGATGTAGCCAAATCAGTACTTTAAGGAAATTTTGTATCTCTAAATGTTTACATAAATAAAATAGAGAAAGAGCAGATTAATGAATTGGGCATGCAACTGAAAAAACTAGAAAAAGAAAAAATTAAAATCCCCAATTAAACACCAAATTGGAAATCGATAAGATCAAAGAAGAGATTAGTAAAATTGAAAGTAAGAAAGCCACTGAACTAATAAATAAAACTAGAAGCTAATTTTATGAAAAAAAAAAATTGGTTAATTTGGTTTTTTTAAAAAAAAAGGAAAACCAAATTACTAGTACCAAAAATGAAAAGGATGAATGTGTGTGTAGAGCCTAGTTTAGATTGCAGACCATCGGGGTGGGGGTGGGGGGCATGGAAGAACAGGGAGAAAATTTAAAACTTATGGAAGTGAATGTTGAAAACTGAAAATAAATAAATTAATTTTTTAAAAATCATCCTGATTACAGAAGGAAAATAATTAAAAAAGGTGAATTCATCACAAATGAAAAGGAAATTAAATCAATAAATAGGAGCTATTTTGCCCAATTATATGCCAATAAATCTGACAATCTAAATAACATGGATTTGTTCAGATTTCTCAGATTAACAGAAGAAGAAACAAAATGCTTAAATAACCCTATCTTTGAAAAGATAAATTGAACAGCCCGTCAATGAACTCCCTAAGAAAAAATCCCCAGCACCAGATGGATTCACAAGTGAATTCTACCAAATATTTAAAGACCAATTAATTCTAATGCAATATAAACTATTTGGAAAAATAAGCGAAGAAGGACTCTTACCAAATTCTTTTTATGACACAAATATGGTGCTGATACCTAAGCCAGAAAAAGTGAGAACAGAGAAAGAAAGCTATAAACCAATTTCCCTAATGAATATTGATGCAAAAATATTAAATAAAATACTAGGAAGGAGATCACAAGCAATGTATCACCAGGATCATCATGCATAAAAGTGGCAAGAAAAAACAGTTCTGTAGGAAAGGAAGAGGGGACATGTGAGGGAGAATGAGTGAATCTTTCTCTCATCAGAATTGACCTGAGGAGAGAATACCATACACACTCAATTGGGTACCTTACCCCACAGGAAAGAAGGAGGAAGAAGATAAAAAAGGGGGGTGATGATAGAAGGGAGGGC
Organism: Phalanger gymnotis; assembly: GCA_028646595.1. Classification (NCBI taxonomy): domain Eukaryota; kingdom Metazoa; phylum Chordata; class Mammalia; order Diprotodontia; family Phalangeridae; genus Phalanger; species Phalanger gymnotis. The sequence continues at coordinate 148,009,958 of CM053627.1, read as the reverse complement.
AGATAGGGGGAGGAGGTAATCAAAACCAAACACTTTCAAAAAGGGACAGGGTCAAGAGAGAAAATCTGATACTGATGATACAAATACTGAAAATACTGATGAAAGAAAGGAAAGAAAATCTGAAACAAGGGATAAAGAATGAAATTTAAGTACTAGGAAAAAGAAGGAATTGTTTAGGTAAAGAGGTTAGAGAAAACTTCCTGAGGTAGTGAACAACCAGAAAAATAGAATGGAGCAGAAAGAGTTCAATAGTTTAATGAAAGAAAAAAAAATTAGTAGTAAAAAGTAAAAATCCACCCTCCATCTCCCCCAACACCAATTAAAAGAACATGACCTGGACCTGACTTGGAAAACAGGATTAGGTGAGATAATATCAGAACCATTGTATTGTCTGAATAAAATGACCAGGCAAAAAAAAAAATCTGTATACCATATTTCACTAAATGAAAGCAATTTTTTCAGAAGCATTAATACCAACTAGAAACATTTCATGCATCACTATGTGAAGGGAAACTCTGTATCAGAAAAAAAAACCAGCAGAAATAGAAAGATCAAAAGTACCAGGTCAAAGAAAAAATATTACAAACACAGAGTAAGAAAGAGATCAGATATTAAGGAACCGTAATCAGTATTTCACAGGATTATATAGTATTTACTTTAAAGAAAAGGAAAGCTTGGATAACATATAGCCAAGAAAGAAAAGGGAAAGGCTTAAAACCAAGAATAATTTATCCTGTAAAGAATAGTATAATCCTACAGGGGAAAAATGAACCTTTA
>CM053627.1:147993380-148008681 GCA_028646595.1 Phalanger gymnotis | reverse complement strand
GATGTTAAAAAAAAAAAAAAAAAGTTTTTTGCATGCAACTAGAAAATAAGATACACAGGCAATGGGGCATAGAAATTTATCTTGCCCTACAAGAAAGGAAGGGTAAAGGGGATGGGAGGGGAGTGGGGTGACAGAAGAGGATAGATACTGGGGAACAGGGCAACCAGAACATAAGCCATCTTGGAGTGGGGGGAGGGTAGAAATGGGGAGAAAATTTGTAATTTAAACTCTAGCAACTTTGGTGAGTCAGGCAGGATTCCAAACTTGTGATTTCCTTGGTGTAGGAAATTCCTTCCAACAATGCATATTAACAACTCATCTGTAATTGAGAGAACTTCTTGGACTGTGGAGAGTTAAAGTGACTTGCGTATGACTATTTACCCTGTATGTGTCAGAGGCAGGCATTACGGCCGGGTCTTCCTGATTCAAAAGCCTGTCAATTACTGAATCAGCAAGTATTTTTTAAGAATTTCTATATGCTATGACATAAAGCCTCTCTGCTTTAGAATTATTACCCACGAGTGAGGGAACGAGTGAAGGGAAGAGGATGATTTGGAACTGAAAACAGTTTTGTTTTTCAAGAAAAGAAATACTGCCCTTGAATATCATCATCTCTCTCATTTGCCTATTTAGGTAAGTAGAATCCGCATACTATCATCTGCAAACTGTATTATAGGGAAGACGTCACAATCTGGAAGGGATTCTTCAGTTTGTGTCAAAACCCAGGACGTTGCAGAGTCTTCTGAATGAGATCTATAATCACTCAAAAGAGTTTTATCTAACTACCAAAGGAAAGACTTTATGAGTGAACAATGACTATTGTCCAGCCTATGATACACTATTGGACAATCAGCTGGGTAGTTAGTGCATAAGTCTTGGATAAACAGTGCAGAATGACAATGAATTTGGCCCAGAACTGAAGAGGAGGATGCAAGCAGGTTAGATTGCCTTCAGGAAGGTGTTCAGTACCATCAATGATGCCAAGCTTCTCACTGAAAGAAAGCTCTATCATTTCAACAGCTGAATTCTGTTGATGCAAAATGGCTGTGAGTCATGGAATACCATGGTCTGCAAAGCGTAAAAGTTGAGCGGCACACAAAACTACAGAGGAATATTGGTGACGGGGATGGCAAAAGTAGCCATAGCATATTACCAATGAAGAATTGTGCAAGATAAGCAACATGACAGGTGTTATCAAAGAGATGAGAGACCAAAAGAAAGAAAAGCAAAAGCAAAACCCATTAGGCATGTGTAGTCAAGCAAGGGATTGCTGCACTGGCCGTGTCCAATGCCTATTGGAGAGACACAGAGCTAGAGCTAGAGGGAGGGAGGGAGGGAGAAAGAGAGAGAGAGAGGGAGAGAGAGAGAGAGAGAGAGAGAGAGAGAGAGAGAGAGAGAGAGAGAGATGGTTCTATCATACAGTAAGCATGGCACAGATACTTTATGAGTATCTATGCTATGTCCAGAGGTTGAGAGGAGTTGTTAACTTTTTTTCTGTAACAATCCTCTTTGACAACCTGGTGAAGACTATAATTACCTTCTCAGAATAATGTTTTTCAATGCATAAAATAAATAGGATTCCAAAGTAAATCAATTATAGTAAACATACGCATATGAATATGACTGTATATGAATATATATGTTCGATGTACTTGATTTCCTTCAGATTCCTATTTGTGTGTCTATCTATCCTTTTATCTATCTATACATCTATATATAATATTCATGCAGATAGATAGATTTGTTTGTGTGTATGTTATTACTGTTCAATCACTTCAGTCATGTCTGACTCTTCCTGACCCCATTTGGGGTTTTCTTGGCAAAGATAGTAGAATGGTTTGCCGTTTTCTTCTCCAATTCATTTTACAGATGAGGAAACTGAGGCAAACAGGGTTAAATGACTTGCCCAGGGTCACAGAGCTAATAACTGTCTGAAGCCAGATTTGAACTCAGGGAGATGAGTCTTGCTGACTCCAAGCCCAGCACTCTACCCACTGCACCACCCAGCTGATAGATATAGACATGGACATAAATATAAGTATATTCTTGAACGTCTATTGCAAAGGACGATTTCCCAGCTCCCTGGCTGGACCTCTAGTAGAACATTTGGGGGAAAACATGGCCCAAAAACACATAGGATGAGAGAGGAGGCACATTTGCAATCTTCATAGCTAGAGGGAGTACTTACATCGATGAGACCCCAGTCCCAGACAATTTATGGTACTACACCAGAGTGTGTGGCTATGCTCTGTCTTCTCTTTAGACTGTATCAGTTTTTCACTTTTTACTAAAATCAACATGAAGACAAATGGTCAGAAAGAGTTCAGGACTTTAAATCAGGGGCTCAAGTGTTGAATGCCAAGCTCTGACATTGACAAGCTAAGTGACAAGAGGATAACAAAGCCACTCTCAAGACCTTAGTATTTCCATATTTTAAAAGAGGATACCATACCTATACCACCAATCACACAAGTATATTGTAGGAGAAAGCACTGTAGAAATGTGAGAGGATGGTATGAGCGTGAATGATCACTATTATTATGTCTATATATTTATAGATAGGTTCAAATTTCATCTCTGACACTACCTGCATGACCTTGCCAACTCACAGTCCTCCTTCACTCCATTGGTGACTAGGAAAGTGCTAGAACATCATCCATTATCCAGAATCATGCAACAATGCTGTCATGGAACTGGCATACAACACGAATGAACTTCTCCAGGCGATCAAATGATCTATAAATCCTCGTGACTAACAGTATCAAAGGCTTTGGTCAGATCAAAGAATATTGTGTACAGACCTCTCTTCTGCTCCTGGCATTTCTCCTGGAGCTGTGGGACAGTAGACATCATATGGATCATTCTTCGGCCCTTTCTGAAACCACATTGACTCTTGGGTTGCTAACCACCTTCCAGGTAAAGGATCAGCCCAATAAGGAGGCCTCTGGCAAGAATCTTGCCAGCAGTAACTAAGAGAGAGACCCCAGGTGTGACTGTCACAAAACAACTTATTTCCCTTTCCTTTATAGAGTTGAACAATGGAGCGTCCTTGAACTCCTGGGAGATAACCTTGTGCTGTATAATCCAGAACATTTCAGTCAGCTTTTGCACGATAAGTACCAAGCACTTTGCCACACAAGAGCAGCCTAATGGCATTCAAAACATCTTCTTCAGTTGGAAGTTCAGCTAAAGAGAGATCGACTTCAACCTGAGGTATACAGTCAACAGTTGCAGCATTAGTTTATAACAATCTGTTGAGAACACTATGGAGGTGTTCAACCCACTTCTTCAGGATCATGTCTTTATCAGTAACCAATGTAGTTCCATCACTGCTAAGTTCTTGAGATGTACCATAAAGTTTTGCCCCATAAATAGCCTTCAGAGTATCATAAAGGCACTTTAGATTGTTACTATCAACATAAAACTGAATTTCATGTACCTTCTTACTGAGCCAAGGATACTGCATCTCTCTAAGCTTGGCTTCTGCTTTACTTTTGATGGATTTAAATGCTGCCTTCTTAGAGACAGACAAACTATCCTTCTGGTAAACCCTGCAGAGTTCTTGTTTTTTGTTTCCAGCTCCTAAATTTCCCCATCATTTTTGTCAAACCAGTCTTGATGTTTGCAAGTTTTCTGGCCCATATGACTAACTATAGTGCTGTACACCACATCTCTGAAAGCTGCCACTCCTTTTCTGCTCCTCTGTTGCCAACGGTGTGTTGGCTCGCCTTTCCATCCAACTTAGGAAAAACCTATTTACATGAAGTCTTCTGGTAATTGTCTAGCATTGGGGCCACTGCTTTTGTTGAATGCAAATGCTTAACTTGGAGAGATAAGTCTGTGATCAGTCCAGCACTCTGTGCCACACATCATCTTTGTCATTCTTACATCCTGTCTGTCTCTTCTCTTTAAATAAAGTAGTCTTTTAGATGCCAGTGTTTGCTAGGAGGGTTCATCCATGAAGTTTTATTGCACTTAGGTATTGGTGGACAATATTGGTGAGGAGGAGACCATGAAACGCGCAAGTCTTCAGTAGTAAGTGACCATTGCTGTTGGCATTTCCAACTCCATTCTTCCCAAGGACTCCCTGCCACTTCTGATAGTTTGTGCCTACTCTGGTATTAAAGTCACCCAGAATTGTAAGGTTGTCCTCTTCTGGTACATTGATGATGAGGGTCTCCAGGTCTTCATAAAATTTTTCTTTGATCTCATCAAGGTGCATCATGGTGAGAGAATACCTACTGATGTTGGCAGCATGACACTTCCTACAAGTGGCAATTGCATTGTCATCAGCCTGTTATTTACTCCTTTTGGGAGGCATATGAGCTTGTCAACTAGGTTAGTTTTGATTGTGAAGCCCATGCCAGCTTCACAGTGCTCCCCATCACTGTGGTCACTCCAGAAAAACATGTATCCACTTCCAACTTCAGTAACCTGGCCTTCATTTGTGAGCCTTGTTTCACTCCCAGCTGCTATTTGGATGTGACACCTGCTGAATTCTCTCACAAGAGCTATCCATCTTTCAAATCTACTAGACTTCATGTTGCCCATAAGCACACACACATTCCATGTCCCAATAGTGAGTCGAAGCATCCTCACAAAAGGTTTTGTACGCTTTTTTTGTGTTTCGGCCACTGGTTGGAATCCCCACCTGCTGTGGTAAGCAGGCCAGGATTAGATTGGATGAAGCAGACAATTTTTAGGGTACTCTATATAGCCCCTTTCTCATGCCAAGAGGTCACCAGTATGGTCCTTTAAAAAAAAAGCTGCTCAGACACCCAGGGAATGCCCAATCTCACTGCTGCTTCAGTCCAGTGAGAAGACAACCCTATGTCCACCTGTGTAGTTTCCAGCTTCCAGTGGATCCACACCTATTGCTTTGTCATTTTCCAGTCATCATAGGACTTTGAGGTAGGTAAAAATGATAAAATGGTATGGGTGATATCTTTTGACTCAACACATAAATTGGATTTAGGTGAGGCAGAGTTGCCCAAAATTGTTGGTCTCATGCTCTCTTCCAGCACAATCAAAGTCCAGTGGCAAGACAAAAGTCAAGATGACTGACAATGGCCTAGGATGCATTGGATGACCTTGGCCAGCATCTACAATGTCTGACCATGCTATAAGTACTCCATAAAACCTACTTCAGCCACTTTCATGGCCACAGGAACAAATTATTTTCATCTGCCCTTTCTGCCAGGAGAAGTCTTCACATGCTTAGGGTTGACACCTCCTAACTCACCAATGATTTGAGGCCCATTGGTTACTCTCAATCTGGTTTAATTAGTCAACAAAAACAGTCTATCAGGATATGGCCACTGTGGATGCTACAATTTCTTGGAACCACAGATTAGAGTTGAGTGACCAGTTGTATACTAAAGGTGGAAAGCAGGCCTGAGAAGGGCTCAGCAGCACTCACGCCAGAGGTATTGACCTTCCCTGAACACTCATATACATCAAAGGTTTGGACTAAATTACTGGTATCAAACTCAAATAGAAAAGGATTACTGTGGGCCTCATATCAACTTAGAAAATCACAAATTAACATTATCTGTGTTGCATTGCATTCTTATTCTTTTTGTTGAACATTTTCCAGTTGCAGTTTAATCTGGTTTGGCCCACACTCTGGAGTTTTGCAGGGGCATGACACCTCTGAATTAGATGATCTTTAAAATCTTTTCCAGCATTTCATTTAGGATCTTTTAAATTATATGCAGTCTCTGTCTAAAACAGCTTTTTCTTTAATCTATAGCTGATTTTCCCTTCTATTTTCCAGATGTTCAGGCACCAAAGAGTAAAACAAAAGTGCCAAGCAAACAGCCCCAGGAGGGGCTAAGTTATCAGAGTTTATGAAGTCCTGATCTCTGAGGGAGACTTTTTTTTCAATTCAGTACTTGATGGAATTTATTCTTCTAGGGTTTGTTTTTTTCTGGCTGACTCAGAATCCTAGGGCATGGCTATAACACTGGGAAATCTCTACTTCTGGGTAGGTTACTACTATGTATCCCTTTCTACAGAGGATCTGAGTAAAGAGGAATCCAGTTGGAAGAAAGAGTGTGGGTGCTATGGAAGGAGAGCCATGCTAATGTGCTGTTGATAGTACTGTGCGTCAGTGAAATCTCCCAGGAAAGCTACCATTCTAAATTAAAACTATACCCAAGAAGACACTAAACTCCTCTGAAAACGAAGTAGTTACCCATACATTTTGGAGTTGCAAAATAAATTATGGTACACAAATGCAATGGAATATGATGCCCTTTAAAAAGATAATAGGGAGAGATTCAGAGAGACCTGGCAAGACTTTCATGAACCAATGTAGAGTGAAGTTGAAGAGCAGAATGAACAGACCTGTTTATATGAGCACATTATAAAGGAAAATAATTTTGAAAGACTTAACAACTCCAATCAAAGTAATGATTAATCATGACCTGAAAAGACTAATAATGAAACATTTTCCCCACATTTTAGCAGAAAGCTGATGGACTAGAACAGCAGGATGAGCTATAGATAGATAGATAGATAGATAGATAGATAGATAGATAGATAGATAGATAGATAGATAGAGATATAAATATATATTTTCATACATGGTCAACATGTGTAAGGGCAAGCAAAATGAGATTTTTTGTTGTCTTTTGTTTTGGAGTGCTTCTCAGCACTAAGACAATCAAGAGCTTTTGATTGAATCTTGTCTTTGTAGGAAGGCCTACATCCTTTTGCTAGTTAGGTCACAGGAAGTGTGAAACCTTCAAGAAGTGTGAAGCCCTTGAGAGGTGTGAAACCTTCAAGAGGTGTGAAGCACTCTGACCCTGAAGAAGTGTATACATACTCTGAGGTTAGCATTTTGTTTGGGGCTCACTCATTGGAAAAGTGTTGGTGTGAAGATTCTGGATAGCTGTTAAGGAGCTCCCTAGCTTTGAAAACCCAGATGTTGGTGTTTCTCTCTCTGGTAACTATGTGTGTATAGCTTTGATCAGACAGCTAGAAACCTGTCTGTTGATTTGTGTTATTTGGTGTATTTATATTTTCTCTGTTTGTAATTTCTGTTTGTATTTCCTCTGAAGTTCAGGGTACTGGCTTTTCCCCATGAACTAAGTGAATGATATATGTATATTTGATTTAAGTGAGATTGTAAACCCTTAAAGTTGCTTTCCTTAGAAAAGCAGATCAAAAAACCTTTGCTAGCAGCCCTCCTATGAGCTGGTGTTGTTGGTCTTACACAGCCACAGGAGCAGCAAGTAGCCTTGTTGCTTCAACATGTGAATTTGCTTTGCTGGACTGTACTTATTTGTTGTAAGGTAGGGCTTTTATTAAGGGAGGAGATAGTATATGGAGGGGTGAATGGGTGGGTAGGGTTAGCAATGAACAAAATGCGAAAAAGGAACTTTTAAAAAATAAATAAAAGAGAAGGGAAAGTCAATTAGAATAGAGTTGACAACATTCCATTAAAGTTAACATATACATTAAACAAAAGTAAGGTGTATATACTAAAGATTCACAGTTTCATGTAGAGCCCTCTTTTTCTGTTCTTTTGACATCAAAATGTCTCTTTGTTGATATGGGTTAAGTCTGTAATGAAATAAAATAAAATTTAAAAAGAGAATGTACCTATGACTTAGAAAATTTCTAGTGTTATGTAGGGGAGAGAACTCTGGATTTGGAGGCAAAGGGCCTGGATTCAAGCCATTTAACCTCTATGGGCTTCTGTTTCCTCATTAATTAGTACTGGACAAAATGATTGCATTGTAACTCTAGTAGGCTATCATCTGTAAGTGCATATTGAGAACCAAACTTTATATTATCAAACAAACAAAGTTTTTTTTTCTTTCATACCTCTAATTTCCTTTTTCTATCTTGGTATCAGAATTGCTCTCAGAACCTACAGTTATAAAAAAGTGGAAAGCACCTGAGACTGGCTTAACAAACAGGCCCATCTCAGCACTATTTGCATTTTAACAGGGATAACCTGACACTTTAAAATGTCCACTATTTTATCCATGTGTGTATGCCTTCCATAGATACAGATGGCAAGCTCTAAGCTTTCTCATCCTGCATGATTCTAGTCATGTTTTCCCATAAATCTTCCCCTAGAGGGTCTATCCAACACAATTCACCAAACTATAGAAATTCCACTGGAATTAAGGATTTAAACTCTAGCAGTGAAATTTCAGGCATCAACTAGTGAATTGGACTGGGGGTGAATTTGGGGTTTTCTCAGCAGTCATCATCTATTATATAGATTCCTAAAGTTAGCCTTGATTCCATGTTTTTAAAGAATAGAAACAAGAGCCTCCTCTTTCTCTTCACAGCACAAAAGAGAAAGCCTTCTCTTTTCTCTTATCTCTACTTGCTTCATATTTAAAAAGCAGTGTTGCTGACATCTAGCATATGCAACTAATCAATCGCCCAAAAGGTGTTTTGAACCACTGCTATGTGCCAGGCAGTGAAGATATGAAAAAACAGTTCCTGCCCTCAATCAGCTTACATTCTACTGGGGAAAACAACATGCAGATATTTCAGGGTAGTGCCTGAAGGCATTCCCTAACTTGCAGGGTTGAGCCCACTAGCACTAGGGTCAAGATATATCGGAAATCCACATCTCCTAAAACTCCTAAAACTCCTAAAAACATGAGGGCTCATGAGCCCTCATGGATGTGTTTACATTTGATAGTAGAACAATGAACACAGTTCAATGTAAAGGCATTTGATAAATTGCACAGTTAAGGAAAATAGTAACAAAACATTTCCCTCATAAACTCTGAGCATTCACTCCCTCACAAATACACACATGATCACTGAGGATGAACACATATAGGAACACACATGGAGAGGCATACACATAAAAATATACCATATACAAGAGTGTATGCATGATTTGCACACTTGTGGGGAGTATACATGGGCAAGTTGCACCCACGGAGGAATGCAAAGATAGGAAATATAGGTGGCCAAGGCACAGTCATAGAGGTATAAGCCATACCCTCAAAGTTGCTGGGCTTCTGATGTTTGTAATCTAGTTCTGCACCATTGTACTTCTCCTGCAGAGGCCATTGGTACCACTGTACTTGTCCCACTGGTGCCATTGGTAGCTTTGCACTGCTCCCTCTGGGACCATTCCTAATATTGCACTGCTCTCATTGGGGGCCACTGGTACCTACTCCCTAATACCATTGCATTGAACTGCTCCTACTTGAGTCACTGGTACCATTATACTGTTCTCACTGGGACCATTGGTTTCATGGTCTGTACTGAACAAGCATGCTCCTTATTGGTCTCCAACAAAATGCTGCTCTAAAATGCAATGCTTAGTTATAGTCTCCACCACCCCCAACTACTGGCACAGCTAAAATCCTTAGATATCTCTTCCCCAGGGGAAAGCTGGTGCTGTCATGGTTTCTTAGCTTAAAGTCTGAACATAAGCCTTTCCCATCTATTTTAGAAAAGGCAGAGAAAAAAAGCCTTTCTCTAGGACAAGAAGAAAGCTTCCCTTGTCTTGTTCCCTCAAAGTCTTGGCTACTGCTAATCCTTTCATCTCCCTAGCAGGAGGTTCTCAAGCCTCAGGTACTAAGCTCTTTAAAACAAAGAGCAGGCTCATTCCAACTAGTCCACATCCTCAGGCTTGGTCTTTTCCTTGGACTTCTTCCTAGCCCAGGATTTGAGCCCTTTGGTCAGAGACCTTAACCTAGCTTATGATCATTATTCTATATATTTCACATTTGTGTTCTTTGAAAGCTGGGCTATAAATCAGGAAATTGTTATTTTCTTAATAATTACCAAAAAAACTCTTGGGACTTCAGGGGTCTCCAGTTTTTAAACCTCCAAATCTCTTCCATTTTTATGTAAATGAGTTTGTAGCTCAAAACACTGAGGTAAAATGCCAAATCCTGCAAGTCTGGCAACTGTCTCTGATACCTATTCATTAACTGTCCTGGACCATTCATATGCAGCCATGCTAATCAAAATCTGAAAGGGGCTTTCCCCCATACTCTTACATCAGGAAATACAAAATACATGCGAAACAAATACAAGGTAATTTCAGGATTGACATAATAGCTGCTCAGTGAATCAAGGAAGGGCCCCTGAAGGAGATCCATTAAAATTAAGCCTTAAGGAAGATGGGGATTCTAAGAGAATAAGATAAGGAAAGACTCAAATTCAAATAAAGAAATGAAAATTTCACATGTGGCTGTTCCTCATGCTAAACAAACACTGTAAGGGAAAGTTTGTACCAGTAGGCTCCTAGATAAGACTTTTTTTTTCCTCTAAGTTTTATTTTCTTCACTGTAGGAATTCACTGGAGACTTAATACCACTGTAAATTCCAAGTGTCAATTAATCAAGAAGAGTCCTCTATTGCCATAGTTATATTAGGTTTCATTAGGATTCTCAGAAGAGTGCAATCTACTATTATTAACCAAAAGTTTTTGCCATCTGTAGCCTGTGCGCAGGAAATGTGTCTTCTGGCTGTGATTCACTCAGTTCCAAGTCATTTACTAACATTGAGTAGATTAGCATTAGTGAAGGTAGCTCTTTTCCCTGGACATATTTTGCCTAAGTACTAGAACAACTCAGAAGCCTATTTATTATTCCTTGTGCAATAACCAGTTTGCCTAGTAACATCACATTCACTGTCTTATTTACAAATTATCCAGTAATACTTGGACTCCACTGTATCAAGGAGCCCACACTTGTGACAATAGCAACACAGAAATCAAGTAACAAAAGAAAATTACATTAAAAGTCATCTGGAGGGGGGCCCATGCTTCAATCAAATATGCTTGTGATTCTAGGGTAATTCTATTCATCATCATCATCTTCATTAATAATGATCTTGATCCCCATTCAGAAGAAATACAGTATCATATAAGGAATAGTATTGGACTCTAGGCAGCAAGATCTGTGTTCAAATCCCTTCTCAGATTTTCTCTTGCTGTGTGACCATGAGCAAATTACTTAGCCTCTCGATGCCTCAGTCCCTGCAAAGCAGAATAAAAATACATGTCCCACCTAACAAGCAAAGTCTTTGTGAGTTTCAAATTATATAAAGTATATAAAGCATTTCAAAAACTTAAATAGGTTATATAAATGCCAGTTAATAATAATATAATAATAATATTGTATCAACTTTGACACTAGGAACTATTTATTGAGTTTGTCCAAGTATGTGGTAGTACGCCAGGTACTACAAAGTTTTTGGGGTTTTTTAGTTTCTACTACTTTCCCCCTTGATGAAGAGTTTGTAATATGCAATGTAACACAGAATATAATGTGTGTCTGATGCTAGGTGACCTTCATCTGGCCTGCTAGTTACTGCTCCATGATCATAAAGGACACCAGAAATAGGGAATCCCATATAATACACAGTATAGTACATGGAGTTCTCCCTTACTAGGGTTCTTCAAGAAATGGCTAAGTGATCATTTATTATCTATGCTATAGAAAGAATTTTTGTTCAAGTAGAAGTTCGTTGGACTGCACAGCATCTGAGACTCTTTCTAGCTTTGAGATTCTGCAATTCTGTGATTCTACTCTGAGAAATCACTATTTCCGAAGGGTCAATTTATCAATTAAGTAATATTAAAGGGGTACAAGGGTGAGTAGAGGGATGTGGAGTCTGCTTGGAAGTCTTACTTTATTGTGAAATTGCATGGCTCTATGAAGTAGTCCCTGCTCTCAAGCAGATTACATTCTATTGGGAGAAAACAACATGTCTATGCATGCAGAAAATTAAATACAAAAGTATATGCAAAACAGTTTGTGCCAGCCATTCCAAAGGAGTTGAGCTGTTCATTCAGTAAGGCATAGTACCTGTATGTGAGTAATAGGTAAATGAGTAAAATGTAAATATGAGTAAAATGTGAACTCGTGTGAGTTCCTGCTGCCTCAGAGATGCAAAAGAAATTCATACCTGTCCTGGTGTCCAAGTTTCATGTCCCTTCATCCTAAACTTGTATGTGAAGATCTTTGAATGTGATGCTAAAGATAGGGTAGACTGAGGCTGTGCATGAGCATGACCAAACCAGATCAAACTAAAATTAGTCCATCTCATGGTTTATAGGTCATATAGAGAAGATTGCCTATTCTGTCCTATTTGGCTCAGTCACCATTTAGAGATTCCACCCTCTTATTGGATACTGACAAAGTATCACCTTCTCTGGGTAGATAAATCACTTTATGACACCCGAAGTGCTCAAAGTCTTCAGCATTTGTTTCACTGATAGTTGCCTGTTTTCCATTCGAATGTAGTACCCAATCTAAGGTTGCCTATACTTCTGAGGTAGGGATGGGGGTATTTTTCCTACTGTTGTTTCACTGCCTCAATTCTTTTTCTGATCTCTACTTTCCTAACACATATAAATTCAACTGAGAAATCACTATGGGCCAAACGGACAGTTAAGTGGAGCAGTGAATAGACCTAAGACTTGGAGACTTGAGTTCAAATTTGACCTCAGACATTTACTATCTGTGTGACCCTTGGCAAGTCACTTAACACCTAATTGCCTCAGTTTCCTGGATTGTAATATGGGCATAATAATAGCACCTATCTCCCAGGATTGTTGTGAGGATCAAATGAGATGATATTTGTAAAGTTTCTTAGCACAGTGCCTGGCAAATAGTAGATACTTAACAAAATGCTTTCCTTCCTAACAAACAATCATCTTGGGAGTCTGTGCCCTTATTCCAAAGATGCTTCCATTAGTCAAAACAATTTTTGAATGAACCAGTCAAGCATCTATTAAGCAGCTATTATTTTCTTAGTACTCTTCTGGGCAGTAAGTACACAAATAAAAAAGGTGAAACAATCCCTATCCTTAAAAAGTTCACAGTCTATCAGAATATCTCTTTTGGGTTGGATTGGATTTGTATCAATGGTTCGTAATTAAAATCTGTGTAATTAAATCAAGAGTTTCTAACTTCTCTAGGATGCTTATTAAATTAAACATTAAATTACTTATTAGACATGAAATTATTATTTTAGCTATACTGTATTCCCTTCGAAGGTTTAAAGATTCATATACACTAGCTTCAGCGGTATTGTCTATAAAAAGTGAAAAAGAGGAATCAGGTAGACATATGATTTGTATACCTATCTAACAGATGTGTCATAACTTTTTATGGTTATCTGTTCCTGCACTCAACTGGAAACCCATGTTCTGTTGTGTGAGGCATAATAAGCAAATGAGAGATGGAAAGTAACAAGGCTGATTTGATTTTTATATCTGCCCTGTGATATTAGTTCCAAAATTTTATAGTCAAACTCCTATTAGCTTGCTGGTAGACTAATTGATGCTTTAAAAGTATGTGGTTATTGAATTGTTCCTATAATTCACACACACACACACACACACACACACACACACACACACACACAAATGAGCAGTCTTTCATCAAACAATTGTTTATAATTGTTCTGTAACAATTGAGATGAAATAAAAAGTGAAGACTTTGCTATAAATATGTGTGATGACAGACTGACAAAATGCACAGAATATCATTTAATGCAAATCCCCACATGGAGGAGGCTGCAGATCTTGTTTTCAGGAGAGTCGTGAGGAAAATAATGGAATTGTCTTGTAAAGAATATGGAATAAATATAGACATTCTGTCACTGGTTCCATTTAGCTAACCATGTGGTAAATAAAGGGTTCTTTTAATGGATGAAGAGATATTTGAAAAAGCATTAGTCAGCTTCTGCCTCTCTTTTGGTGGATCACTGTCTTTTCTGATGGAGCCCTATGTGGAATAATGATGGAAGGAGAGAGGCCATGGGTCCTCTCACTCTGAGGCCTATGTATGGTCCAATGAATATGGACCTCATTTTTTGCCTGCCCCAGTGTTTTGTGGAATTTTTTTCTATTTTAAACAGAGATTAGTTTGCAGTCTCTGACTTTGTTCATTTCAGAAGGTCAGGTCAGAGCGAGCACTGGGAGCCTCAGCATATGGAATGAAATCCATACTGAGTTTTGCAGTCAGTCCAGCATCAATGCCCTAACTAGTAAGGAGCAATTTTCAGTATCTAGTCTAGTGGCATCTGAAATGGAGACTTCTTGGCAGTGATGTTACATTTGGACATGAACTTGATAGAAGATGCTTTATTTCAACTCTTTGGTCCATTCCATCTACAAGAGGAGTGACCAGGAATACTGGGAACTAGTTTCACCACTCCAGTCCTTATAGGAAGAAGAAGAACTGAATCCACCCTGGTCCAAGGAAAGGCCATGAATAGCTACAGCTGAAGTCTCTATAGTCACTGGCCTCAGAATAATCATCTTTGGTCTTCATGCTCACACATAGGCAGAGATCAAGGAGTTTGGGGAAGAGAATCATTGAAAAAAATATTTCTATGTACATATTAGATATTTATAACACATAAATTAATGAGTGCTGTGACCTACAACCCAGAGTCCAAGCATAGGAAAAGAGCAAGCCTGGAGGCAAGGTACCGGTAGGTCTGGTCTTCTTCATAAATTACTCATCACTCCGCAAATAGTGGCCAATCTAGAGCTCTTAGAAAAGAGGGCCTTTGGCTCCCATTTGACAACCAGGATCCCAGCTTAGAAAGAACTCTTGTTTTGCAGTCAGCAGCAGCACAGCTTCAGTCCACTCAGAGGGTTTGTAATTCCAAGAGGAAAGAGAGGATAGAGGGGACCAGGGTCTCCTTATCCCACGACAACTGTTGACAACAACCCATGCTTCAGTTTCATTCATTTTTCAAACCCAAACACTCCACTGAGGCACATCCACTGGCTTCCATTCACCAACAATCCCCTCTGAAGGGAAATGGAAGGCTGGGGTCCAGGAATATCTGAATAAGTCTCTGTTGCAAGTGCAAATTCATTGCTCACCCAAGTTTCTAGATCTATCATCTTGCTCTGCTCCGGCTTAAAATACCTCCTCCTCCTTCCAACTGCTTGAGTCCTTGCCGAATTTATAGACTAGTCTCTGGCCGTTGACCTGCTCCAAGATCTTTCATTTGAAGTAGTACCTCATGACATTGCAGAGTTTCTCACAGGTCATGATATTTTTTTTCTTCTTCTCACCCTACAGCTGGGCCACAGCATCAGATCAAAGAAACTTGAAGATCCCCTAAAGCTGCTTCTCCCATTTCATGAGGCCCTTGTTGAGCTCCAGATGGATGAGAATGTCCTATATAAAATTCCATAGGTGAGTGCCTCTTGGAGTACATTTGTTCATCTTGCCCTCTAGATACTCTCAGGCAATCTTGCTCAGCTCCTGGGGCTGTCCTTGTTTCTTCTTTCCATATTTCAGGTCTTCTTTCTTTATAGTCAGAGAAGTTGTCA
>CM053627.1:147958185-147992880 GCA_028646595.1 Phalanger gymnotis | reverse complement strand
TCGATAAATATATGCAGAATAAATGAATGTCAGGAACATGAGGCACTTCTTGGAGTAGTTCCATTGGAGCTCCTTGAGTAGAAAGGTGTAGACAGGTAGGTAGGAAGAAGTATTAAGGTCCTTAATGAGGTCTTTTTGAGAAGGAGCCAAAAGGAAAGAAGAAGGTAACCAAAGAGCAAATAAGGATCTTTGAAGGAAAGACTTAGATAGTTTAATCATTTTTCTTCTAGTTCTCTGGACACTTACCAATATAGTATCTGCTGCATCCAGCATTTGTTAATTTCTTCGTGATTTTAAAATATCAGTATTTTCATGTTGCTAATGGTGAATGTAACCAATACAAATTTTTTAAATTGTTTTCTTAGCTCATTCCATGCCTCCATTCAGCTATCAAAACTAATTTTTTGAGCGAAAAAAAATGGTGCAGCCTGCGAATGTCTCCCCGCTCATCAAGGCGGGACAATATTTGGCTCTGCTCTTGGGCATGGTCTACGGTTCGAAACGCTATGCTTATCTAAAGCCACGGGCAGAAGAAGAACGTAAGCTAGCGGCAGAGCCAAAAAAGAAAGAGGAAGAATTGAAGAAGGCTCAGCAGAAATTTAGGTGACACCATTTTGAAATAAAAGATTTGCTGTGTTTTCTTCTGCAAGAGTTATGGTCTAATAAAGCTTTCTATGATGTATTCAAAAACCCAATTTTTCTAAAAGACAGATATGAACATGTTCTTTCTTCCTCAATAAACTCCAGTGGCTCCCTATTACTTTCCAGGAACGAATTTTTTTAAAAAAAATCCTCTGGCATTTATTTAAATCCTTTCACAGACTTAACTCAATTTTTTTTTGAACCAAGGAGTTCACAGACCCCATGTTAAGAACTTCTGACATGTTTCATTTCTGGGCATTGATGCCTAATGCACAGCATTAATTTTAGTAATATTTGAGCTCTCATGAGGATAGGAAACATATGTAATTTATTGATTTTTAAATAAATGATCTGTTTATTTATAGTTCATTCTAGGTCTTTTCTAGGGCAGGTAGGTGGAGCAGTGGATAAAACACTGAGCCTGGAGTCAGGAAGAACTGTGTCAAAATCTGGACTCAGATATGTACTAGCTGTGTATCTTGAGTAAAGCACTGAACCCTGTTTGCCTCAGTTTTCTCATCTGTAAAATGAGCTGGAAAAGGAAATGGCAAACCACTCCAGTACCTTTGCCAAGAAAACCCCAAATGGGGTCAAGATATTCTGAAACAACTAAATAACAACAAAAGGTATTTTCTGCCTGATTCTCCCTTGTGCTTTTCATAGAGAAGGCTTCCAAAAATTTATAGGAAAGAAGGAGAATTCATCTTCTTCCTATACAATAGCAGGATTGTATACCACAAAACCACACTACACCTTTGACTTGTGTTTCAA
Organism: Phalanger gymnotis; assembly: GCA_028646595.1. NCBI lineage: Eukaryota > Metazoa > Chordata > Mammalia > Diprotodontia > Phalangeridae > Phalanger > Phalanger gymnotis. Next base: position 147,991,467 of record CM053627.1, on the reverse strand, counting down.
ACAGGAGTAACCTGGAACTCTAGGACCACAGAGTCTTTGGAAGACCACAGTCTAGACTAAACACAAATGCACAGAGCCTGATGTCTTTCTGGTTTCAGGAGCCTTGAACTTTCTTGCACTAAGAAGCTATGTGAAGAAATGTAGGCAAAGGAAGGACTGGTGCTCTAAGATGGCCAGTACTCCTTGCTTGCCAGTATATATAAGTGGACAGCAGAATAATGGTGGGTGGGTGAGGGTTTGATAGGGAAAGAGAGTGATGGAAGCAATCAGCTTGAGAGTGGATTTAAAATGCAGATCACACAAGAGAGAGATGTGAACAGATGGGTGGGTTGGTTGGTTGTTGTTGTTCAGTCCTGTCTGACTCATCGTGACCCCATTTGGGATTTTCTTGGCAAAGATACTGGTTTGCTATTTTCTTCTCTAGCTTATTTTAAAGATGAGGAGACTAAGGCAAACAGGGTTAAGTGACTTGCCCAGGTCACACAGCTACTAAGCATCTGAGGCCAGATTTGAACTCAGGAAGATGAGGCTTGCTGATTCCAAGACCTCTGATCTATCCACTGTGCTACCTAGCTGCCCAAAAGGCCATGCTAATTGGCCATCAATCTCCCAGAGATAATTCCAGGGAGCTTAGAAGGGGAGGGGGATAAGACCAGGGGTGCTAATTATCTTCCTGAAGCACACACACACACACACACACACACACACACACCCCAAGTCTCCTAAAAATGATGTGGGAGAACTTCTGAAAAAGAATCCATTCTTCCATTCTCTTCCCTTAGTTCTCTCCCCAGGGAATATCCTCATATATATTGTCTACTTATTAGTGAGACTTTGATTTTTATGCTTTAGCTATAAATGCTACAAATCCAGATTGTGTTCTTATTGATTATTTTTAATCTATTTTTGGTTAAAACTTGGGGTGCCAAGGCTACCATCAGCCTATTTGCTTTATTTCTAATAAAAACAAATTGTTTGGGCTTTTTTAGCTGTTACGTTGCCAACTATTATAGTCATTTTGAATAAAACATCAATTTCTATAAAAAGAAAAGAAAGTTGATCTTTTCTAAAAATCTCATTCAAGGTGAGCATGTGGACAGAATAGTTCTTTGTCATTGCTATTTAAGGAGAAAAGCGTTCTCATATACTCTGGACTCAGAATTTTTGGATGAGTCAAACAGAGAATCAGCCATTCCTTCATCTGACCCTAGACTTTCTTAGCACATAATATAGGTATAGAAAATGTCCATGGCTATGAAGGATTGATTAAATGCTAGAAAGCATCTGAATAAGTCATCCTCTCCAAAACCTCATGTAATTCATTATAAATTTGAGGGGAAAATCTCACTAAAACTTAATACTAAATATTAAAACTGAAACTAATGACTGAGATAGTAACCTCTGCTCTCTTTAATTTCCCACCATGCCTTCTCCAAATGTAATTCAAAACCAGGAAGAGACCATCTATATAACTAAGAATATCTAACATTTGTATGATACTTTAAAGTTTACAAAGCACTTCATATAAATGCAACGACTCATTTGATTTTCGCAATCAAGGAGATCCTCATTTTTTCCTTATTATTTCCATTTTTCAGCTACTAAGTATGTGAGGTTGGTTTTGAATTCAAGTTGTTCAGACCCCCAGCCTACATTATATATTATACCAGCTAGACACTGAACTCATCTCTCATTCACATTTGAACAAGCATGGTTATCCGACTAACACAGAGCCCATTCTTCATTATCATTTAACAAAGCCTAATCTCTACTTAAGGATTATCTATTGATCAACTTTTCCTTCTTCCCTGGGGTAAAACAGCAGAGAAGAGAAGAAATCCTCAGTGGAATTAGAGCAGCAGGTGGCAAGGTATTTATTAAGCACTTACTATGTGCCTGGTGGGGCAGGCAGGTGGCACAGTGGATAGAGCACCCAGTCTGAAATCAGGTAAAACCCAAGTTGAATTCCAGCTTTAGGCACTTACTAGCTGTGTGACCCTGGGCAAATCACTTAACCCTGTTAGGCTCAGTTTCCTCATCTGTAAAATGAGATGGAGAAGGAAATGGCAAACCACTCTAATATCGTAGCCAAGAAAACCCCTAATGTGGTAATGAAGAGTAGAACACGATTGAAACAACTCAACAACAGCAACGAGAAATGTGCCAGGCACTGTGCTAAGTGCTAGCTATACAAATACAAACCAAAAAAAAAGTGATAGTTCCTGCCCCGAGGCAGTTTACATTCTAATGGAAGATGACAATGTACAAAAAGGAGCTGAAGAGTAGGGGAAAGGGGTAAGGTATCTACTTGGTATTAGGTCTAGGAAAATCAGAAACACAGCAGGGAGAGGAATTAAAATCGACCAGCCTGGTACCCTCCCCAAAATGCAGTCTCTGGGAGGAGCTCACCAATGGCAGAAGGGGACCAGCATGACAGGGAGGTATTCAAAAGTGAGATATACACAGAGTGAGTACATGTTCCAATGTGTTTCTTTGTTGTTTGTTGTTATTTGTTGGTGGTGTTCTGTGCAGTCATCAGCTTCACTCTCTCCTCTAGAATCATTGAAGTCAAGTGGCGAGATATAGGTCAGGATGACTAGTTATGGCCCTGGATCCAGTGGGAGAGCTTTGCCTCTTTAAGCTAAAGTCTTTCCCAGGTCCGTTTGTCTGAGGCAACACCCATTCCTTAGTTCAAGGATAGGCAAGGATTGAGGCAAAAGATGAGGAAGCCTTAGGCACTGAAGGAAGTTCTAGGGTGAGACTGTAGATAAGTTATAATTCTGATGCTCTTAGTCATAATTTGGAAGGACTTTCACCACCAAAACTGTTAACAGAGGTGTGCTGGGGGCCACCTTGGGAGACACAATCGTAAATTTTCAGTGTGAACATTTTACACCTTAGAAAACAGCAAATGCTACAAAAATTGGTAACATAATGAAAGAATTGGACTAGATAATATCAAAGATCAGGAGTCAATGTAGTAGGAAGAGAACTAATTCTAAAGTGAGTGGATCTAGAATCAAATTCTTCCTCTGATTCTGATTAGCTGTGTGATCTTGGCTTAGCCATTTAATTTCCCCGAGTGTGAATTTCCTCAGCTATAAAATAAAGGCATTAAACTAGATGGCTTCTGAGGTTTCTTCTAGCTTTAGATCTATAAGCCTTGCCAGCTCTATTATTCAATGATTTTAGCCACCTTCTTAGCATTATTTCTATGAGAAAATGTCTTTTGTGCTCTAAACAACTGAGTTATGAGTGAACCTTGAGAGCATAGTCCATCAGTTGAGGACCACCTGAATGGTAAAATATATCTAGGCACCTTCAGGAACTCGGGCTGGAATAAATCTCTAATCCTCTAAGGAAATTTATCTCTGTATAGAAATCCTCTCAGTTCAGTTGATTCACAGAAATTTCTACAATGACAAATCATTTTTAATCTTCTATGATTAATCTTGGGTGGGGGGGTTGTATAGTATGTCAAGAATTATGGTTATATACTCCTAACAAATATTTTTCATCCCTTAATATATTTACTCTTAATGAGCCTTTATTTTCCTGAACAACTTCATGATCACTGTTACTGTATTTTTAAATTTCAAATGTAAATATGTATTGAAAGGCCAGAAGTTCTAGTTATCAAGCAATCGAGTTGCTGTACATTTAAAAAATAAAATGAAACACACAGCAGTGATTGGGGTAATTCACAATTCCTAGAATACTTCAGGAAAACTGAGTGAAAAGGAAAAATGGATTGGAGTATTCACCATTATCTTTAGGATAGGCAAACAAGATATTAGTAGCCTAAACTAAGGATGGTCCCATTCAAATAATGTTAGACCAAATGGAAAGAATTAATATCAATAGATTTAGTTATTCTTTTTTTTCCCCTCAACGTTTTTAAGTCATTGACATTCCCAGGTATTCTCTCCCAATCCCCAGTACCAGAATAACAACAAAAACAAGTATGCAAAACCAGCTGATAGTTACCATGTCTGACAGTCTATACACATTATGAACTCATTGCCCCCCACATCTCCAATGAAAGGAATGTAACTGCATTTCTTGAGGCCAAGATTGGTCACAACGATTCTATAGCATCCAGTTCTATTTCTCTGTTCTTAACATTGTTCTAGTCAATATGATATATATGTGTGTATATATTCATATAAATATTTACATATGTGTGTATATTAACACACATGTACTTAAGTGTGGTTATACTAATGTGTTATTTGTATATACATGCATGCATGTGTGTGCACATGTATGTGTGCATATACACTCACCCTGGTTCTTCCTACTTCACTCTACATCAGTTTATATGTTTTCCATTTCGATTTCCATTTCCATAAAAGTGTAGATATGTGTGTATGTGTGCATGTATATACATATACATATGTACGCAGACGCAGACACACACACCTACACCCACCCTGGTTCTTCCTACTTCACTCTGCATCAGTTTATATAACTTTTCCATTTCTCTCATTTTCTCATGTGTTTTTTTTCTTCTACAGTACAGGAGGTCTTTCAAATGATTATATATTTGACTTTTTTATCAAATAATGCAGACAAACAAGCTCTGAAGAAATATTTGGGGACACTAATGTTTGATTATTTACAAAATATTTCTGCAGAATCCTGAGTTCTATAAATAAGATGAAGTCTGTTGAGGCTTGACAAGCAAAACGATTATTAGCAAATTGAAGAGCAATTCGATGGCTCCACACCACGTATAACACAAGATATCAAAGTTACTTAAGTGTTTTAGCATTTCTTACCTTAGAATTGGGGGGAAGGGGAAGAGAATAAGTATTTATTTAGTACCTATTATTTGTCAGACACTATGCTAAGTGTTTTACATAGTTCATCTCATTGGATCCTCATAACAACCCTGTGAGAAAGATACTTTTATGATCCCCCTTTGGCAGATGAGTGAACTGAAACAGGCAGAGGTTGAGTGACTTGCCTAGTTAGCAAGTATCTGGAGTGGAATTTAAACTCAGGTCTTCCTGACTATAGGCATGGATTTCTATCCGCTGTGTCATATAGTGGTAATTCCAGGCCATTCAGCAGTAGAATTATCAGAAAGTGAAAGGAAAGAAGAGAAACTGGGCTACTCCCTGTCTCAATATACTTGCATTTATGATCAGAGTATCTCTCCAGGGACGCACCTATGACAGCCTCCCACATACCATCCCCTCTTTCACACCCACCTACTGAATTTGCTCCAGATCTCACAATGTTCCCCCTCTTTATCAATGAAATTTTTTAAAGCAGAAATTAGCTGACTCCTTGTTTTGGAATGATGTATAGGGGGTTCCTGGTCAGGTATGGGTTGGGCTAGACACTTTCTGGGGCAGTTAGATGGGACAGTGGATAGAGTCCCAAGCCTGCAGTCAGGAAGACCTGAGTTCAAACCTGGCCTCAGACATTTACTAGCTGTGTGACTTAACCCTGTTTGCCTCAGTTTCCTGATCTATAAAATGAACTGGAGATGGAAATGGCAAACCACTCCAGTATCTTTGCTAAAAAAAAAAAACAACCCTAAAAGGGATAACAAAAAGTTAGATACAACTGAAAGGACTAAACAGCAACAAGATAATTTCTGAGATCCTTTCCAACACTAGTAATCTATAAACCTAAGGTTTAAAACCAACTTGATGACAATACCCAGCAGATGGTTAAACAATGTTATCTTCACGGTCTCATCTATCATATTTTTATGTTATTTTAACATATGCTTGGGGGGGGTACTTTGTTTGACAAGAGCATTAAAGGTTGCATATTGTTTTACCCCCAAAAGATGCTGTTTAAATGCGTTAAATTAGCAACAGAAACAGCACCATCTTTGTTTATTTTCCTCTAAATCTCAACAAGTTGTGTGCTTGTTAAAGACGTCTACTGTAGAAAATAATTTATGAAAGTGTGGCTGTTCTTTTCTGATGTTGTCATCATTCTCATATAGATTTTATAAAGATTCAAAAATAAGAATAATGAATGACACTTAATAACAAATTAGTAAATTCAATAAGGGTCAGAGCCTGAATTGATTAACCAGAGGAAGAGATTGAACTGATTAACCAGAAGAAGAGTCTGAACCTAAGTTCTTTGTTCTCTGAGTAAACTCAGAGAATATCTCTTCCTATGTCAACAAGGCCAGATTGGGCTCACCTAAGAGCATTCTTTTCTGTGTCTATTAGCTGTTAAAGAAGAGACCCTTAGCCCGAGAAAACTCTCTTGCTTAATATTTTATGGCATATACCATGTTATGGAATGTTGATGGTAAATTAAACACAGAAATGCTGGGTTGTAGTTTCAATTGACCTTTGTCAACTCTCTTATCTTATTACATTTACAATCTATTCGATTTAGAAAAATCCTTTTCTTATATCATGGTTAAACATACATGGAGATCATAAAATTGAGTAACACAGACATGCGGAGTTGCGACTGTTCTAAAATGTATTTAAACCTTCTCGTACGTCTGTTCAGGCAGTCAGATTTTGTCTGGCTCCATACATGTGTGTATCCACTAGCTTTTAGGGAATAAACAATATGAATTGACATATCACCTAGCTTGTTTGCCTCCTTTAACCAAACTTGCAGGCCAACATGATCAATAATTTCTAATGTCTTCAAGGTCACTTTTTTTTTTTGATAGAAATGTTGTCTGAAATCTTTGTTGTGGTTGTTTTCAGAATCTCATCCTTCTTCTTCCAACCTCAATTTGATATAGCTTTTAAAAAATCAATTTCCAAGTTTCTTTAAATTCATATTGACTCACATGCAGGGCAAATGTTACTATCATGTAAAATTAAATGTATATTAAAATAAACCTGATATTGGAGTCGTAGCTTTATATATATTCCTCATTTTCTATTGTTTCCATTGTTAATGAGTATTTTCTGTTTATTGATGGTTTTCTAGTCTATGATATTTTCTTCAAAAATGTATTCAATCTATCATATACAGTATTTGTTCTTATGTATTTGATCAAGTCCAGCTGTCCTTGTTATCTTCCTAAATACCGTTGCCACAGCCTCACAAAGTTTATCAGATACTGACTAAAGTGGCAAGTTGTGGTATCATTGCTAAAAACAGGAATTCTTTTACCACAGGCAAAATAAAGGGGGAGTGGTAGTGGCACTAAGCACAGGTGGATGGGAATGATGTTAATAACAACAATAATGATAATAGTTAGCATTTTTATATCACAAAGTTTAGTAAACTGCTTTACTTATGTTACCCAATTGGATCCTAACCATAGTACTTGGAGATAGGTGCTATTATTAGGCCCATTTTATAGAAGACAGTGGGGGTGGGTAGAGCAAAAGAGGGTCCATTGTAAGGACTGGAATTTAGAGGATGATCAGCCCTTGGTGCAATTGCGTTGGAAGAGGTGGTGATTCAGGGATGGTTGTGACAGGTCATGACAGGAGGAACAGGTAAAAGAACACAGATGAGGTGTAGGAATTATAATCAGTCGCTGCAGGAAAGAAGCAGTTTCTCTCAAAGAGGAAGTATTCTGGATATTAACAATAATAGTAAGGACAGCTAATGTTTATATAGCACTTACCATGCATCAGGCACTGTGCTAATCACTTTAAAAATGTTGCCTTATTTGATGCTTACATCAGCATTTGGAGGTGGTCTATTTTACAGATGAGGAAACAGAGGCAAACAAGTTAAGTGACTTAACCCCAAGGTCACAGGGCTAGTGAGTCTCTAAGGCTAGATTTGAACTCAGGTTTTCCTGACTCCAAGCTCAATACTCAAGCTACCGTGCCACCTAGCTGCCTAGTTGCCCTTAGGAAAGCCTGATGAACTGATGCCACCTACAACTCCATTGGCAAATGAAAACAAATGACTATATAAATGCCAGAAAGCTGTTTGAGTTTATTACCCTTCTGCTTTCCTTTCATACTGGTTCTATGCCCAAAAGAATGTCAATTTTCATGCCTGAAACTTTTTTTTTCCTCTTAAGGACTTAGCCTTCAAGCCAAATCACTCTGGGACTTCTTGATTAGCTAAGAATAGGTCCCAGGCCAACCCACACTTATTCATCTTTTGAGCCCTGATTGGCTCAGAGTGAATGCAAGCAATTGTGTCTATTTTGGCCAGAAACCCTGAGGGACTTCCCCTCTCAGATTGATTTTTTTTTTGACTGGTCAAAGAGGCCATTCTCTACCTCATTTCTTACCTAGCCTTAATCATTAAGGTGGCATTGCCTCAATCGTGAGACATGTTAAAGACCTTAGCTTAGCAAGGCCAAGGTCTCTCACTGTATACAGGGCCATCTCCAGTCATCCTGATCTATATCTTGCCACTGGGCCCAGATGGCTCCAGAGGAGAAAGTGAGGCTGGTGACTTCGCACAGCCCTCCCTTTCTTAAATCCAACTCACTTACATTCCATGGCATCACCTCTCAACATAACAGCAGCTTTCATTTACAAGTGTTCGTCTGGGGTGACCTGGTCCTCAAAATCCCCTCCTCCGTAAAGAAACTATTAAATTTCTCCAAAATACCATCATATGTCTACTTCCTACCATATCTTGGGTTTGGGCACTTGGTAGCATTCATTTGACACTCGCCCCATGAGAACAGTAAGAACGAAACCAAAACCAAACAAACAGAAAATCTTTACCACAGTTCAACAAGCACCTACAGTACAAACATTCTGCAATAATCAGAACTTTAAACTTATCATATAATGTATAAGTATGTTTAGGTTGCAAAGGTGTCGGCAAGAAAATCCAGTAACAATTACAATAAAAACATTTTCCTAATCTTTAAAATCCTGTCAGATTTCCCCTTTATTTTAATGACTGCTTTGGGAAATGAAGAACTCATGAATCTGCAAAAGACATAAATCAATTCGTTTCAGGTTTGTATGGCATGATACATTGAAATATATTAAAGAATAAGGCAAACAAGAATCCTACTGAAAAGGCATTTATATTTTCCTTTTTCTCCCCTAGAATAGCAGACATCCATTTGACAGAGGTTTTTTATTTTTTATAATAATATCTCTATTGTTTTTTCTGTCTTATTCTCGATGTTAGCTTTTATTTCAAAATTATGTTCACTAAGCATTTGACATTTTTTATTCTCCTTCAAAAACTAAATATTATTTTGGGTCATAAATCAAAAAGTGGAATATTATTCATCGAATACCATACATGCCCACCTCCACCTCCTTAAGAATTTGGCCTCATTTAAACAGAACAATATTTTATTCCATGTTAATAGAATGTTGCTGGAGTAGAGATGGGGGGATCAGAGTGAGGAAGGGAGGGGAGCGATTTGTAGTGAATGTTATGATGTTTTTCCTGTCCCCACTGACTATTTAATGCCCCTCTAAGAAATTATTGATAGTATAAGATTATGCAACAGAGCAGGTCATTTTCATCAGTTTCAAACTTGGAGACTTATCATACTGAGATGTGTCAATAAACTCTATGCTTGGAAAATATTCAGTGTTTTAAAACAGGAACCCCACAAACATTTAAAGCCAAAGGAATTACAGAAATGCAGTGACTGAAGAACCAAAGTTTTCACAGGATAATGCTTCTTAGCAATTCTGCTTTCACCAAAGTATGGAAGGAAAGGAATAGAAACCCTTTATAAGGGATGTATATAAAGGAATACATATGAAGGATGAAATTTTGGTAGTTTTAAAACCACTCGAATGGTATTTAAAGTAAAATGATTTTTGAGTTTAGCATTATTTTGAGCATTCAATGAAATCATTTTTGCTCATGCCACTACAAAATAGCAAAATAGTATTCTAATAAACTAAAGCAGCAAAACTCTAAAGTAATAGATACCCTAAAGTAACAGGAAAGGAAATAAGAAACTCAATGTACAAAAATAGGAAGTTTATTCTTTAAGTAAATTTAAAATGGATTTGTGTGATCACCCCATGAGAGGTCCTTTTGGGGGCACCATGGAAATCTGGTGCTAGGTTTGCAGACTGGATGTGGATATCGATGCAGGCAAGATTATGGACAAAAGTGAACTGATGAATTAGTAACTAGAAAATAATTTTTTTTATAATAATATCTCTATTGTTTTTTTCTGTCTTATTCTCGATGTTAGCTTTTATTTCAAAATTATGTTCACTAAGCATTTGACATTTTTTATTCTCCTTCAAAAACTAAATATTATTTTGGGTCATAAATCAAAAAGTGGAATATTATTCATCGGTTTTTTTTTTCTTGAGGGGAACCCAATGAGATCTAGATATCTAAATGATACAATTGAGTGTGATTTGTATTATTCTGTTTACAATATAACTCATGGGCCATTTTGATTTAAAAACTCATCCTCGTTTGTACAATATACTTTATTAAATGTGCTCGATATATACCAGGGAACCAAATGAAATACAGATATCTAAATGATACAATTTAATGTAATTTACATTTATCTGCTTACAAAATAACAAATGATCCTCTTTGATTTAAAAACTCAATTTGCACAACATACTTTATTAAATACACTCAATATATCCCAATTTCTGAGTCATCTCAACTTAGAGGGTTCAGGAGTACGTGGAGATATCTAGCCACACCTTCACTTTTATGTCAAAGTATGGCTTTTGATGCCTCTGATTTCAATGTTCCTTATCCTTTCTATGTTGAAATATTCACTGACTGAGCTTTGTTAGGAATCTGAAATTTGGAAACAAGTTTGTATAGGCAAGAGGAATATCCCATAGGTATTAAGTGAGTTATTCTGGCCTCAATGGAAAAACATCTGTTGGTTTTTAAGTCATGTTCTCAAAAAAACAAAAACAAAGCCATTTTTTATGATCTCTGTATATTCTGTTAAATTTTTCTCTCTCTTTCTCTCTCTCATGCATATGTTTGTGTATATGTATATGTACATAGATATATACAAACATACACCTATAGAGGTGTGCATATGTACATATAAGTGTGTATATATGTATACATTCATACACATATATTCACACAGATACATACACATACATGCCATCCCAAAAGATAGTTCAATTTAAGCCATGGAACTTTGAGACACTCTATATATGTATGTGTGTGTGTATGTATGCACACACATATATGCACATACATAAACAGACATATAAATAGATATCAATATATATATATATCTTTCTAGCGATAAGAGCTAGCTTCAAAGTCAGAATGGTCTGAGTGTTCCAACCCTGTCTCTAATACATATTGGCTATGCGACCCTGGTCAAATCACTTAATCTCTCAATGCCCCAAGCAACTCTCTAAGACTATAAATTTTGTAGTAGCTGCTACTATGTATTAGTAGAGGGAGTTTCTTCACTGGGAATTCCCTATACTACCCCCCCCCCCAATATACTGGTCTAGACCAAAGAGAAAGAAAAAAAAAACATGCCCTGAAATATTTATCAGCAAACAGAATTGCCATTGTTCCCATTCACTGTATCTAATGTCACTTTCTACTTCTCCTACTACTTCATACATGGTCTCTGACTAAGAGTAGGTGATGAGACAGACTTCTCTTTGTTCCTCCCAAAGATATAACTGATGAATGAAGTTACACAAGTAGAGATTTACTCTTTTGATTTTTCCCCTGTGAAAAATGCTTATGGTAGATGTAACATATCAAATCTTTTGTCATTGTTCAGTTGCTTCAGTTGTGTTTGACTTTCCATGACCCCATTTGGGATTTTGGATTTCCATTTCTTTCTCCAGCTCATTTTACAGATGAGGAAACTGGGGCAAATAGGGGCAAGTGACTCACCAGGATCACATACCTAGTAAGTGTCTGAGGCCAGATTTGAATTCAGGAGGATGAATCTTCCTGACTCCAGGCCCAATACTCCAGACACTTCATCACCTAGCTTCCCCTTATTAAACCACCACTTTTTACCATAGTGTGAGTTTATCAATTCTTTTTGAAAAGCAAATTATTATAAAGGAAAGGTAGGTAGATATTGAGCACGGAATGGAGAGAGATTGGCAGGGTGCTAATAAAGCAAGAAAGAGGCACAAAAAAAGAGAGTTTTGGGTTGCTGAAAAATAACTTTTGATGGTTCACAACTTTTTTTTCCGAGAGCAGGTCCAGACTAAGGGAATACATATGCCTACAACAAATATACCTGATGCTCTGACCACAAATAAAAGCTCCAGCCAAAATCTAAAAAAAAACAAAGCGAAAAATGCAAAAGAGAAGGAAGGCAAACATCAAGTCAGCTGCTTGATTTCTTTAAGCCTAGTTAATTTGCCTGGCTGCACTGAAGAGTTTTTGCAGGCATCTGAATTTCCATAGCTACCTAGGAAAATCATGTATGTCATTCTCTTCTATTAGTGCTCTTCAGAGGACTAAAGGATGACACTGGATTCATTTCTAGGGGATGAACCCAGAAGAATAATTTCCTTTCACTGGTTCCTTACTCCCACCAAGGGTCGCTTTATGAAAATTTTTAAATATACATTTGGGTCATATTTATGTTTCCCTAAACATGGGTAACAGGATCCTAGCCCTGATGAGGTATGGAAGGTAGCAATCCATATGGATAGGACAGCCTTTATTTTACCATACATTCCTGTATGGTCAAAAGACACAAGAGATTTATAGGATCCCATAAACAGATAAAGAACAAGCAAAGTATTCAAATAGCTCATCAGCTCCCTGGGAAGGAAACTGAATTTGAGATTGATCTTAAGATAACCCTTTGATATTTCAGTAGATCTCAATCCTTCAAACAAGGTTCTACTAAGTCCCTCCAGGAATGTAGTATTAGCCTGTAGTTTGGATTCCTCCTAGAAAGCAATAAACTTTGGGTGTGTCACACAGGTAATACGTTTCCCGTTGGATCAGGAGTGTCAGAGCAACTCACAGGCTTTATATATTAGATGCTATAAAGGCCATGGAAGTGAACTTTTTTTTTCCTCTAGGGAGCATAAGACATTAAGAAGTCTCCCCTTGAAGTTCAGCTCTGCAAACTCTCAAAACTGGAAAGTTTCAAACTTGAACATGCGCATTGGGCAACTCCTAAGGCTAAAGTCACACAGGAAATTTCCTTTTCTGTGTCTAGAAGGCTACCTAATTCAAAATCACTATTCTACATAGTATTTTGCAGTTAGCGAACACACCTGTATTTCAACAGAAAATCTGTGCCATTTCTTGGGCTAAGAAAACCATTTCACATAAGCAGTCATTTCCAGTTCCTGAAATGAGAGGAGGTGCGTGTGGAGTGAAATTATGTGTAGGCATGCACACTTCCCTTTATCCCAGACCAGAGAGCCTTTTGCTTCATGCTGGTATGTTTCCTTAACAGGAAAAGGTAAAAAGGAAGCCTAACAGGAACAAGCTGTTCTATTGGTTCATTTTCATAGAAATCACATAGGGGCAGTTTGCCAACAAGATCACTACCTCTGAATTCTCAGAAAGCATTATCTTGGAGGCCGCCCCAGTCACTGAGAACTAATCAGTTTTGTATCCTCCTCTCAGCGAGGAACCACTCTCTTCTTTATACTGTTCATGAGAAACTTCAAATCCCTCCAAACAAAAATGAATTAGGTTGATTGGTAAATTATTTAAATTAACCATGGATTCATTTGATCAACGTCCCTAAAGAAGACTTTGTCCATCTTGTTAGAATCTCACATAGTAGCTACAGAGAATGACCAACACATCGGTATAACCAGAGCTTTAATTATTGAGGTCTCAGACAATCTCAGATCAGGTTCTGGAAGATGTTCTTAGAGTAACTTTTCTGTGGAGATTAAATAATTAGGGGAAAAATAATGAAGAACTAAATTACATTAGAATAAACTGAAAATTCGCTTTCATCAAGTTAATGAGTATGAAAAAGGTAAGAACAAAACAAGGTGCAGGTGAAATGAAATCAAAGTCAGTACAACTTTGTCTGAAGCTGTTTAGGCTATTTGTCCATAACAAATACATCCAATGTTCTTCCACAGATACAAACCTCCTTAAAAATTCAGTAAAAATATCACAGGACAAATGTTATTTAATTTATTTGGATCAGCTGATCAATTTGCATAGCCACACATTTTCCTAGTTGCAAAAAGAGCAAGTGATGTTTCATCCTTCCTCTCCTCATTCCATCTTAAATTCTACTTGGGCAAAATGGTATGGGAGGGCACTGTAAGCCTGCTATTACTTTAAGGAACAGTAATGCCCATTCTACTCAACTTCCCCAAATGGCTACTCCTACTTGCAGGCTGGTTCACCAGAATGTGACTGACTACCACTCTTCTGAAGGTTCTGGGGATGACTCTGAGAGCCTAGAGTGTCTAGTAACCTTGCTTATGAATGCTGACTAGGGTGCACCCCATTATCCATTGACTAGTTAATGTCCTTTAGCTTTTACAAAAGGTATGTGCTGAAAAAAATTGTAGAAAGAACAACAGTTACTAAAGTAATACTTGCCATTACTGGGATGCACTCTTCCATAGAACACCTAAGTTTCCTGGGGAGAATGGGCTCAGAGTAAAGATGGTAGTGAGGCTCATGTTTAGAAAATGCATGTGGTGAAAAAGGTAGATTCTGACTGCAGACTCCAGAAATCCTTTTCTCATTTTGTGGAGTCCACATGAAGTTCCTCTTATATGTGTCTCTCTGCTGGTGTCTAAGATAATGACATTCTGGAGTTCACATCTAGCATGTCTTTCCATCATGAGGAATCATGATCCTTTGAACTTGCTGCTACCCTTGGGTATCTGTCTTTCCACATCCTCTACAGGTTGCAAGTGCTTACTCTGTTGTCAGCTATTACTATCCCATAGTCTCTGCTACTGCCTCCACTCAACAGTAGGCCCTCTCGTACCTGTAGCTCACAATAAAACATCCCCCACTTATCACCAGGAAGGAAAATGACTGCGAGATTGGCGGGTCATCCTTTTTATTTGTGTATTCAGTACCCGCTCCATATTTTTTGAGTTACAGATTTTTCCAAGTCTGTAGACAGTGAGAGTAATTTGTCATTACACAGTACCAGTTCCTGTCACCCACAGCTTTTGTTGTTGTTCGGTTATGTCCAACTCCTCATGGCTTCATTTGGGGTTTTCTTGGCAGAGATATTGCAGTGGTTTGCCACTCTCCAGCTCATTTTACAGATGAGGAAACTGAGGCAAATAAGGGTAAGTGATTTGCCCAGGGTCACACAGCTAGTAAATATCTGAGGGTTTGAACTCAGGATGATGAGTTTTCTTGATTCCAGACCAAGTACTCAAGTTACTATGTCACCTAGCTGCCCAATCACCCATAGCTAGAAACAGGCTTTCAAAGTTCCACATGTTGGATTGGAACAGGCAGAGAATATCTGCATGTGTTTTGTGTGACCAACCCGGTAGGAATGGTAAATCTCTGCATGTGCTAAAGAATGAACCTTTATTGACTAATCTCCACATTACACAGGTTTGGCCTTCCTTACTCTTTTAACCACCCTTCTGCCTTAGCTGAGGAAATACCAATTTAGTAGATATTGAAGAAGGAAACCAAATGCTAGCTTTTTTTGGCCATTTTTAGACCAACCCAATAAATCTGATTATATGAAATCATAGAAAGGAACCTTAGAAACCATCTATTCCAGCTCCTCAAAATAAACAGACCAAGAAGTTTTAAATGACTTACTGACCTTGGTCCTAAGGAAGCAAATAGTAGTCAAGTTTTAAACCTATCTTCAGACTCCAAATCCGGAACTCTTTTCCTATACCACACTGCTCTATTGACATTTGTTTGAAAGCTTGGTGATGAAATAGGCTTTAAACAGTAGTAATACTTCAAAAGAATCAGCTGTTTATTAAATATTGTGATCTTAAAGCAAAAGAACTGAAAAATACATACTTAAATAGCATGAAAAGAATGGTCGGTTGGCATTAACCCTTCCCCCATTGCCATATGAACTAGTTGTTATCCTGTGTAAGGGAAACAATCAGAAATTCACAAGACCAAATATACATCTATCTGATCATCATATAGTCTCTTTAGAAAGGCTTATAACAACTAGCAGCTGGTGTGGATGTAGTTTCTACTTTATCTTGAATTAATCTATAATATTGAAAAGTACAAGGTTTTTCAAGTTTCCTATTTGTGTTGCATCCTCAAAGAGGAATTGTGGTCCAGAGCACCAAGAGATATGACATTCTAGTAATTAACAGATAGCCTTAGGAGAGCAGAAGATATTAACATCAACATGTAATAATATTTCATTTCCACCATTTTTACTCTCCAGGTGAATTTCCAGGGGAAGAGCTCAAAGCTCTTTGTCACTATTGAATGTCCTTTATTACATTACCCTTTTTTTCCTTACTATTTCGATATGGAGATAGTTATTTCAGCATAGGGCTAAGCTTCTTTTGTACTATACCTGAACATGACAAGTATAGTCAGATAAGGAATAAACTTATTTTTCATGGTAAAAATCCCTTTAGCTTTTTTATGACTATTATCAGAGAAAAATTAATGAAAAATTTCTTTCTCCAGAGGAAGTTCTCACAGCAGTAATTATGTTAATTTAGCTGTTGTGCTGTTTATTTAATATGAGGTTTTTCAGAATTTTTTCCTCATATTTCACCCAGGGTTGATTTGCCTTCTTCGATTCCTCCCACCTCTTTAAAATAACAGGTGCAGATTATGAAATTATGGTTCACAAAAATCAGTCATGCTTCTGTGTTTTCATAATTCTCTAGTGTGTGGACTTCAAACCTCCCTCCAACACTCACAGAAAATGTGTGCGTGTGTGTGTGTGTTTGCGTGTAGTTCTAGTCCACATAGGCTTGGTTTACAATCTATTGGACAGAGGAAGACACGGGCTAGGAAAGCTTAGAACAATTATTAAGCTGAGGTATAAAACTGAGGGTGGGGGAGACCTCTGCAATGTGGAGAGACAGTAAGATTACATAATTAAATGTGTTAAACGGTGCCCTGAATTCTGGGGGACACAACAGCGCCTGGGAGAGAAGGAGGAGGGTGGTGCGGTTCCGTTGAGGGTGGGATGCAAACCGTACATTGCTGAGCCCTTCACACTCATGACCTCCTCAGTTCACCCGAGCTATGGTCCGAAGCAATCAGGTCACTCGATTTTTACCTAGTACGAGGTGGTTAAGCAAACAACGCCGCCTCCACTTTGGCAGTGGCTCTGCGGGCGGGCGATGCGTGCTAGGAGGGCAGCGCAGCTCAGCCTAGTCCAGCCTACAGACTGGTGCCTTTTTCCCGGGGCTACCTGGACGGCAGGCAACCGAGAAAGGATGGGCTGTAGGTCATAGACATATAGACGTACTTACGATCTTAATCGGGGAGGGGAGTGGGCGTTTGCGTGACACTAACACCAAGTCTCAGAGCCTCAGAGACAATTAGTGTGTGTGTGTGTGTGTGTGTGTG
The DNA here is from genome assembly GCA_028646595.1 of Phalanger gymnotis. Taxonomy (NCBI): domain Eukaryota; kingdom Metazoa; phylum Chordata; class Mammalia; order Diprotodontia; family Phalangeridae; genus Phalanger; species Phalanger gymnotis. Next base: position 147,974,094 of record CM053627.1, on the reverse strand, counting down.
TGTGTGTGTGTGTGTAAGTAAACCCGCTCCCGCGAAGTGGGGGTGGGAGGAGTGGGGGGCAAGCCAGTGCTGTTCGGCTTCCCGACCTGACTACCACAGCTCGATCCATTCTCTCTGAGGACATCGCCTTAGCATCAGGAACTGAGCCCAGGAAGCCCCCGGCTTATGCATTGCCTGGGAGAACCCGAGGGGCGGGAGAGGAGGAGGTGGAGGAGGAGGAGATCGAGCATCCTTCTCGACCCTCCTCCTCCTCCTCTCTCTTCTCCTCCTCAAACACCGCCCCCCCTCCCCGGGCGCTTCCCGCGCACGTTTTCCCCCCTCCCCGGGCTTGCGCTCTCCTCCCCGCCCCCCCCCCCATCCATCCTCCCTCCAGATCCCTCCTCCCGTCTCCCTCCCCTTCTGCTCCTTCCTCCTCCCACAGTAGCGGCTGCTTCTCAGGCGCTCGGAGATGGGCAGCGAGAGCGCGCGTAGCAGCAGCACCAGCTCCGGGGCCGCCGCCGCCGATCTCCTCTTCCTCCGGGGCTGGACCGCGCGCCTTCTTCAGCACACCGCCGCCACGCAGCCCTCTCTCTCCGAGTCAATGGCGCTTTCCCTCTAGGACTGGTGAGTAGACTGGAAGGCGCAGCGGGTAACGCGGAAGGCTAGGAGGACAAGAGAGCTTGCCCTTGGCTCCAGGAAGGGGATTCGGGGCACCCCTTAAACCACCTGCTGGGCCCACCCCCCGCGCCAGGGAGAAGGCGTTGGGGCGTCCTAGTGCTCCTAGGGCGCGCAGCTCCCTAGCTGTTTGTGTGTGTGTTGGGGCGGGGGCGGGGGCGGGGGGGGGGAAGATTCTGCTTGCATTTCACCTGTCAGCAACCAGAAGCATTTTGCACATCTCCGGTTGTGGAAACAGGAGTGAGGTTGCTTGCTGCTTCAGCTGCCTTGCCCGCAGTTCTTTCCCGCTCCTGAGACCCTCACTTCCCAGCATGGAAGGGGCTCTCCCGCCAGACTAGAGCTAGGGCTGACCCCGTGCTCTTACTGTCCTCCCCGCATCGCTCCACACCAGGAGAGAGGACAGACTTAAAGCCTCATCTTTCAGAGCTAGGCTATCCCTTAACTCCCCCCACACCTCGGCTGGTATCCCACTTTTCCCTTTGAACCTGTCCCTCACCCACCTTTGTCAACCTTCTCCCTAAAAAAAAAGCCTGTGAAGCGGTCTCCTCTGTTAAGCCTGATTCTTTTACCACGGGAAATTGGGCTCCCCCAGCCCTCTCTTCAGACTTACCTCACCCCTTTTATGCAAAGTCTTTTTCCACCTCTTCTGATATTCACCTGCAGGAGATTGGCAAGGACGCATAGCCAGTGATCCTCTATACATTTATTTTACATAGAGCTTAGTACTTGGACTTTTAGGCTTGGGTCAAACATAATGGAAATAATATTGTCTATTTACATTTTTAAAAGAGCATTTCAATTGGTTGTTTATTTTAGCCTACTGATTTATTTGCCGGGGCGGGGGGGGCGATGCTTAAGCTTAGTACAGCAACACATTTTTCTTCACAATGAGAGGGTCCCCGTTTCCCAGCTCAGATTTACAGACAATCAGTGTGGCCGAACTATGGCTTTCTTTTTTCTTGTGTAGCATAGTTGAGTGTTACATAGATTCACCAGTCCTATTCCAAAGGTAAAATGCTCTTTCTTGGGACAGCAGACTAGACAAAACGGCAACTCTCTTTAAAGGCTACCTTAAGACCGAACAGACTTCTGGCTTAATGACAGAGAGAGGTGGGAAATATCGGAAAATATAGTGAGTACTCCTCTTCTTTCTGACTGTGAGGCCGGGTGTTGTGTAGTAACTCTGCGTCTCAACAGTTTTATCTGTGGAAGTGTTGTTATGGCAGCAGCCTTTATTCCTAAAACCGTGTACAACGTTTCTCTATTTCTAGTTGGTTTGAGGGAAAAATAGGGAGTTGTGTTCATTGAATGAATATGACCGAGGAGGTGGGGGGGAGGCCGGGGGTGGAAGAAAGGACCAAGATTTTAATGACAAAACTTATATTCCCTATTTCCCCATACTCCCATATTAGTGCTTAGATTTTAAAAATAGGGCAACAGTACATCTTATAAATGCCTATTTTAACTTCTCTGACAAGTGATTTATGTGGATTTCATCTTGGCTTTCTTCAAAAGAGAACCGTTGGGCAAAAAGCTGGACTTTTTTTTTTCTTTTGGAGAACAGAAATACTTAAATTTCTATATTTGTATCCATAAATAGCAGAAATCATAATACTTTAGAAATAAATGCTTATTATTCCTATAAGTGTCTATTCAATTGAACAAATATTCATTAAATACCTACTATGTACAAAGCTTTCTGCTAGTGCCTGACTTAAGGAATCTATAGTTGGGTAGATACAGATGGATGGATGGAAAGATAGACAGCTATGTACATATGTATATATTAGTATGTATGTATGCATGCATGGAGTTTGAGGAGAACAGGCATCATTACTCTGTCAAATTGGTGAAGATAAACAGCCAAGCTCTATCAGCTTAGGAAATGGAAAGGGGAGAGATGGGAGATTATCCCCTAGAATTATCCAGTGCAGAAAGCCCCCCAAATCTCTTTTCCCAAAATCATGGTGGCACCTGAGGATTTTTTTTTTACTCAATTTCCCAGGTAACTCAAAGTGTTTTTCATTTTGCCTTTGTAGATGGAGGCAAAGACCAGTGGTTGTTATGGAGATGCAATGAGTCAGTCATTAGAAAGGGGGTCCTTTTAGTGTAAATGTGGACAGCTGCAACCAAAGTCAATAGGGACTGTGACTAATGATTCTATGCTTGAAGTTATTAACATGAGGAATTTGTGTTTAAATTTAGTGTGGATAGGCAGACATTGAAGATTGACATATAATCCTTCTTAATTATTTATCTTTACATAATATTTATAGTCTATGAACTTTGTGTTCCTGGAAGGAACACAAAGGTATGTAGCAACTATGTCTGAAACTGTTGCAGATGATTGGTTTTTGAATCATTTCCATTGCTTTTTCTCTGGGAAAAATGGTTATATGGGTATGTGTCTACAAGGAAAGAATGTGACATGCCTTGAAAAAGGCAATAAGGAAATAGTCATTATTTTTGGTTCACTTATTGCCGGTTGCAATGTTTACACAGTTTAGTGAAAGTAGAATTAATCTTATAAAGAAGATAAACCAGAAAAATACTATAAATGTTGAAATGTTCTTAAGAATCTTTTCTAAAATGAGGATGGTGGTGACAGTGGTGATTAAAATAAAATTCTTAAGTACTACCTGAATCCTACTTCAGACTATGGGTAATTTTCTCTTCATTATGGTAGAAATTTATTTTGAAACTCTAGGTGAACTGGAACTTAGTAGGAATTCTGTTACTTCATATGGTTATATAGTTTTATTGATGATTTCCATAACAGTTAATATTGAAATGAAAGGGGGAAAACAGCAACAGATTTTAAGAATGGGACTTGAATGTCTAATACCACTAAACTGAACCTTATAGAAAGTCAGATGCTTGACATCTTAAGAACATGTATGCATGAGGACTGAGGTTCATTAGAAATAGTAAATTGAAAATGGAGACAGTTATCCAGATAATTTTGACTAATAAATGACTTTTGCTTTAAATAAAAAGACATTTAAAGTTTCCATTTTCTTATTGTGGAACTGGCCCTTAGCAATGCTATTAGTATATCACTATGTGAATGATGAAACCTTGTTTTGTTGGATATCAGATGTTTTCAAACTTAGGTTTTAAGAAATGTTCTCAAACCTGTTTCAGTTATAGTAGGAAACACAATGGCTTTTCTTTTCCAAGGGAGTTATTTTACTTGGCAAACAAATTCTATACTGTCAACCTGAAATAAAGAATACTACCAAAGTAGCAAAAATTAGGATCTTTAATGGGGGCAAGGGGATTGCAATCTGGAGACACCAGGAAGCACCAAACTACTGGAGTGGCCAAGAGGGGTAGAGAGAGGCAGGTTAAATGCACTTCAAAATGGAGGGAGTCCCATGGGAAACAGCCTCAGGGAAGCTGCCATGTAAGTTGTTTTTAACAGCTGAAAGTCCACAGAGAAGGCTAGGGCGGGTTGGGGAGTGGTAACATCTGGTCAGAACTGGGGCTCCTTCCTTTTTTTTAGCTGGTTTCAAGAGTTTCCTTTTAACTGATTTTGATTGCCCTCAGGCAGTTAGAAGCTCTGAGATCAGGTAAGGTCAGTTCCTAGTCAGCTGCATTCAACTATACAAACCATTTCTTAATTCAAACTAATTGACAAATCAAATCAATTAAAACAACCAAATAAAAACAAAACTATGAAAGAAGAAAAATGCCAATACCCAACCCTAAAATTAAAGCACTGGTGAGTGAGCCAAGAGGGGTGCATATAACTAAGCAATTCAGTGTTTCATGAAGAAAGATTCAGTCCTCTGATAACCATTTTAGATGCTCTCATAGCTATGGTTATTTCTCATTTTTCTATTTGCATTAGAGATATTTTTCTATGATATTTGTATGGTTATTTGCATTTTTATCTTCAAGTTCATAAAAGATGCTCTACAACATACGATTTCTAGGGCTTATTTCATAATTTAAAAAAATTACCCTCCCTAGTTGAGCTCAAAAATGTAAAATTATTATAAAATTATTTGCATTATTACTTTGTGTATTTCTTCCTGATATTTGTTGTACTAGGACTTTCTATAAAAAAATACCAAACAACCCCCCAAAACCCTTCATTAAGAGCAAGTATGCAAACGAACATTCAAAAGCAACATTATTCTATACCACTCAAGAGTCAAAATAATGTTCAAGTGATAAACTTGTACTATCAATTCAAAATTCCCGTGGAGTAAAATTGCATTTAAAACATGCACACGTTTTTAAGCTATCCTTGGATTTTGGAATTCGTATCTAGTTTGCTATAAAGTATAATATTTGAATATTTTTCTTGTAATAGAACATTCTCATTTTATGTATCTTGGAGCAGGAAAGGACTTAAGAGATTATCTGATCAAATCCCACTATTTTATAGAGGAGAAAACCAAGGTCTAGATAATCTAAATTATTTACCAGGGGAATCCAACTAGTCAGTAATGGGCCAGGATGAGAAAGCCCAGGTCTCCAGTTTCTTGTCCAGCACTCTTTATATTAATCAACGCTGTATATCTTGTTATAGAAAAAAAAGTAAGTTAGATTTTCCGTTCTTCCCTTAATGAATATCATGCTTGAAAATGAATATATCTCTACTTGTGATTTGTAAAAGTAAAACTTTATATTCTTCAATATATGATACATTTTTAATCAGGATGCATTGTTTCATATGAAGGAAATGCTTTATATAAAGGGGATAGAAAGAGAAGGTATAATGGAGTACTGGTGAAGGTCTTTCAGAATCTGTTTTTCCATCATAGAGTGTATGCTGGGGGGGCAGGTTAGGTCAGGGCTTCTTAATGGGGTTCATGGACTGCCAAACTACGAGTAGATAAATTTCAGAAGATCTCTAAACTTGGCTGAGAAAAAAAATTATATCTTTATTTCAATATAACTGATTTCCTTTGTAATCCTACATCTTTTATACATTTAAATTATTATTCTGAGGCAGGGTCCAAAGTTTTAACAAGACTGCCAAATTGATCCATGACACAAAAAAGGATTAATAATCCCCGGATTAGATTGTCTCTAAAATCCTTTTTTATTTTTAAATCATGGGGGGGAAAGGCTGAGACACCTGGGTTCTAATGTTATTCAGTGTAACAATTTGTATGGTACATTAACCTCAATCAACTTCACTTTTTTCATCTTAAAAATGAAGAACTATTGGGTTTTTTTTGTTTTTCTTTTTGTCTTTGCGTCTTCATTGTCTAAAAAGTACCTGGTTTCTAGTCAATGCTTGTTAAATAAATGAATTGATTACACATTTCCATTGTTATAAATTGTATCCCAATGCTTCCTCTCCCACCTCCCCCACTAAATTTATATGCCTAACCAATAGTGGAATTAGTATGATCATTAACTTTGTATATAGAGAACACTATAATAATATTTTATACCTTAATTCACAATTTGTGTCTGTGAAGAAAAGAAAATGTTGCTGAATAGAGATAGCCAAGGAGTAGTGAGAGTTGAAGGGCATTCCAGTTTCTTTAGAACTAGAATAGTCAAGTGTCACAGCAGCTGAGAAGCCTAGGTGTGCCATTCCATTGCCAATGATTCTGGGAACAGAAGCATATGAAGAACAGACTATATCATTGACACTTGTTCATATAGTCTAATCTAGAGGTCCTTAAACTTTTTGTTTGTTTCATGGATACCTTTGGCAATCTGCTGAAATGTATAGACCCCTTCTCAGCATAGTATTTTCAAATGCATACTATCATACACACACACACACACACACACACACACACACACATACATACATACATATACATACACACATACATACTATAATACACACTGTATATGTACATATATGTATACATATACATACACACACACATATATAGGATCACAAAGCAAGCCAATTATATTGAAATGAAAGGGTAGTTTTTTTTTCTCATCCAAAATCACCAACTCCCCTCTCTCCAAAGCTATCCACAGAACCACGAAGGGTCCCCTGAACCCCAGGTTAAGAACCCCTGGCTTAATCTTTTAGAAGAAGGAGAAATACTGTTTAGTCCACAGCTGATAAAAAACATCTAGAACAAAGTTTTTTAACCTATGGCCTCTGAAATTGTTTTAAAAAGAAATGTTTTGATAGCTATATTTCAATATAATTGGTTTATTTGGTAATTCTATGTATTTTATACATTTAAAAACATTATTGTGAGAAGGGTTCACAGGCTACCAGACTGACAAAGGGGTTGATGAAACAAACAGAAAAAAAGACTTAAGAAACTCTGGATTGGACTATATGTATAAATCTCAAGACTATAATCTCATCCCTTAGTTGTTAAAGGAGTGAGTGACACAAAAATGGAGTAGAGAGAGGTAGGAAAACTTCCTCATTGTCAAAGAGGAATGGGGAATTCCAGCCTCTAGGGGTGCAAATGGGAATGTCCCAACTGATTATAGCTTATTGGAGATGAGTGTCCCAACTGATTATAGCTTATTATGAATTCATACTTTTAAATGCATTACAATGCCTTCCAGTTCTATTTTTGGCAAAGTTACTAGGAAGGGTGTCCGTTCAGTGCATCATGTTTTTTAATAGATGAAGAAACCCAGGAATTATCTATAGATATGAATTTGCTGTAACAAGGAACTAACCCTTCACCATACAGTGACATAAAGCTCTCACAGAAATAGTATCACAGATTCTTAGGGTCAGAAGGGACATTAGAGCCCTCCACATTCCAGTCTGATCCCTTACCTAAATAACAGTCTCCTGGACAACCCACCTGATTATCCAGCCTTTGCTCAAAGACTTTGTCAGTGAATAAGAGCCAGATACCCCCTGAAAGATCCATTTGACCATTATTAGCTCTAATTGTTAGTACACTTCCCTCCTTCAAACTTTCACTCATTCTTTATTGCCCTCTGCCAAAAAGAATACATCTGATTTATCTTCCACAGGACAATCCTTCACGTGGACAGCTATCATTTCCCTACTATGGTTTCTCTTTTTCATACTAAACATTCCCAGTTCCTTTAATTGATTCTTATGGGGCATTATTTGAAAACCTTTTTCTATTTTGATTGCCCTCTCCTGGATGGTCTCCAGCTTATCAATGTCTTTACTAAATTGTGACGTTCAGGGAAAAAAAACACAAAAAATTATTATTCCAGATGTGGTCTGATGTGGTCATGTGTGGGAAGAATACAGACACAACAGGTCTGTCATGTCACCCCCTTCAAAGTCCTGTCAGTTTTGCCTCTCAATGCCGTCCAAGATTTTCCTTTTCTTTTTTTTAACTTTGGCTGCCATATCACACTAACTTAACCCTGAGTTTTCAATGTACTAAGTCTCCTGTATAGTTTTTAGATAAGACGATATCGAGCCAATTCAGAATCTACCTAAGTTTACTAAATTCTATCCCACAGCCTATCTTTTTCACAAGAATTTTATGAGACATTATCAGTCTGTTGAAATAGAAGTAAACTATATTGATAGCATTCCTTTGATCTACCTGTCCAATAACACTGTCATAAAAGGAAATTATATTAGTTTTGACATGATCTTTTCTTGATGATGTGCTGCCTTTTTTCCTGATCATTTCTTCCTTTTATTAATGTTACTCACCATATTCTTAATACGTTCAAGAATTTTGCTAGCAATTAAACTCAAGCTCACTTGTCCATAGTATGAAGGTTCTATTTTCTTCTCATTTTTAAAGAATCGGGTTGACATTTGCCCTTCTCTAATCCTACAGTTCAGCTCTCATTCTCTGCAATCACTGATCAGCATTCACATTTATCACACTTGTCAGTTCTTTCAGCACCTGAGGATCTAATCTTACTCTCTTACCATCTTCCTCCTTTTCTTGGGTATCAAGTTGCTTGCCAAGCCCTCCTTGTTCTTTGAGCTTATTTCAAATCTGTCCTGTATATGTCTTTTTTGTACATAATGATTTGCATGTTGTATGTAATGATCTGTATGTTGTTTCCACTAATAAACTGTGTGTTCCTTGAGAGCAAGGATTGCTTTATTCCCTTTTCTTTGTATCCTCATTGCTTATTGTAGTGCCTTACACTTAGTAGATACTTAATAAATACCTTGACTTGATTTTTAACTTAAACCATTTTTCTTTCTGCCTGTCCATTCCAAATGTTACTTTTTTCCTGATAAGAGAAAACTGAGTAAATGTCTTAGAATTTGTCTCTACGTATCTAGATTTAATAATTTTAAATAATAATAATTTAATAGTAATAATAATTTTAAAAATTATGTAGTGCTTTAAGGCCTGCAAAGTGTTTTATATAAAACAAACTTGTTAGATATTTAGAAATATTTATAATTACCAGCTATTAATGCCAATTCAACTGTCACCAATAGCTCATTCTTCCCTAAGTTTCCCTATACAGACATATTTATAAAAGCTAGTAAGAAGCTAAGATCTTTAGATAATTATTCTGTCCTGATAATTCCTCACTGAAGCTGGGATGCTTCCTTTAGAATATTGAACCTGGTCATCAGCAGCATGAGAGAACCCTTAACAAAACCGCCCTCTTGAAAAGCCTTGTCCTTGTTCCTTCTGATAGGCAGCCCTTCCTTTCTATTATCCTGTGTGCTTAATGTGCCTAATAATAATGATAGTTTTTAATGCTTTTTTATATAATTTATATAGTGCCTACCATATACCAAGCTCACTAAACCTGGGACATCTAGGTGGCCAGTTGGATAGAGTATTGGGCCTGGAGTCAGGAAGTCTCATCTTCATGAGTTCAAATACAACCTCAGGTGAGAAGGAAATGGCAAACCATTCTAATATATTTGCCAAGGAAACCCCAAGTGGGATCACAAAGAGTCAGACATGCCTGAAAAATGACTGAACAACAACAAAAATATACTAGGCACTGTAATTTTCTCTCATTTGATCCTCACAACAACCTTGGGAGGTAGGTACTATTGTTATCCTTTTTTTACAATTGAGGAAACTGAGGCAGGCAGAGGTTAACTGATTTGCCCAGGATCAAATTGCTAATAAGTGTCTGATGCCGAATTTGAACTCATCTTTCTGACTCCATGCCCAGTGTTCTATCCCCCGTGCTCCATCCCCTAGCTGCCTCCGTGCATAGCATAAGCTCAGCACCCCACAGTGGTCTTAGATTTAGATCGGAAGTGCATTAGTATATGCTTTTGTTAGAACAATGGATTCCATAGATTTTATAGCTCTGTGTGGTTAGGAGAATTCAGAAGCAGGTCCCAAGGCTGATGCAATCACCAGAAGGAGGGATAGGAGATGAGAAGAGGGTTAGGCTTTCTGTATGCTCATTCATGACTGAGGTTCATGGTTCTGAAGTACTACTTATATTGACAACTGAAGGGAGAAGCAGAGCATGTCACAACTGGGCTACTTGTCACAATAGAGCTATTATTGTATTCCTCCATAGATATCCTTGATAGACTACAACACGGTTTTGGTTTTGTTAAAGTCCGTTGCTTCTTATAATGAACTCTTTATCGATCTCATTCTGTTATTTTAAATTTTACCAATCCCAGACCATCAAATACACATTTGGGGGGTAAGGTGTTATATAACTCATAGTTAATATCTTTATGCTTCGGTGTTCTGTGATCTCCTAGGTTCATAGACTTGGAACTGAAAGGGACCTCAGAAGTTACCTAGACCAACATCCTCATTTTAGAGATAAACAAACTAAGGCTGAAAGATTTTAAATGATCTTTGCCAAAGATCAAACAACTAGTAAAATGCAGAGTTGGGATTTAAACCCATTTTCTAGTATTCCTAATTCTGGGGTCTCTTTACTGCCTCCACTGCCTCCATCTCATTGATGTTGGTCCTGTCACAGATGAAAATAGATCACTCTGGGAATATTAACCACTACGCAAAATCCAGAAGTGTACAGGATTGCTTGTAAATCTTAAGGTACCTAGATATTCTTGTTTGTGGAAAGCATTGTGCTGATTGCATCAAATACCAGAACTCTATAGGGACTTTGCAGTAAGATCCCTGGTCACTCAGAGGCTGGAATAATACCTTATGTGAAAAATTAGATAGATGAGGAATAAATTATGTCATGCAACTGAATGGGCAGCCATTGAGTCAGATCATCAGCACCTATCTCGGACATGTATGGAAGATAGATAATGAGCTAGACCTTGAATTAATAAGGAGGTCACTGAATTCCTTTGAATTTAGGAAATTGTGTAGTGTTTTCAGCAATCTCTGCCACCAAAACAAAAACCAAAACCACATTTCTTAATATCAATAATGTCCAGTGATGTGATGTGAATGCAAAATTTGAAACTACTTGAGCTCTGAAGAACTGCATTTTAAATAATTCAAAATTAAGCACAATATTTAAGTAACTCACTCTTTTTTTCCTTTAAGCATTAGATTAAAATGTATAATAACAGACTCTTCAAGTGAACTAATGGATTTTTATTGAGCTTCTACTGTACATGATACATTTTGTCAGGCACCATTAGTGAAAGCAATAGAAGTTTGTGTCTCTGCCCTCAAGGAGTCAATGACATAGTTTGGAAAAGAAAATGCATGCATTGGACACGATAGGGATAATTACAAAGTCATGTTTAAGTTACCAAAGCAGAGTAACAAAATGTCCATCAACTATCTACATACTAATTAGATACAGAATAAAAGATTATTCTCAAAGTCATAAAGATTTAGAAACTTCATTGGTGTTTATAATTTGGCACATGCTGTCCTAAGGTAAGGCAGTTATTCAAGGTATTCAAGGAATAGCTTTAGCTCATTAGTTTTCATTGTTGACTTAATAAAAGTTATGTACATTTATGTGTATTATACATGTTTATACATATATAATATATACTCAAAAAAAGTTGTCTACGTGTAACTGCATATTTTGTACATACATACATATATATATACATCTACATGGATATATATATGTGTATATATACATATATACATGCATGAAAATTCTAACTTCCAAGGAGTTGACTTTGTTGCGTAAGGATTCCTTTAATATTTTATTTTTTCCATTGCAAATTATCATTCAACAAGCATAAGAATAGATAATGACTAAGTTCAGTGATGTAACGCTATTTTGTTTTATAAAAAATTGGAGAATTCTTTAGGTTCCTAAAGATAATGATTTTTTTTAACCAACAGGTATTAATGAGTGAGCCAAACTATAGCAACAATGTATGTTTATTAACAAAAGGGAAACATTTTATATGGTTAGCCCCCATAATCATGATGGGCATTTATCATTTGTGCTTCAACTTGATGGACTATTTTAAAGCATCATACCTGAATTTGATGAGCCTCTCATTAAAATAAAAACCTGTAAGTTGGGGTTTTACTTGAAATGCTTCTTCAGCAAACCTTTATTATTTAGTAGAAACTTGATAAAGGTAGTTAAATTAAATTCTTGAATAAATGGTACTTACTGTAGTACTCTATCCATGAATGCAGACCATAATCTCCCCACACCTTAGTGCACAATTTATTGAATTCTTCTGGGACAACACTGGCTCCTAAAACAACTAATTTTGTTTACAACCATTGCTATGTCTACATTTGAAACCCCAATTTAGTAAGACCTGCCAGCACTTACACTCCATTCATACAGACAGACACCTTCCTGCCATTGTGAGCTATTTGAATAATACTTTGGTGGCTGTTTACACTTCAAGTAATTGGAGCAAAACTAGAGGGGTAAAACTGTTACTCTTCCTTTCCAATGGTGTGCCATCAGTGTCTAGAACCAAAATAATGCAGTCAGAAAGTCTAAGTCAGGAGAGTTAAGACAAACTTGTTACTTTGAGCACCAAATTGGGGACTTATGCCTTATGTTTAAGTATGTGGGCTACAATATATGAATCAGTAAGACAAAGAAATGCTTATAATTGTGTGTGTGTACATATATGTAATTTTCCAGTGGTGCAGATTGGTTTGCAAATAGTTCTTGGGAGTACCACATAGTTCAGATAGCTTATCTGCACTTTCCATATATTTTACTTAGTGAATGTGTATCTAATTTGCTTTGACTATAATTCAAGGATAAATATCAATAATGTGCCATAAACCTTTTCAAGATTTATGTCTAGTGTAAGATAATGAAATAATAAAATAACAGAGTTGGAAGAAACTTCAAGAATTATTGGCTTGACAACAGGTTAGTAGGTGCTTAAGTCACTTAATTCTTTGCTAGTTTTTGTGACATATTTTTAATAATCCACCAAATTGTACTGAAATTCTCAAATAAAATGTAATCTGATTTTTAAAATAAAAATAAACTTTATGACAGTATTAGCAATTTAGAATAATACCTGAAAATCTCATAGGAAAATATCACATCTTAAATCATAAAAATTCATGCTTCTCTCGCCACAAAGTAGGAAGTTTTATGGAGTTTTTTGGGGGACGGGGGAGAAGCAGGGATGGAGACTATTAAAGAGTTCATAATTCAAACTGTTTACTTCTTAAATGGAAAAATATTATCTGTACTCTCAAGAACATTATCATTACTTGGGTAGCTTGAAAGAGCAGACATGGATAGAAGGCTAGAGGTTGAGCTGAGTATGTTGGGGCCTTGAGGTTGAGTTGAGTACAATGGAATGAGTCTAAAAAATTGGGTAGAGAGAGATAAAATGGAACAATTAATCTCATACAAATAAGGCGTGAATAGGAGAACTGTTGGAGTGGAAGCAGGTTCGGAGTAGAGAGCTGGTAGTGCTGGGTTAAAGAGAGAATAACATATACATCTATAATGGCATGCAAATCTTCTAAATTTCTAAAGAAATAGGAAGGTAAAGGGACAGGATAAGGGAGGGATTTTTAGAAGGGCTTGTAGATCAAGAGTAGGAGGGTAGAAGGCAAGGATAAGGGAGGGATTCTTTAAAAGGTTGCAGATTAAGGAGGCAGTAGAAGTAAATTAGATGTATAAGGAGGGATAGGGTAAAAAGAGAGGATGGGGAGGAGAATGGTGAGGAAAAATAGGATGGAGGGAAATACATGACTAGTAATTATAAACTTCGAATATGAATGGGATAAACTTACCCATAAAAACAGAAATAGCAAAATGGATTAAAAAACAGAATCTGACAATATGTTGTATACAAGAAACATTTAAAAATAAGACATATGGACAGAGTTAAAATAAAGGGCTGGAGTAGAATTTATTGTGCATCATCTGATGCAAAACAAAAGCTGGAGTCAAGATCAGGATCTCACATAAAGATAAAGCTAAAATAGATCTAATTAAAAGAGACAAACAAGGAAAGTACATTGATATAAGTTACCATAGAAGAAGAAGCAACATCAATACAAAACATGCATGCGCCAAATGCTGTAGCATCTAAATTTTTAAAGGAAAAGTTAAATGAATCATAGGTAGAAATACTAATACTACAATAGTGGGGGACTTTAACCTTCCACTCTTAGAATTAGATAAATCTAACAAAAAAAGAAAGAAGTTGAGGAGGTGAATAAAATCTTAAATAAGCTAGATATGATAATATTTGAAGAGAATTGAATGGGATTAGAAAGGAATACACCTTTTTCTCAGTGGTATATAGTACCTTTACAAAATTGACCATAGATTAGGGCATAAAAACTTTGTAGTCAAATGCAGAAAAGCAGAAATATCAAATGCATCCTTTTCAGATCATAATTCAATAAAATTTTATTCAATATATTATATTCAAAAACAGATTAAAAACTATGTGGAGACTAAACAACCTAATCTTAAAGAATGAGTGGGATAAAGAACAAATCATAGAAACAACAATTTCATTAAAGAGAATGAAAATAATGAGACAGCATATCAAAACTTTTGGGATGCAGCAAAAACAGTAATCAGAGGAAAATTTATACCTCTAAATGCTTATATCAATAAAAGAGAAAGAACAGACCAATAAATTACTATCATCAACTCTTCAAATTATGCCCTCTTTTGTGTAATTTTTTTATTTAATCAATATTATTCAAGGTCAGCCTTATAAGTAGATAAGGTCTTGATTATTCTTAGACATGTGTGTGTATTTGTGTGTGTGTGTGTGTGTGTGTGTGTAAATTACTAACTACTCATGTGATTTGAGTAATTCCAAAAAGTTTTAACATTGCTCTTCTGGGCCTTTTACTTTGCCTGATACAATAAAAACTGTAACTTGGTCCTTAATAGGAAATTGTTCTAAATAGCAGGATTTTGAAGACATGATAGTTAATTTAAACCTTTGTGTAAGAAAGCTTTTATATCTTTATAGTGATTTTTCTAAAAAAATATTATATACTTTCTGGCCTTTTTTAAAATTTTAAATCATCAATAAGCAAGGAAAGTTTAACATGAAGGAGAATGTTATATGAAATGGTAAACTTTTATCATCCAGCTTTTTTTCATTATGTATATCTTAGGTATTTGGTACAATTCTAATTGAACTTGTTAACTCCAACACTGCCCTGCTTGTATCTAACCCTTTCTGAATTTTCTTTTTCTCATATTTATTTCATTAATGATTCATTGATGCTTTTCTCTTCTCTTCGCTGTGTTCTTAAAGAAAATACACTGCAAAAGATTTTAACTTTTTCTTGAGGGTCCAAAGCATGATATGTATAACAGTTGCCTGGGGCTTGTTCTCCTAACTGCTGTCCTGCCACTGACAGATTGGTTCCCTAGAGAGCAGGTGACTACTTTTCCCCTCGGGTTTCTGGGGTAGCCCTCAGGAATTGGAAGTGATTTTCTAATCCTATTGCTCATGAGCTGCCATTTAGCATACTGCCTACTGATTATCAGTTTGCCAGCTGGAGTTAATTAGCTTAATTAAATAGCTTAATTAATTAGTTAATCATAAAATGAGTGTATACTGAAATGGTATAGTAAGAATAAACTATTCCCCTCAAACCCTAGGGCATACTCTTCCACCAACAAGATCCATGGACAGAGTGGGGTCAAGCTTAAAGATCACATGGGACTAAACGATAACTCGCAGTTCCCGATTATTGAAAATCTTTTCTCCCTTTGTGGAGCCCTCATGAAGTTCTCCTAAAGCATAACTCTCTGTTGTGTTCTGAGGGTTAGTGCCTTTATTGCTACACTTCAACAATTCATGCCTTTTCTCTGTATGTATAATTCATCCTTTCTAAACTCCGAGCTGGATGCGTTGTTTACTATTGTCAGTCAGTCAATCAATAAACAGTTATGAAGCATCTACTACATGAGAGGCACTGTCCTGGGGATACAAAGATAGGCAAAAGGTATTGCTGAGGGGCAGCTAGGTGG
>CM053627.1:147934545-147957685 GCA_028646595.1 Phalanger gymnotis | reverse complement strand
TTAATCAGTTGGTATCCTGTGTGGATCATTAAGCCAAACTTTGAGCGGCTTTAGTTCTTGTCTAGGGAGATCAGCGATGACTATTAATATCATATGTAAACAGGGAGATGAATGCTTATCAAAGGACTTTGCAACTGTCATGTAGGATCCATTTGAATCCTGATGTTGATAGATTTTATGGGGCAGCTAGGTGGCACAGTGAGTAGAGCACTGGCCCTGGAGTCAGGAGGATCTGAGTTCAAATCCGACCTCAGACACTTGACACACTTACTAGCTGTGTGACCTTAGGCAAGTCACTTAACCCCAATTGCCCTGCCTTCCCCCTCAAAAAAAAGATAAATTTTATTTGATTACAGAGCCTAATTTTCTATATTGCCCGCATTCACTGGCTTCATTAGGTAAAGTTTCTAAAATGGGAATATGTTACTTAGTAATACTTATCAAGTAATTTGAAATTCCTACATAAAGTGAGGTCCATATAGAGAAGCAGTAATTAAAGGAACCAAATAAGAAAAACAATCCTGAAACTATGCTTATTTTAGGATCATCGACATTATTTAGGAAAAATGTCCATTTTTCCAGTTTTTCCATGGCTAACATATTTTTGTTCCTTTAAAATTCAGGCAATTGCTACCAGTTTATCTATTACAAACGGTAAATTTTTCAAATATAATTGTTCTTACTTCCAATAGGAATAACATTTCAGAATGAACACTGAGCCTGCTGAGAATAGTGTTACAGTTATGTTTAAGTATGAAAAACCAGACATACTATCTGTAACAAAGAGCCTAGGTATGCAGAAATGTCCTATGAGAGAATAAGGAAGAATGCCAGAAATGAGATACAAGGAAGTATTGTTTTAAAATACAATTTTAGGAAATATGTGCATATATAAGTATACATCCATGTATAATATTCAGGCACGCATATCATATATATTTTACTTTGTCTCAATAAGCCTTAGTGTTATAAGATATATGTGCTCTTTGAAAAACTGCATCCTAATCAGAGAACCTATTGAACATGAATGAACCTGAAAAATGAAGGACTTTCTCTCTGTGACAACATGGATAATAAGATTAAGTCCAAAATAATTCCAGAGGAGTCAGTATCAGAAACCAGAGATGATTATTTACGAGCTGCAACTTTGTTCAAAGAATAGTTTCTTCAATTTAGACTCTGGGAGAAAACAACAATAAACAAAGAAGAAAAAATCTTAGGATATCTCCATCAATTTCCTTTCTAATGGTTTATGGCAGTGGTTCTTAACTGTTTTTTTTTCTTTTTCTGTCATGGATCCCTGTGGTGGTCTGCTGAGGCCCATGGACCCTTTCCTCAGAATAATGTTTTTAAGTGCTTAAGATAAAATATTTAAGATTACCAAGGAAACCAATTATATTTAAAGTTACCAAAATATTATTTTAAAGCTTATAGGCCCAAGGATAAGAACCTTTGGCTTTTAGGATAAATGCAAAAAATCACTGGGGCCTTCCTTTCTTAATGCCTTACCTACTTTTTACCCATGCACAATCTTAAGCATAATTGGCTTTTATCCAGTTCATCCCTGAGCTCAAGCTGACATTAAAGCAATTTAAGCCAAAAAGAGACAAAGAACAATATGGTTTATTTCAAGCAGACTGGAAATTTACACCATCCTTACAGATCCTTACACGATCTGAATAAGATTTATAGACGATAATAATGGCTGAGGTTTAAAGATTATATGTGTATGTATCTATGTATGTGTGCACGTGTGTTTGTGCGTTTAATTTTAAAGCCACTGATTACCCTTCTTTCTTTACTAACAAAAGGTGCATTCCTAGGCTCCTCCTCTTCATGAACAAATTATGTCTACATCAAAGGAAAAAATATATCACACAACTTGAGCATCTTTGAGGATGCCTCAGTTGGGATCTACGTCAGTTTCATAGAGTCAGAAAAAGAAGAGACCCTAGATGTCATCTCATCCAACTTCATTTTTTTTTTTACAAATGAGGAAATTAAACCCAAAGAGATATATTGCCCCAAGCCACAGCCAGAATTCAAAAACAAATCTATTACTACACATCCTGTACTTTTTCACACTCATACCATTCTGCCTTCTCTTCTCTGCCTGATAATAGAGAATATACTAGTAAAGCAAAACCAGTTATTTGAATGGGGAACATTAGGAAGTAATTACATTATTTTAGTCACTAGAATTATGATTTTATTATAATTGTTCTAAAGTAAAAATGTGAGGCACGAGATCCCATTGTCAAAGAAGATGTGCCTCACCTTTACATAATAGATAAGTTTTTAAAAGGTTCATTGTAAATTTAAATAAATTACATTTTTTAAAATGTACCAGTCTCCTCATATAAATGCTTGACTTCCCTGTGCAGAATGGATGGATGAGAACAATTCAGTCCAACCACCATGAAGGAAGCTGAAGCAGGAGCAGTGGAAGGGCTTAGAGCTTGATCAGACATTGCAGACACCAAGGTCATTGGATTGCATTCCCAGGCCATCTCGCAGGGAGAGTGAGGCTGATGAGTCAGTGCAACTCTGTCTCACTTAAATCCAATTCATGGACAAGTCAAGACATCAAAAAAATAAGACCAGTCATTCAACCTCTTTGAAAACAAAGCGAGATTTCATGAACATTGATAGGCTCACTTAAAAGTGAAGTAGATGATGATATTTTCTTAACCTTTGTCTGACTAAAGATGAGGAAATATGCTTCAAAGCAACAATTCATTCTTTTGAGCCACTTTTCCTGGGTCTGTGATTTCACTATCATGGGAACTCTAGCCACCAATACAGACTACAACCTCTCATGTCTTCTAGTACGTGATTCCTCATCATACCTTCCCATTTACCTTTCAAAAAATAACCACTCAATGTCCTGAAGGCCTTGCTCCAGTTCTATTCGTATTTCAGGATACCATTTTAGCACTCCTTTTTTTGCCTCTCTGTCTCATCATATCACTTATCCTTTTCCAGTTATATATACTACCATAGTATTGCAGAATAATACATTTAGAGGTGGAAGATACCTTAAAAACCAGACATTCCAACCTCCTAATTTTTCACAAGAAGAAAAAGGCATATTGTGACACGCTCGAAGCTACATAATTAATAAGTTGAAGAGTTGTGATTTGGACCTAATCCAATCAATGTATCAAGCATTTACTATGGACCAGGCACTGTGCTAAGTGATGGGGAGATAATTAATAAAAAAAATTAAATAAAAATAATAAAGAGAATGTCAGTTCCTTTCCTCAAGGAGCAAACAGTCTAAAGGGGGAGATGATACACAAAAGGAGGCAGGAAAGGGTGGATGGTCATGAGATGGACAGCAGAGGAGGTATTTTGTTTTACGGAGTTGCAAAAAACAAAGCAGAGTGCGCTGAGTTCAATCTCTGCCCTCTAAAAAAGAAGACACTTGGGGAAAATCTGGTACTCTACCCTCCAGCCCTCCAATCAGAGTGGAGGGGAGGCCGAGGGTTACTGTTGTTGTTGGGGCAACTAGATGGCAAGATGGCACGGTGGATAAAGCACCGAGTCAGGAAGATTCATCTTCCTGATTTCAAATCTGGCCTCAGACGCTTACTAGCTGTATATCTTTGCCAAGAAAACACCAAATGGGGTCAGGAAGAGTCAGACACGACTGAACAACAAATCTTGTTCCAGACTTGAAATGAGGCAGATGAGCATACGCCAAAAGCAGCGTTTGAAAGTCTGTTCTTCCTCTTCAAGGCTCTTTCCACTACTCCCCCCACCTCTGCTTATACTTTAAACTCACCACTTTGATGCTGTCTCTTACAATCTTTCAGGTGCATCAGTCTTAGTTGATAATAAGCTGCATCCTACACACTTTGGGCATCTTTTTCATTGCCCTTTAACTTACTTGTGATTTTAATTATTTTAAGAGGAAGCAGAGTGGTGTGGTGTAAAGCAAGTTGGATTTGGGGTCAAAGGACCTGAGTTCTAATCCTGAACCTGTCGTTTACTACCTGCATGATTCTGGCTGTGTACTTTAACCTCTCTAGGCCTCAGTTTCTTCCTCTGTAAAATCTGGGGTTTGGACTAGATGACTTTTAGGATCCCCTCCATCTCTAAATTTGTGACCTTAATATCACAGTGTTACATGATTTATGGTCAATTTAAATCACCAGGAGAATATTGGTATTAAACACATAGGGTTTGGAGAAAGCAAGCATTTTGGCATCACTGAAAGTATGGTCCCATTTCCCATACACAATTCAGCCCAATGCTCGTACCCTGTTGTTGTTCAGTCCTGTCCACCTCTTTGTGACCCCATTTGGGATTTTCTTGGCAACGATACTGCAGTGGTTTGCCATTTCCTTCTCCAGCTCATTTGACAGATAAGGAAACTGAGGCAAATGAGATTAAGTGACTTGCCCAGGGTCACACAGTCAGTTAACAATCTGAGGACAGATTTAAACTCATGAAGATGAGGTTTCCTACTCCAGGTCTGGTGCTTATCCACTGCTCCACCTAGCTGTGGGTACCCTATAAAACTTTAATATGGGCCTGGTGGCCAACTTGTACTAAGACTTAACCTAAGTAAATATGGAGAAACTCATGACCAGAAAGTTGTCAGGGAGGTGAATTCTTTCAGTCACAATGACCCTTGAAACAGTTGAAATACAAAATGTATCTGAGACAATAAATCTCTCAATCATTATGTGAAAAATTCAGACTCCATTTAAAATTATAGTGATATGGGGTGGAGCCCTGGCTCTGTAATTGACATGCTATGTGGTGTTGAGTAAGTCACTTAGCTTCTATATACCTCAGTTTCCCAATTAGTAAAATAATGAGATTAAGTCATAAAATATTTTATCGCGCTGATTCTATGACTTTATGAATATAACTTCGACTGTGTCTACATTGAGATATGCTAGCATTTATACACTGCCTGCGCTAAACACTTTAAAAATACTATTCATTTGATCTTCACAAAAACCCTGGGAGGTACATGCTATTATTATCTCGTAACTTGCCCAAGGTCACACAGCTATCTATGGCATCTATTTAGAATTTATCTTGCATTTAATTTTCCCTGAATGTTGTTCTCCTCTCAAACATAAAGGGAAGTTCCTTGAGGGTAAGGATTATTGCTTTGTCTTTTGTCTTTGTATCCTTAGTTCCAGATGCAGGGTGCCGGTGCTTGTTGTAACCACTGTTACTTCTCTTCTCCGAAGCTCAGTGAAAATGGAAGAAATCATACAACAGAGCCAATTTTATTCACTAAATTTGTGCTATTTAATCTTGCCTGGGTCTTCACTGCATTAGGGCAATACTTTTTATGCTTCTTTCATTGACAATCCATTATTCTTCTGGCAGACATTGTTCCAAATCATTGCTGGTCAAGCTCTTCACAATTTGTCCATCCCAGAGGTTATCTCTGACTTTACTTAAAAATTCAAGGGCTACTTTTTCTCCCCATTCCATCACCCTAACTCATCACCTTCTCTCCTTATTTGCTCTAATCTCTGTGGAAGAAGTGACCCCTTTCCTTGCCACAGCCAACCTCTCTCTCTGTACTCTTCCACCCCATTCCTTCAGTTCTAATGGGAGGTTGACAGATTCCCGGTCTCTATTTCTCTACTGACTCCTTTCACACTACCTTCAAACAGGCCTGAGTCAACTCCATACTTGAAACAAACCTTCACTTGTCTCTGCTAACCCCTCAAGGGTTACTGATGTGTCCTCTTTTCATAGCTAAAATATTGGGAATCAAGGACACAACCAGAATTTGCCCCCACTAATAACATGAGGGACTTTTTTTTCCAGATACTTTGCTTAGATCAAGGTGAACTTTAATTACAACATTATCCTGATCTTTTTGAGGCTATTCAGTCGTATCCAATATTTTGTGACCCCATTTGGGGTTTTCTTGGCAAAGATATTGGAGTGGTTTGCCATTTCTTTCTCCAGATCATTTTACAGAAAGCAAACAGGTTAAGTGGTTTGCCTATGGTCACACAGCTAGTAAGTGTCTGAGACCAGATTTCAACTCAAGTCTTCCTGACTCCACCCCAGCACTCAAGCCACTATACAATCTAGCTGCCCTATCCTGATCTACCAGTCTAGTTACCTTATAAAAATGAAATTGGGTTCATCTGATATGAGTTATTCTTTAAAAATTTATTGGCTAGTTGAGGTCACAACTTCCTTTTCTAGCCTCTTACTATCTTTTTGCTAATATACTCAACTTTTGGTGGAAATTATGTCAAATATACTGGCCTATAGCTTACAAATTTCACTTCTCTTTTGGAGAAAATAATACTATGCTAATATTTGTCTTTTCCAGGGAAGAGGTGAATGTACCTCTTCCATTCACCACAAAGGATTACTGATAGTAGCTAAAAACTATGGCTATTCTATTTAAATTCCTTTGTAACTCTTGCTTAAACACTTTACACACCTCCTAATTAGTCTGTTAGTTTTCAGCCTTTTTCCTCAACAATCCTTCCTTTATATTGCTGATAAACTAATCTCCCTAAGGAATGAGTCTGACCAAGTCATTCCTCTGATCCTAACTCCCCAATTGTTTCCTATTGTCTTTAGGATAAGCTAAAAATGCCTCAGGCTGACACTTAAAGCCCTTCACAATATGGCTTCAACTAAGTAACAGGCTTACTTCATAATACTTCCTTAAACTTTTGTTTCCCAGCAAATTGGCTACCAGATCATCCCAGAATCTGTCATTCAAATTCTCATTTTTGTCCCTTTACAAAGACAGGTCCCAAGCTTGAGATTCACTATTTCCTTGCCCTACCTATTAGCACTGATTACTTTCTTCAGACTTACTGCTGTACCCTATGCAAAGCCTTCAGTAATCAACTCAGACGATAATAATCTTAACCTTTTTAAATTATGTTGTATTGAACTTAACTATGTTCTTATCATATTCTCCAAGTAGAAATATACATTCTTGGAGGCAAGGCTTGCTTTCTTTTCGTCTTTGCATGACAGCTTTGACTTATAAATGTTTGTTGAATTGCTTAATTGAATTCCGACATGTTCTCATAGGCTTATAATGAATAATACTCTATACTGAGAACTTCAATTTTTTTTTTTAAATGAAGGTAAAGTTCTTACCAACAAATACTCAGAATTCTAAAAGAAGTGGAGAGATCAAGAATACAGACAGGTAGAACTAGTTTAGTGGTTGTTTATTTATGATAACCTTTCATCACAGCCAAAATGACTTTGAAATAATGTAACATGTTTTTATACAACTGAATGCCGAGACTTTTAGAGACAGACGGGACCTTTCTCACTACCTAGTCTAAATTCCTCATTTATGGAGACGAAGGACATGACCAAGGTCATGGAACATAAAATCCATTACTGGTAGAGCCTATTTCCCAGGCTTCTTGTCTCTCTGGTTCAGTGTTCTTTCCACTAAATAGCCCTGTCAGTATTTCTGTTGTGGTATCATTATTATGCTGGATAGAAACATAGCTTTTAAAGAACTGTCATACTAAAATCCATTTATCTTAATGTGGATAGGTGACTGTTTACATTTAGAGAGCATTAAACAGATTATATTTAATTTTGAAATATTTATACAGAGCTTATGCAATTTACATACATATTACAAATCATATATTCTGCTACGCCCAATAGGAAAGAATTAAGGGTGACAGAGAATCCTCTACTCTGATTTCCTTGGCCTGAGAGGGTTTAAATTAGAATCTTATATTAAACATAATATTTATGTATGTATATTTACAAATACATGCATACACTGATATAAAGACTGATAAAGAGAATGTTAGATTTTCAAACCAAATGATGGCATCACCTCTTTATTAAGTTATCCTAGAAATAGAAATGATGAGTTATTAATTATCCTTACAGATAACTATTCATCAGAAGAGAATAAGAAAATAAATCTTTATCTGTTAACATTAAAAAGAATCTTAGCTACAGAGCAGAAGGGGATAGTAAAGATAATCTAATGCAAGCCTATCATTTCACAAAGGCAGAAACCGAGACACAGAGAAGTTAAGCATCTTGCCAGACTCACATAGGGAGTAATTAGGTGAGCAGGGATTTGAAACCACTGTTCTTTCCATCCTACCACACTATCAAATCGTAAACTGGAAAAAAAAAAATCAAGTATGAAGTCTTCTTGTGTCAATATAAAACTACAAAGTTTCTTTAGAAATGTGCTTGTTTAATATGCAATTGAGCAAAAGTCATTGTTCTGGATTCACTTTTATTTTAGCAGGTACATTTATCCCATCTACTATTTTACTTGTAAGACTGTGAGCTTGTTGAGGGCAAGGACTGTCTTACTTTCTTTTGTATTCCCAATGCTTAGCATAATGTCTGAAACACTTATTAAATGCTTATTGACAGATTATATATGATCCAAAAAGAGGCAGCAGGGTATAGTGAATAGAAAATTCACCTGTGAGCCTGGAAGATCTGGATTCAAGTCCTGCCTCGGACACATTGCAAAGACCTCTTGGTGTCTGCAGTAGTGCAACTATCTCCTAGAACTCTTACCTTATGGATTAGCTTAGTTCTTATCCTTAAAAGGCACTGAAACTGTCCTTGAGACTTAAATGGTTTGAAGACCAGCCTAAGTACAAAGAGCCATGAGGAACTCCAATTGGCCCTGGGAAGCTTCAGGCAAGCAGACCATCAGTGTAAACCAAACCACAGATGTTCAATCTTAGGAAGAAGTGCTCAAATATCTTCTCAGTGACTATCCTTTCCCAGCTCTGAATGTGCTTCCCCTCCTAGAGCTAAGTAGAATTCCTTTTAATAAAATTATTATTTTAAACTCCTAACGCCTTCAAACCACAGGCTTAATACTACTACTAGGATTTTCTGAGATAACATCAGGGTTCATTAAGTTTGCTCTAGATTAGAAGTGCTTTGAGAAGCTTTATTGGGTTCAGCACCCTCTGAGTCATCCTGAGGTAAATACTGATGTCATTCTAGTCACAATCCTGGTGCAGTCTCTAATCACTGCGAGCCTGGATTATTGCGATGGCTTGCTGGCTGGTCTCCCTGCCTGTCCACTTTCTACTTAAAGTGAAGATCTGACCATGTCACTTGTCCCATACTCAACTCCGGTAGCTCCCCATTACCTCCACGATCAAAAATAAAACCTGTGTTTGGATTTTAAAGCCATTAACAACTCGTCCCCTTCTTACATTTCCATTCTTATTATCCCACACTCACCTCCAAGGATTCCACAATCCAGCAACACTAGCAAACATAAACCATCTATTGATGCCCTGCCTTTTTACTGGCTGTCCTTCATTTCTGAAATGCTTTCCCTTCCCACCTTCAACTTCTAGCTTCACTGGCTTCTTTCAAGAAAGCTCAAATCTCACTTTCTGCAAGTGGCCTAAGCCCGTGAGGTTCCACCAGCCCTTCCTGCCCCAGACCCAGCTCCAGCTCCAGCCAGAGAGTCTTCCCTCCAAAAATTACTTTTCATTTACATGTAAAGTATCTTGCATGTGCACAGAGATTTGCAAATTGAATAGAAGCTTCCACTGGCAGGAACTCTGTTTTTGTCTCTCTTTGTATCCCAGATATTTAGCCCTGAGCCTAGCACAAAATAAGCTTTTAATAAGTACTAGTTGCCTGAAGTCTGTGAGGCTAGGCTTACAATTCAGAGAAATGTGCACTTTCTGAAAAAGAGGTACAAATGTGTTTATACCCTAGGGCCTTGGTCTTTTCAAAAGCATTACAACGTTGTGCACCAAACTCGGTTTATCCAACCAGAATGAGTGTATCCAAGTGGCAGTGGGGATTGGCAGAAAGAGGCCTGGTCTTTCTACTGTTGGTGGACAAGTTCTCTTTTTTTCCGCAAATGAAGAAGACCACCAGTGTGTGTAGACAAGAATCATTAGAAGCAACTATCTTCTTGGTTATAATGAGATGGAAAGCTCAGTTCCTTCAATGATTTTATTGGGAGGGATCTCCTAGTAAGGAAAATCCCTCTACCAATGCAAATAGGCACTTGCTTTGCAATTTGTAATTTTAGAGAGCTGCCCAGGGCACTAGGAGGTCAACTTGACTTCCCAAGCTCACACGTGTACATTTAGAGCTCTACAAACCTTAAAGCATACTATAAATGTTAGCTTTATTGTTAATCTTTGAGGATGGCTCTCTGCAACATCCTGTTGTCTCTCAATTGAATGGAAATATATTCTGTAATAATTAGAAAAAAGCCTTTGGGTAAGAGGAATATCAAAGATGTATGGATGCATCACTGTAATCTTCCCTATTTAAGAAGCAATGGTAGAAAAATCCACAATGTGTAGGACTTGGAGACAAGAAGATACAATCTGCTCTCCAACACTACTAGTTGTGTGACAATTGGCAAGTCATTTAATTCCTGTTGTACCTATGTCATAGGGCTGTTGAGAGCACCAAATGAAATAATGTCTAAAGTACTTTGCAAAGAGTAAAGTGCGATATAAATATCAGTTGTGACTGTTTTCAGTTGTTGTCACTTTTCAGAGTAGGGCTGGGGGTAGGGGTAGGAAAGGGGACAAGGCTCCATCTGTGATTTCATTAGTATAAGAAACTCTGGAGTGAAATAATAGTAGTACAACCCTTAGCATTGTGCCTGGCACATATTAAGTGCCATATAAATGGCAGCTATTATTTCTATTATATTATACTCGCTCCACTGATACATATCAACATTTCATCTATAAAGCAGTTTTAAAGGATTAGCTACTAAGGGGAGAGTTTAAATGTCTGACCCATGGTCACAAAGCTAATTAGTATTAGAAGGCGGCCCTGGTTTTCCTGAATCTAATGCCATCCCTCTGTCATACGATACCACAGCTGCCTATCATCATTATCATGGCTATTTAGGTGTTTGTTCTTACTTTGGAAAAGTTTTTTGGTTTTTAACTATAGGTACTGTTCTCCTTAAACTCCTTAGAGACAGCTATCAGTCTCAGTCCTTTATTCCAGGTATCAGACTCAAATAGAAACTTATCCCTTCAGGCCGTTGACTTAGAAAAACAAAAATTAAACATTATGTTTTATTGTGTTTTTTATTTATCTCATCCAACATTTCCCAATTACATTTTAATCGGATTCCTGCCACACTCCAGAGTTTAGGGGCTACGTAAGCCCCTGGGTCCAGAGTTTGACACTTCTACTTCACACAATGGAATTAATTAAAAGACCAAGTTCTTAACTGACAAGATAAAATATCATCATCCAAGTATGTCATATTTTACTGTTAGCCCCTGTGACATTTCTGTAACTGAAACGGTGTTATATTTCACCATCTATAAAATGAGGGAGGTGAACAATAAATAAGGTCTCTTCCCACTCTGTGGTCCTGTGGTCCTAGCTTTCATTTGCAAGGTACATCCTTTGCAGAATAGCAGAATCCAGATGGGCTGGATTATATGACATTTGGAAGGATTCATAACTGTCTGACTT
Organism: Phalanger gymnotis; assembly: GCA_028646595.1. NCBI lineage: Eukaryota > Metazoa > Chordata > Mammalia > Diprotodontia > Phalangeridae > Phalanger > Phalanger gymnotis. Next base: position 147,946,231 of record CM053627.1, on the reverse strand, counting down.
GTTTTTATCCCAAAAATTGTTGATAGATATCATTGCATATTCTCTTTTGAAGTATCCCAGTGATCCTTCCTTGGCCTGATTCAACCAGCACAAAGCTGAAAGTTACAGAAAACATGTTGGATGGCCAAATCAAGTTTCAAAAATATTTCAATAGACTAGAAATGAGAGATACAACCTTATGGGAAGAAATTTAATAGGGGGAAATGCAACGTTTTACATTTGAGTTCAAAAATTCAAGAACAATTTTAGGCTGGAAGAAACATGGCTAAAAACAGCTCATATGAAAAACAACCAGGTCTTGTGGTGAACTAAACCTCACTATGATTCAACTACATTATATGACAGCCCTCAAAATTACATGATTTTAGGCTGTGCTAATAGGACCAGAACAATGAAGATGAGCACCTACCGTATCTGGCCACATGTAGAATATTGTGTTATTACGCACTCCACATTTTAAGAGGAATCCTGACAAACTGCAAGCAGAACTCTTAGCTTTCTTTTGTATCATACCGCCCCCCGCATGAAGCCAATGGATCCCTTCACAAAAAAAATTTTTAAATGCATAAAATAAAATACAAATGACTTAAAAGGATAGCCATTAAATTGAAATACAGTTATCAAAATTGGCAATTCTCTAAAATGAAAAAGTGTAGAGAAGGTGCCAACCCACATGAGTTGAAGCTCTTTATTGGGCGCTTCCTATATCAGTAACGTTACAGGTGAGTGTGCATATATAGATATTACCTATGAGTATACATGTAAATACCTATGTGCGTGTTACATACATGACCACAGATATATATATTTACATGTGTGTGATTCCTATAAAGTTCAACAATTCAACAAATATTTATTTAAGAGCCTACAATGAGCCTGGCATAATATTAGAAGCTGTGGCCCAGAAATACAAACCCATTGTTGAATGCCACCTACTTAGTCAAGTCAGTTCTTCACTTTCCAAAGTGACCCTTCTCTTCTAAAGCCCATACTTTCCAGTTCATATCAATTATTAAGAGCATTACCTTTGCCAGTCTTCAGTTTCCCGCTCAGGAAACGAAATCTCAGGATGCTTTCTGAATTCCTTTTCGTGGTATCCCTTGTCCTTATACGAATCAACAGGAATGGGTATTGATTTTCAATCTGACAATGTTAGGAGACTCTCCATTCTGTCCTGGTTACATACTTTGAGAAGACAACAGACTTTGCTGTTATTTATATTATTCTTCTGCTTCTGACCTACTGATAGGCAGGATGATTTTCCTTCTTCATATTCCTTTTCTTCTTTATCTTTTAATCATTTTTTTTCCATTTTCCCCCCTACATACCCATCTGGGCATACTAGGGTGGGCAGCTAGGCAGTACAGTGGCTGGAGTGAGTAAGTTGTTATTCGGTCATTTCAATCTTGTCTCTTTGTGATCCCATTTGGGGTTTTCTTGGCAAAGATAGTAGAGTGGTTTGCCATTTCCTTCTCCAGATCATTTTACAGATAAGGAAACTGAGGCAAACAGTGCATTAAGTGACTTGCCCAGGATCACACAGTTAGTAAGTGTCTGAGGCCACATTTGAACTCAGGTCCTCCTGACTCCAGGGCCAGTGCTCTATTCACCATGCTACCTTAACTGTCCCAAACCTTAGGTTTTAATTGCAACAACAGACAATGTATTTTAATTTGCCATTTTAGTGAGAGCTTATGTAAATTTCTATACTTGCAGGCAGGCCTGTGGGCCGCATTCTGGATAGCCCTGTTTTAGGCTTTTGGGTAAGTGGGCTGGGCACCTACACTAATCCCATCTCTCTGTGATGTTGTAATGGGCCAGGAGCCTGCACCACTAATCCCTAATTAAAACTGTGTACCAATCAGGATTGTCTTGCCCTTATAAGGAAGCTCTTTACTCTTGTCTATGTATGTAGTGCAGCTTGAATTCTGGGACAGCCATACACAAGCTGCTTGCAGCCTTGGTGTGCTAAATAAATTTTTACCTTTCTTTTCCTGAATGTGCCTCATTGACCAAGGTGAAGACCAAACCAAGATTCTTTAACAATGTCATATCCATCTCGGGATTTTCTCAAATAGTCTTATCACCAAATCCAAATACCTTTTTCATTCTTCATGACCTTGATTTCTACAGCTTGAAGCACCATTGACTATTCTCTCCTATACAGTCTCTCCTGCCTTACCTTTATCCATTAAACATTTAAGTTCCTTTGTTCACAAGGTGCTATTCCAAGCCTTGGGGATATGTTCAAAGAAATAAAAAACTCAAATGGATTCATGACACCAATTTGAATGTTCTCTTTCATACCTGTCTATTCTGGGTGAGTTTTGTCAATGACATTTCAAAAGGTTCTCACACAGAGATTCCACCTAACATGGAAGGTTAGAGGCTTTCCTCACTTTCTCCTGACATTGTGAGGACACCTGTGTAATACTCTGGCTGCCCACCTGCCATATCTCATTCTTTTCTTATCATATTTCTCCCCTGTAATGTTCCTTGTTAATCTATACAGGTAATATATAGGCTGCTCATACCCATCATGCTCCTTTTCCGTATCCCTCTATACGATACTCACTTTCAGTTTTTCAGAGACTTGCATTTCATGTCTTCTAGTGATATAACAACAGAGAAATGCTGGTATGAAAAAAATGCCTTTACTTCTGGAAGAATCATGGGGTAATGAAAATACATAATGATAGACAAGACCCTGGAGATACAAAGACAAAACAAACCAGTCCCTGCCTTTGAGGAGCTTACGTTATCTTAGGATGCAGCAAATAAAGAAAAAAGTGAAATACAAAGCAATATAATGTAATTTCAAGAGAGAGTGTTAATTACTTTGGAGGGACAGGGTAAGCTGATGCATAAGAGGAAGTATGCGAGCTGAGCTGTGAAGGAAGCTAGGGATTCGATGAGGCGAAGTGATGAGGGAACATTCCAGACCATACACAGTCACAGTGGTAAGAAAATGGAATGTGTTTGGTGAATAGCTATGGGCCCATTTTGACTGGAATAGAGAGTATGTAAGAGAGGATAATATGAAATAAAGCTGCAAAGCAGGTAGGAGTCACATTGTGGAGTTCTAAATTCCAGGTTGAGAATATTGTCTTTTAACTTAGAGGTAATAGAAATCTGCTGAGGATTTTGGGGAATGGAGGTGACATTGTCTGATCTGAATTTTAGGAATATTTGGTGATTTTGTGATGGATAAATTGGTTGGAAAGAGACTGGAGGAAGGTAGGAATCAAGAGATGACTGTAATAGTCCAGGAAGGAAGTGTTGGGGGCCAGAGCTAGTCTGGAGTCCTATGAGCAGAGAGTATAGGATGGATGTGAAAGATATCGTCGATGTAGAATTGACATTGGATGTGGGGAAGAATGGTGATGTCAACAATAGAAACACTGAAATTTATAAAAGAGATAGTTTAGGGGGAAGGGCAGTAATATGAGTTTGGGATATTTGAGTTTTAGATACCTATAATACATGTATGTAGAAATGGCCAGCACGCAGTTAAGCTTGTACTATGGGGGTGAAATTCAGGAGATCGATTAAGGCTTGGTATATAATTTTGGGAGTCATTGGCATATAGATGACAATTTAAGCCTTAGGAGCTGATAGTGTCACCTAAGAAGAGGATAAAGAGAGAAAAAAATAGTGCTCCACACATAGCCTTGGGATATATTCACACTATGGTGAGAAGGAGGAGGATCCACTGAAGGAGACTGAAAAGCATTGATCAGACAGGTAAGAGAGGAATTATGCCAGAGCAAGTGACTAAAACCCAAGTAGGAGAGAGCTGGAAGGAGGGGGTCAACAGTGTCAGACATTTCAGTGAGGTTAAGAAGGAATGAAAATAGGTCATTGTACGAAGTAGTGAGAGGTCATTGGTAACCTTAGAGATAAAAGTTTAAGTTTGGTGGTAGGGCCAAAATCTGGGTTCTAAAGGGGTTTCAAAGAAAAAAGAAATGGTGGAATCAAAAGGAGAGAACATGGAGAACCTCTAATCTGGAGCATAAATGGATAAGGGAAGGAGAAAGGAAGCCTAGGCAATGAATAATAGAACATAGGACCTTTTAAAAATATGTTTCAGTTTGTATTTATAACATGTGTGATGGTTAAATGATGTACAGCATGAAGGGGCATGGCTGCCATTGATACTTATTACAGATACTGGAAAACCGACAAAATGAGAAGAGAAAAACTAAACAAATTGGTTTGGCTGCATAAAAGTAATAGTAATTATAGTCATTGATGTGAGCTGCTTAACACTTATGCCTAATTACCCTGTAACACAATAACAATTAAGCAAATCATTAAAGAGATGTCAGATTGACTTTGTTATAAACTTTATTGGTAGAGGCAGCTTAGTGTGTTGTGTATAGAGAACAAGGCCTGGAGTCAGCAAGACCTGAGTTCAAATTATTTTCCTTTAGAGAGGACAAAATATTTTTCACTTAACAGCTGTGTGACCCTGGCCAATTTTCTTATCCCTGGGCAGCTCCTATGGACTTACCTACTAAGAGATAAATGGGTTTCTATCTCTATTTATGGAAGAAGTTCTCATAGTGATGAAATCACAGTTTATTTCTGCATCTCCATGAACTTTATTTAATCTTATATGTACAGTCTTAATCAGTTTTCTGTCATGAAGTGTGGTCACCTACTCACGACTTGTTAAAATGGAGGGAATATTAGTGGCAATAGAACATTTCAGGAGTGAAAGTTTATCACATTGGTGCTATTCTGTGCAGGGGTACACGATATGACCATTTCCAAGTATAGATTTTTAAGCTCAAACTCCCGAAGAGAAAACATTCAAAATATTAAAAATATATTTTTTAAAAAAAACATTCCATTCTAGGCATTGCCTCTGAACTGATATTTTTCCTAAACATTTTAAAACCAAATTTTAAAGTTTTCATGGGTGGATATTAGATAAGCCTGAAAAACTGTTATGATTCAAAAATGAAATGGAAATAGGTAAGAGTATGAGAAGCATGGGGAATATAGGGATTAATAGGTAAGAGAAAGTCAAAGAAAGAACAGAAACAGAGATATAGGAATTGCAGGAGCCAGAGATAAAGAGAAGAGAATACTCAACAGAAGAATATAGATAGTGACAAATAATGGACCGAGAAATGTAATGGGGGAGAAAATAAGTGCTTGAAAGTGATCATGCAGCAATGATGTTATTATTTGGTTTTTGTTCCAAACCTTTGCCATGCCAATAATTTTCACTCAACTGTACTTCAAAAGTATTAATTCTGGGCATGTTAATGTTGCAATACCTTTTGGACACTTTAGAGAGGACAAAAATTCATTGAAGGTGACTGAGCAATTCTCTTCTCCATGAACAGTTCTTATGGTTAATATGCTGTAGGACCTCCGGGCAGTGATTCAAAGGTGGCTCCTTTTCATTTGCACAAACACTTCAAGACAGTGCTTGTGGTCACTATGCCTAAGGCTCTAGAGGATCACTTTTAGGGCAAGCAATATCTTCTCAATCACAACCTGATTTTCTGGTACTTCTGGGTTGTAAGTAACATGGGGCTGTAGTCAGCATAGTTCTTTTTTACTTTGGTTTTTTTTTTAATAGATTCAGTGCCTAAGATTGTGACTGGTGCCTTCTTTAGAAAAATGGACTGCCCTGAAAGGATGTTCCTTGAGAACATACCAATCTTTCTGTCACATTTAAATTGTTACACTCACTAACCCAGAGGATTTCTCTGATGAAAACTATTAAAATACAGCACTTCAATTATAAATTTACTTTGCTCTTTAGCCTTAGGCAGTATACCCCTTATACAAAAACTCGAAAGCCCATTTACATGTTGATTTCATCAATTTTTTTTTCACAGATGTACATTTATACGTTTCACTTTATTTTATATTGTCATTTCCTAGAGAAGTCTATGCATAGCTATGATTATGTCTGTCTTCTAAGACTTATCATAATGACAAATGAAATTAAGCACTTAAATATTTTTAATGATGATAAATTTCAATTGCTTCCTACTTAAAAAGAAGTAAAGGCTGTCAAGGGACTGCGGGGCATGCCTAATTCTCACTATTGGTTTCCCTTTTCTACATGTTCTAGGAAGATAAAGTTAAAAAGAACATGAACAAATCGATATTTTCCAAGCTCCAAGATGGAGATGGAAACAAAGAGGAAAAACTGCAGCCTGGTGAAAGTGTCAAGAGCTCCGAATTCAGAGTCAGAGGCTATGGTTTCCTGGGTCTGCTGAGTTAATTACGCAAATTATTTTATGTATCTGGGACTTAAGTTTCCTCTCCATTAAAAATAGGGGATTAAATTAGCTGACCTCTAAGGTCTTCATCAGCTCCGGTTAAGCTCCTTGAGGGCAGGGTCTGTCTTTTGCCTCTTTTTGTATCCTCTCCATTTAGCAGAGTCCACAATGAGTAGGTGCTTAATAAATGTTTATTGACTGATTGAGTCGGGACACTGGAGAAAACTAATCTGAATCAAAATTGCCCTGTGTTCCTAATTGTTTTCTCCAGGGTAAGTCCACAGAGTGAACCACAATGGTTCTTCATATGTATTCTATTCTTTTGAGTTTCATCTAGCCTTTTCTAGAACCCTTGGGCCCACAGAACTAAGTGGAGGATCCTACATGACTTGAGTTGGTCTTGAATTATGAAAGAAATTGTGAGTTAGTTAACGTAGGAGTAAAGGCCTATCACTATGTGGAACTGTGGCTAAACAGTCAGATACCTGCCAATGCCCAAATTAGAGTATAAGGTGTATTTGTTAAGTAAAGATATTTGTGTAAGTAAATCTGGCATTGTGTTAGCAGCAGCTATAAAGAGTTGGGATAGTAGTGAATCCAGGCAGTACAATGACAGGGAAATAAATCAATCCCTATAACTGTGTCCAACAGAGCTTAGACTGGGTCAGGATCTAGCCAAAAGTAACAGGTTGTAGACAGGGAGAGAGATATGCAAATGTGGCTTCAAAGGCAGGAATTGCTAGATGCAATTCAAAAGACAATTAGCCCTACTCACTTTTTTTTTTTCCCTCAGCATGCCATTGCTGTGGAAGGCAACCACCCATACTTTCCTCCTCCCATTCTCTCCTCCATTGTCTCTCACCCCCTACAGGTCTTTTAGTTTGGTTTTAAAGCAGAATCAAAAGATGGAAATTCACCTCTATTTGTGCTATGTAAAGTAAAAGAGTGTGTGTGTGTGTGTGTGTGTGTGTGTGTGTGTGTGTGTGTGAGAGAGAGAGAGAGAGAGAGACAGAGAGACAGACAGACAGACAGAAGAGTAAATCTGGTGAGTTTAGGCAACTAATATAGATGATTATCCAAAAAAAAATTAAACTACGAACTTTATTTTGTGCTGTGTATACCTGGTCTGTGCCAAATAACTCTTCTATAATCAGAAGTTTAAAACAAAATGAACTTCTAAGTCTTAGATAATGTCCAACTAAGGCAATCTTTTTCAGGTCTATATTGCTGACCTCATGATCCTGATACCCACATCATTTCCCTACCCTTATGTTTCAATCAGAGAGAGCTCCTTTCCCTTTGTAAGTATTTTTTATCTCATTTTGGAATGTTCAATTCCCTGCTGTAGATAGTTTCTTTATGTGCAAATAAAAATTCTCTTCTGCGGCCCTTTCCAAATTTACTATAGTTTTAAGGGTTGGTTAATATACAAAAGGTGTCCTGAGAACCTTAAATGAAAACTGATATAAAAGCTGCAAAATGCTATAATTATTATTTCTCTTGTGATAGTGAGCCTCACATATTTAGAATCTTGGAACAAAGATCCGCGATGATGCTGAAATGCTGATACCAAAATGGCTTTCAGTATTCCTTTAGGTTTCCTCTGCACCATAGTTTGCTTGAAAACTTCCTGGCTTTCTATCTGTACAAGGTATAATTAATTATACGGGATTTCAGCTCTCATTGTATAGAGTTTTAAGCTACCTGTAACTGTTTTTAATGGGCTCCATTCTCTTCCTGGACATCTGTATGTGATTTTGTGTGTGTGTGTAACAATGTGAGAGGTTCTCTATGAGAATTACAGAATTCTCAGCAGAGTTGCATAGGCTGCAAATCTGGACTAGCATTTTCCTACAATTGTTGTAACGATATGTACTGCTTGTGTCTCCAATGGGTTGCTATTAGAAAGAAAAGCCTATTATCTCAGTGGGATACTATTGTCTTTTCTACTACACAGCCTGAGCTCAGACTATGATCACGCTTAGCATTTGAAACCCGTACCTTTTTTGAAGTCACGTGAGCAATGAGATACTAAGAGGCCTCTTTCTTTTTTAAGCTCATTTGGAAAAGGCATTTTTGACTGCAGGGAAGGAGAGGACCATTCAGTCCTAACCTTTAACTGTATATGACAAGTTAAAGTGAATATTTCTTTCTTTCAGTATATTTCCTATCAAGACTGAAATTTCTAAGTTTTCCATTTCAACAGAAATCTCTTTATTAAAGATGAAGACAATCACTCACACATAAAACAAAATTTTAATTACCTGACAACATACTTATATGTGTTTATTAAATTGTAAGTATGACTTAGTATGACTAAGTTTAACAAAGTACAAGGAGATAATTAAACTATAAACTACGTATAGTAGCTGACATCAACATAGCACTTTGTTTTCAAAGCATTTTACACACAAGATTTTATTTAAGCCTCATGACAACCCCCTGAAGTAGAGATCACAGGTCTGAGCCAGACTTAGGAGGCTCAAAAATGCTAAGTCATTTGCCTGTGGTCACAGCTAGAAAGTTTCAGGATGACATTTGAACCTAAATCTCTCTGACTCAAAAGTCCTGCACTCTATCCAATATAATATGCTGCCTTTAATGTAATAAGCATCTAGTTACTGCACTCAATCTACAAGCATTTATTAAGTCCACATTATGTGCAAGGTATTGTGCTAAGTGCTAGGGATACAACTACAATAATAAAAGATATCATTTATGTAATGCTTTAAGGTTTGCAAAATATTTTACAAATGTTTTGTCACATATTGTGCTACACTCAGAATTACTCTGTGAAGTAGGCACTATTGTTATCTTCATTTTTCAGGTGCTAAAGACAGAAGCAGATAGAGTTAAGTGACTTGCAAGTGGTCACCAAGCTAGTAACTAAGACTACATGTGAACTCAGGTTTTCCTGACTCCAAATTCAATGCTCCATCCATCGTATCTACCTAGATACGTAAAAACATAGCAATCACATGAGAAAGAACAGACTTACAGATCCCAAGTAGACTTAGCAAGATAGAGCAACTTAGTTATTATTATTACATGGTTACTCACTGAGTAAAACTGATTTCTAAGTAGGTGCATGTTTGTGTATTAGGAGCATTATCTGAATTTCAGAACTAGTCCATCCTGAAGCACCCTGCAAGGCAGTCATAATGGACTATACATTAGAAAGGCACAGACAAGCTGAGCGCAAATCTGCTGGTTCCACATGGCATCGTTGCCATTGAGAATAAAAACACCAGCAGATCTGTTCCATTTTATGTTTGGTGTCCTCTTGCAGATTTAATCTACAAATCCTCCTAGGATAATTTAGTTTAGCTGAAGACCTAACAGAATGTTATTAAAATAAAGGAGATAATTCTCCCTAGAGGTTATCATTCCCTGCTAATAAGTAAGAAATTCAGAAAAGTTTTTTTTTTTTTTTACTGCACAAGGAAGTACTATTTAACACATCACTGTACCAGGTATTAAATTTTCTTTTATACAATAAATGATGCCCTACTGGCCTTAAAGAATGAATTCACTTCCCTAGGCACCTAACAAAAGAATTGGCTCATTCACATTTTTGTTGCAATTTTAGAAATAATCCATGATACAGTATTTACATTTTTGTTGCAATTTTAGAAATAATCCATGATACGGTATTTTACGAGTACTCCCAGAGATATACATGCACACGTGTGTATAAACACACACACACATACACAGACTAAATAAGCAGGTATTTCATTGACACTATTTATTCTCCTTTTTAAGAAGCCTCATTCTCTCTTATCACACTCCAACCAACCACCTAATTATCCCATACCTTCATGTTACTTTTAGCCCCTCCCAAGGTTACCACTACATTGCCAGGTTTGTAATCCTTAGACTGCAAATCATTTTTGATTTCTCAAGACCCTACCAAATCTTACCTGTCTTGCTTCCCATTCCTCTGTGCCTATTGTTTGCCAGGTAGCAGATGCTAATCTGATAAACCACAGGATACGAATATAATTAATAATGATAATAATAATAACTAGCATTTATTTAACTGCCACGAGGTTTCCAAAGCACTTTAGATGTGTTACCTCCTTTGCTCTTCATTACAATCCTGTGAGGTAAATGCTATTATCTTCACCCTTTCAGACAATAATCTTAGGTGGAGAGATGTAGAATGACTTGCCACAAATTACACAGCTAATGAAACGTTTGAGGCAGGATCTGAATCCTGATCCGAGTCCAACACATGTAGTTACCACCTATATTCAGGTGTTACCCAGCCCTAGAAGCTTTTGGAAACAATCCAACTAATGATACAATTCAAATGACTGTATTTAGAATTTGTGTTTCATGAACCCTCAGGCTTCCAGAATGATTCTTGACTGATAAATGATTTCTCAACTAAGAAATAAAAATCAGAAAATAATATTATCTCAAAACAATGTCTTTATCAATGAAGAAATACTAAATAACAATCCAGCATCAAGGGAGCAAAAGCTAAAACAAGTCAAAGACTTTTCCCAACTTTCTTAGGTTTGTCACTTTGCCGCATGAAATAAAAGTAGCAACAGTGATCGGTTGTTGACATCAAATCAAGTCAACAATCACTGATAAAGTGTCTGCTGTGTACCAGGAACTATACTGAGCACTAGGATTACAAAGAAAAGCAAAAAACAAACAAACAAAAAAACTGCTGCTCTCAATAAGTTTACAATCAAAGGAGGGAGAAAGCATGAAAACCATTGAGTACAAACAACATATATGCAGGATAAATGGAGATAAACTCAGAGGGAAAACACTGGCATTAAGGGGGATAGGAAAGGCCTTTTATAGATATGAGGGTTTAGCTGAGACATGAAGAAAGCCAAGTAAGCAAAGAGACAGAGATGAGGAGGGAGACAAATCTCCTTCCATGGGCAGGGTGGAGAAGGGAGCTGGAGGGGATGTCAGGCATGGTGGCAGCCAGTGAAAATACACAAAATCAGGAAACGGAGTGTTGTGTGCAAGGAACAACAAAGGGGTCAGTGTCACTATATCATCAAATATGTGGAGGGGAATAAAAGATAAGAAGATTGGAAAGGTAGACATAGGGCAGGTTACAAATGGATTTAAAACCCAGAATATCTTATATTTTTTAAAATTTTTTTTATTTAATATATTTAGTTTTCAGCATTGATTTTCACAAGAGTTTGAGTTACAACTTTTCTCCCCATTTCTCCCTGCCACCCACTCCAAGATGGCATATATTCTGGTTGCACTGTTCCTCAGTCAGCCCTCTCTTCTGTCACCCCACTCCCCTCTCATCCCCTTTACCCTTCCTTTCATGTAGGGCAAGATAAATTTTTATGCCCCACTGCCTGTATATCTTATTTTCTAGTTGCATGCAAGAACTTTTTTTTTGTTTCTGAACATCTGTTTTTAAAACTTTGAGTTCCAAATTCTCTCCC
>CM053627.1:147894923-147934045 GCA_028646595.1 Phalanger gymnotis | reverse complement strand
AAAGAGAAGTCATAAGGGACTTACTAAAGTTGAACTGTCTTGTTTACATTCCTATATGGAAAGATGATGTGTATGATTCATGAGACCTCAGTATCATAGTAGCTGAAAGGAATATGCATATGTGTGTGTATGTATATATATACACATATATGTGTGTCAATGTATGTATATATGTAGGTGTGTGTATATATATGTATGTATATATATATATATATATATACACACATACACAGAGGGCACAAGGTGAGTTGAATATGAAAGGATGATATCTAAAAAAATAAATTAAAGGATAAGAGGAATATATTGAGAGGGGGAGAAAGGGAGAGATAGAATGAGGTAAATTATCTCATATAAAAGTGGCAAGAAAAAGCAGTTCTGTAGGAAGGTAAGAGGGGGCAGGTGAGAAGGAATGAGTAAATCTTGCTCACATCAGATTTGACCTGAGGAGGGAATACCATATACACTCAACTGGGTATCTTACCCTACAGGAAAGAAGGAGGAAGAAGATTAAAAAAAAGGGGGAGATGATAGAAGAGAGGGCAGACAGGGGGAGGAGGTAATCAAAAACCAACACTTTTGAAAAAGGACAGGGTCAAGGGAGAAAATTCAGTAAAGGAGTATAGGTTAGGAAGGAGCAAATCATAGTTAATCTTTAACAACATGAATATTGTGGAAAGGTTTTACTTAATAATATGCATGTGGGCTGTGTTGAATTGCTTGCCTTCTTAGGGAGGGTGCCATAACATAGAATGGGCTGAAGCTAACAATTTTGGAAGGGTACTCACTGTTATGCTGTCTTTTAGAAAGATTAAGAATTATTTTCCTCAGTATCCTGGTTTAAAATCTTTTCCAGATGTAACTAAATGGAGAAAAACCTTATCAGTAACTAGACGAATGTCTAGGAACAGTTCTCTCCCCACTGCCTCCTTATTAGAGATATGTAACCACATTCAGAAGGGAAAGCCTGATCAAGGTTTTAAAAAATGACAACTCTAAGCTACTAGACAATGGATTGGGATGGTAACCAGTTTTTCAGTGAGAATATTTAATATCTCAGGTCATTCATTACCTCTCTCCATCCTTGACCTGATTGAAGTATTTATAAAAAATGATTCTTCAGGATGACCTGAAGAGTTAGACTTTGTTTAGTTTGATAAATCTAAATTAATGGAGCTTTCACTTCGGCTCTTGTAACTGTTTTGTCTTATGGAATTTTTTTTTATTTTGCATATTATAAATTGTGAGTGATAATGGTTTGTATCAGAGAGATTTTGAAATGGATTCATGCCTCCTTTTGAATTTCTCTCCAAGTAAAGATGCTTAGAATTACATTAATTTAATTAATAAAATTCATCTCTAGTATGCTTGAGCCCAGAACGCAAAGTACTGATTTTTTTTTCTTCCACATGCCGATTGTACCAAAAAACTGTCATTGTCATTACTGTTTTGCTATTTTTGATATCAAGATGAAGATCAAAGAAAGGACCGACCTATTTCTTTTCCAGAACCCCCTTAATGCTAGTTCCTTCCCTCTGTTGATTATTCCCTATTCATCTCGTATATAGCTTGATTGTACACAATTCTTTGCGCGTTGTTTCCCTCATTAGCTTGTGAACTCCTTGAGAGCAGGGAGTGTCTTTTGCCTATTTTTGTATACCTAACACTTAGCACAGCCCTGGCTTAATAAATGTTGATTGACTTCCTGAGTGTCAGATGATAATAATGGACAAAAAAAATAAAAGCAATCAGGGACATATTTTCAAGTTATCTCCATGGGGAGAAGATTCCTATGGAATTGAAAGATCACAGACGATAGCAGATGAAAGCAACTAATGATCTATATGCCTAATTTATATGAAATCTATATATGAATGTTCTGTTCTTACATTGAGGGTGCCCATAAAGAAAATTGGACAAGGATCTCAATCAATGACATTCGTTATCTCACAGAAGTTTAGTTTAGCCATTCACAAAAGAAAAACAAAGTTAATAAAGACTAAATTTTCACCAAATTGTGACATATTTATGTAAATAATCCATTGACGAAGTCTTGTCAGAACACATATGTGTTACATATGGATAGTGAGCTCATCTCAAAATTAAATAGAAAGAAATCATGCTGAATTATATTTTGAATAGTGTTTTTAGTGATGTTATGCTACTTGCTGCCACAAAGGCCACTATTTTTTATTACTACTTTTGGTGAGGGATCCATTTGATTCTTGGAATACCAATATTTCATAAGAGTAATAATAATAAAATAATGGCTAGCATTTATATAGTGTTTTAAGGTTGGTGGCAGAGTGCTTTACAAATATTATCTCGTTTTAGCTTCAAAATCACCCTGAGAGGTAATTACTATTATTATGCAAATTTAACAGATGAACAAATTGAGGCAAATAAAGATTAAGTGACTGGCCCAGGGTCACATGGCTAATAAGTATCTAAGGCTAGATTTAAATCCAGGTCTTCCTGACTCCAAGTTCAGCATTTTATCCACTATTCCATTTATCAGGAAACCCAAATAGTGATAGAGACATGGTGGATGTAAGCAGGCTATATTATTTTAGCAAGGATGAACTACACTCTTAAAAGTCACTTGAAAAACATCATCAAGATGTATGGCTTGAAAATGATGGGAACCAGGCATGTAAAGATTTTATTTATTGGTCCAGACAAAATCATTTCACTGGTGTAGGTTCCTACACCAAGCTCAAGGTGAAGAATCTCCTACCAATGTATATTAACAAATACTCAGCAGCTTAGATTTTTACAAGAGTTGCTGTGTGCATTTAGAGTTTGAGTGACTGGGTAGAGCAGTGAGTGACGCACTAGCCCAGGAGTCAGGAGGACCTGAGTTCAAATCTGGCCTCAGACACTTAACACACTTACTAGCTGTGTGACCTTGAGCAAGTCACTTAACCCCAATTGCCCTGCCTTCCTTCCTCTAAAAAAAAAAGAGTTTGAGTGACTTCACTGGCTTCACCAGTCTGTATTTGTCAAAGACAGAATTGAACTCAGGATTTCCTGACTGAAGCTTTCTCCTTCCCTACGCTATGTGGCCTCTCTTATGTAGAAATTGTGACAGATGATAAATGCACAGATGAATAGGAGAACCAGAAGAATAGTGTCCTGAAAACCTATAGAGAAGAAAGCATTAAGGAGAAGAAGATGATCGACAGTGTCTCCAAAGAAAAACGACGATTGAGAAAAAGCTGTTGGATTGGGTAATTAGGAGCTCATTGGTCATTTTGGATAGAACAATTTAGATGTAATGATGAGGTCAGAAGCTGGGTTGTAAGGAGGTAAGAAAACAAGAGGAGAAAAAGCGATGGCACTTATTGTAGATGTCCTTCTCCAGGAGTTAGCCATAAAGGGCAGAAGAGACGATAGCAGCGATGGAAGGATCGAGCCAGGGTTTTTTGAGGATGAGAGAATCATGGATATGTTTGTTGGCAATAGAGACGAAGCCGGCAGACAAGGAGAGATTGATAGGGGATGACAGTGAGTAGAGATGACAGACTCGGAGGAGAAGAGATAGCAAAGGGTCACTTATGTGGTAGAAGGGTTTGCCTTGACAAAGAGTGGGGCCACTTCATCATGTGACATGGGTAAAGCAGGAGATAGTGGGAGGAGGTATCTGAGTAAAATGAGATGAGGAAAAGGAGAAAAAATGGAGCTCTCGGTAAATAGCTTAATTTTTTTTCAGTAAAATATGCAGCAGGGTTCACAGCTGAGAGGCAACTGCTTGTTAATCACTGAAGAGATAGATAGACTTGGAGAATAGGTGATACAGCTCCATGCAGTGATGGAAAAAGGAACACAATTTTACTGGCTATAATCTGAGTGGAGAACAAAAAAGGAGAATCTAGGACAGGGAGTAGTAAATGGAAATAGTCTGAGTGAAAGGAAATGTGTTAATGTTTTCCTATTTGCATATTGCCATCATACAAGTGATTATTTTCTTGTAAGTCTGGCACTGATTATTTTCTCAGGAGTCTATCAAGATGAGAGACTTTGGAAGAAATAGTGAAAAAGATGAGACTTTGAATTATATTAGCAGATTTATCCAACTGGACTAAGTGCTTCCTTTCTTCCTTTGTTCCTTTGTTCATCTGTTCCTCCCTCCCTTCCTTTTTTTTCGTTCTCTTCTTCATTTCTCTTTCTTTGTTTTTTTGTTTGATAATATGCAATTTTTTTTTCCTGAACTTGCCAGAGTCTGTGGTTCATTGATACAACGTTTTGAGAACTCATGGATACTTCCATGTCCTTGTGAGGTACAAGAGTCAGAATTTAGTTGAGGAATTAATATTACCTTACAGTTATGTGACAGGTTTCATCTTGTTTGTCAAAATATTTCTCAAGCAAAAATCAATAATAAAAATTTATTAAGTGCCTAGTATGTGACAGGCACTGTGCTAAGTGCTAGGGATACAACAAGAGACGAAAGACAATCCGTGCCCTCAAAGAGCTTATAATCTAATGGGGTAGACAACATGTAAACAAATATTACAAAGCAAGCTGTATGAAGGGAAAATAGGAAATTATTAACAGAGAAAAGCCACTATAATTAATAGGGATTAGAACACTTTTGTGTGGGGAAAATGAGAACAGCAAAAAACATGTGGTTAAAGGTTATAGAGTGAGAGCCTTTGGGAAAGAGAAGATTACAACATCACAGTTGGGACTTTACTACATGACTGAATTGGGAAAGGAATGCACCTCCCAGATTCACTTAAATATGGACCACATGCAGGAAACACTAGTTAGATTTGAGCCCCTTCTTGATATAGAACAAGGCTTCTTAACCTTTTTTCGTATCATAGAACCCTTTGGGGAAGGAAAAGAGAACACATGTTTTTAAGTGTCCCCATTGTGCCAGGCACTGTGCTAAGCACTTTACAGATATTATCTTATTTCATCCTCACATCCTTCAGCAGCCTCATGATGCCCATGGACTCCACAGAATAATGTTTTTAAAGGCATAAAGTAAAATACATAAGATTACTGAGGAAAACAATTATATTGAAATAAGATAAAACATTTTTCATTCACAAATTAAGAGCCTCTGCTATGGAAGAAAACACATATCCTGTGCTTTAAAAAGAGCATTTGGTAACTGATAAGTATCAAAAGGAGAGATAGAGGCCTTCTAATTATAGTTAAAAAAAACCCACACACAGTATAGAGGATGGCTTTTTCCTGTTGCCTCTCAGCAATTATAATGATGTTAGAGGGGGATTCTCTAGAGAATTCAAGCAAACAAAATACAAACCCCACAAAATACGGCATTTCCCTAAATGTCCTCAAAAGGCCATCTGTCATCTTTCACAGGTGCAAAGTTTTCTTTAAAAGGGAAATAAATTAGGTTTAGCTGTCTAATTAAGGAAAGGCAAAGACTCATGGCTAAAGCTTTGAAAAGGAAATTAATTCTAGTCTGAGTTAGTCCTCTCACCCAAAATATTGCTGTCAGTTGTCATTTGTTTGTTTACCTAAAGTCCTTAGAGAATAGTCCCAAGAATCAACTTTATTTTGACTCTGGAGATAATAGCCTTAAGTATTTGACTTCCAGTGTCGCATTGCCGTTTCTCTGAGTGGAGAAGCTATTTTCCCTTTATGGTCACTCATGCTCGATCACTACAAATATCAGAATCGTAATAGCACCTTTTCAAATATCAAGGCTTGCTCCTTTCTAAATGCACTATCTCTTTTTTTCTGTGGCCCCCGGAGTCTCCGAGTTCATTTCCCAACCTGGACTACAGCTAAGAATCCTATTTCTACCAAATACCACTTTTTAATGAATTGAAGTTTTCCACTCTGCCCACTTACCTACTTGGTAAACCCTCTTCTCCTCTAGAGTGGCCTGTGCAATCAGGTACGAAGAGACATGTGATGGCAGTGGATCCCTGCTGGTCCACAGAATAGGCTTTCTGCAGGGGAGATAGGACCTGCTGTGAAATACAAGCTGCCAACTCCTGCTTAGCACCTGTGCTCGACTGAAACTGCCAAAGCAGCTAACAAAAAAGAACATACCCCATCTTTACTCGTGGGTGTCAGTGAGCCAAGCACTTAGGCAGGGGCACCAGTAAGGCCAATTCTTAACCCAGGGTGGACTAAGAAGGTTGGTCTTGACCTACGTGCTTAGAAAGACCTGTCCCAGACCTCCTGTACAAAGACAAAAATGAAGCATTCCTTACATACATCCTCCTGGACATTTCATGTACCCTTGCTTTGGTTTCCTCATCTGTAAAATGAGTATGAGGATAACCACAGTGTTTACCTCGGGGGTTGTCAGGAGGATCAAAATGAGATAATGAATATAAAGTTCTTTGTAAATGTTAAAGTGCTATGTAAATATGTAAAAGTGCTGTATAAATATATAATATTATTGTCATTGTCATTAATTATCATTATTTGGAGGTAAAAGTAATGTAGTATGAAAAGAGGTTGATGGGTTGCATACTATATCATTGGAGGGAATACTCATAATGGTGAAATCACAGACCCATTTGAGCATTAATTATTACCTAGGCATCTGGGTGATGAAGGACATAGAGTGTTGGCCCTAGAGTCATGAAAACCTAAGTTCAAATCCAGCCTTAGACAATTATTAACCGTGCAAGTATCTAGGCAAGTCAATTAACCACTGGTTTGCCTCATTTTCCTCATACATAAAAATGGGGATAATTATAGCACTTACCTCCCAAGGTTGTTGTGAGATCATATGAGTTAATTGTAAAGTACCTAGCACACAGTGTTTTATATATGTGTATGTGTGTGTATGTCTATATATGTATATATGTATATATATATGTATGTGTGTGTGTATATATATATATAACTGTTAGCTGTTATAGTTATCATTATCATCATTATTGTTAGTGTGAGCACCCCTTCTGCAAATCCAGATCGCAGTCCTCTACCACACTAGAATGACTGGAACACAGAATGTGTGAAGGTAGTAGGATAGAACAGGGATGGGGAACCTGTGGCCTCAAGGCCACATATGGCCCTCTAGGTCCTCAAGTACGGCCTTTGATTGAATCCAAGCTTCACAGAACAAAACTCCTTAATAAAAGGATTTGTTCTGTAAAACTTGGACTCAGTCAAAAGGCCGCACCCAAGGACCTAGAAGGCCACAGGTTCCTCACCCCTAGGATAGAAGAAGGCTAGAAAGGTAAGTTGGATTCAGACTATAAAGGAATACAGAAACCAGGCTTAATAGTTTTCCTTTCAATGTATGGGAAATGGGGAAATATTGAAAGTCTGAGCTTCGAAATGGCATTGGAAAGGTTATTTTGGTAGCTAAGTTTCATAATATTTCCTGAAAAAATTTAATTGGAAGTCAGCAAAAACATTATTAAGGTGTGCTACCTTTCCATTTCTATACCTTGTGAGAAATAATTCAATTCAAGAAACACTTATTAAGCACCTTCTGTACAAGGTCTTGGGAGAAATGCAACCGTTATGTAAGCCACAGTCCCTTCCTTTGTGGAACTCAGAGTGGTAGGATTTGACACCTACAAAGCAGTAGCTGATGGGTGCATTAGGTACAAAATAGAAAGTCTTAGGATGAAATAGATGGTCCCCAGTGAGTCTGGGAATTGAGGAAGGCTTTTTGATAGGAGTTTTTGAGTTATTTGTTAATGAATCAAGAGTGGGGCATCTCCAGTTGTCCTGAGCTATATCTGGCCACTGGACTCAAATGGCTCTAGAGGATAAAGTGAAGCTCATGACCTTACACAGCCCTCCCTCACTTAAATCTAGTTCACTTGCAAGTCATGGCATCCTCTTCCTGATGTCATGGTCCTCTTTGAGAACAAAGGACAAACCAGTAAATCTAGAGGGGTAAAACAAAATGAGCAGAGTTAAGGACCCTCTAGACCCTTCCCTATTAGAATTTAAGCATCTTGAGAGCAGCAGCCATATAGTTTTCCTCTTTATGTCACCAGCTCCTTTTCAGTGTCTTACACATAATAATGTTCTTAATAAATATTTGTTTAATTAAATTGGTTGAATGAATGCTGAAATTGTGAAAAATCCATGTGTCACTTGTCCTGGATAGAATTAAAATCACAAAGCCTTTGAATTATATGGAAATTATTTATTTCAGTGTCTTTGACCTTTGGGGAAATAAAACTTATTTTCTACCCATTGTTGGCACAAGGAAAACAAATCTTTCTGATATTCATAACTAAATTGTCTATATATGGCCTAAATTCCAATTATAGATCTTACTCTTGATTTCTTAAATGGTCCCAGTTAACTTTAAGTAAATACTTCAGAAAGGAAATTTTCATAAAAAATAAAATTGAAGAATTTATTATTGAATATTACTTTATCAGAAATATTTATTACTTATGGTACTGTTTGTAAAAAGAAAGGTTTTAAATTGATATAGTAATGCCATATAATTTTTTTCCCTCCTCATAAAATTCAACTAAAATTCACTGAGAGCCTATCTGTACAAGGACTCTTACCCTAAAGGAGAATTTATTCTTTAACAACACCTATAAGAATGTGAGAGTTATTTCTCTTGTTTGTAAAACATGTTAAAAGTCACTGCAGCTCAGGTAAATGGCAAACAATTGCCTTCAATTCATTTATATAATATTTATGTATTATATTATACTTATATTATATTGTATTTTATTATATTATATATTTATATAATTATATCTTAAGATATAACCTAGAAATAGTCTGAATTGCATTATAGATCAGGATTTATTGAGTAGAAAGATGGCTTCAACAAGACTCAGGATCCAAGGTATAGGTGTTTTAAGTCCTGCGTATCTTCTAGTCAGTTACTTTAGATGTTATTTACCCTTTGTGAATTATAATTTCAACTTGAAAGGATACTGTAGGAATAAATGGAATGAAGAATATAAAGCTTTTAGAAGAATGACTGTACTAGTGAGATCTTTAATTAAAAGATCAGTAAAATCATCCAGTCATCTCATCTAAGCTTAAGCAGGCAATTTTTTTTCCCTGAAGTGCTTCAAGATACATTTCCCTCATTTCTTGTGTGTTTGGTGTGATATGGGTTCTGAGGACATGTCCATGTATGAAATCAAGCTGACCTATGTCAATCAGCTTCAGTATAAACTTTCCTTTAGGTATAAAGCTTCCTATATGTGTTAGTGGTAGTTGGGTTGGAAGGCCTGGATGCACTTTCCAGTTTGCCTCCCACATTTGACTTATTCCACAGTCACACCACTGGTATTCCATAGAAGGTCTTTGGATATATCACTTCATTTCTCTGTGTCTCACTTGGAGTGTTCTTTCTATTTAAGTGCTCTGCTGATCTGGAAAGTGAGTAGATTTTGTGGCCCAAAGATAGCTTTATCATTTTCATACTGAAAGCATACTTATTTCTTTGGTTCCATGTCTCCTTCCCCTCCCCTGCACCTTTTATGTTTTTGTACTTTTGTACTTCACATAAAATGTGAAGAACAGCTTCTCGATAACACATCTTGGAGAAAAACAATGGGCAAAATTTCCATTCATAGTCCTAACATTTTTAATGGTATTATCAAAATAAAAAAGGCTTACCAAATTCATGAAAATGAGAAAGGGAGTGAACTACAAAAGACTCACAGTATGTGGTGTTTTAGGGTTTTTTTTTGCATGTTTATGTACTATGGTATGTAAAAAGTACGTAGAATTTTCTGTTCCTTGTAATGAACCTCATCTATAGCTCTGAAGTCAGAAAATAGGTCTTTTTCATGCTTATATTTTGATGGTCTGATACAAAGCCATGATTTCATAGAACTGGAATTGATATGGTACTTACCTGTATTATCTCTTTTGAGCTTCAAAATAAGCCTACGTGGTTGGTTCTGTTAATATTGTTACCACCAACTTTTGAAATGAGGAAACTGAGATGTAGACAGGTTAAATGTTTGTCCAAGGTCAAATAGGCAGTAAGGGTTGGGCAGGAGTTAGGGGGTGGGATTCAAACTCAGGTCTTCCTGATTCCAAGTCTTGCACTCTATCCATTACACCATGCTCTTTCTCACCAAATCCAATGTGTACATCATACATTCACGATACCTACACACATATAACACACGTTGAATTGTTAATATATGGTACATGTGAATATGCACATGTGTATTTGTGTATATACACACAACACACACGTGACAAACATGCCTATACATATGTGAATGTATGTATATTTGTATAGATCTGTATTGTGTGTTCTATAAATATCGAGAGATATATACACGAATATGGATATAAATGTACACGTATACAAGGGGAGGTGTTTAGAGGAAGCTATTTTCTTGTGAATACACGCAATGATTAATAGTTAGCACAGGCTAGAAAACTTAGTGGAAAGAACCCATAATCTCTCTCTCTCTCTCTCCCCATACACATATACAGATATATGTTTGCAGTACATATAGCGCTATATTAGTTGCCTTTGAAATTGTCATGTGTTCTTTAATAGACAAGTCAGTAGAAAACTAATAAATAATATTCATTAGTTCATTTTTTAAATATGCTGCATTGAATAAAAATTGATTTAACTTCCTTTCTAAGCTAATACTCAAACCAAACAACAAAACCAACTGTGTGTGTGTTTTCCTTTTTATACATCTTAACCACAGATTTACAGAGATTAAAAGAACACACGTTAAATGACCACAAAAAATTGAGAGGGTATCGTCCTTTGAGACACTGTTTCTTTTGCATTCTTTTATATTATATCTTTGTATTCTTAAAAATAAATATATTACATAGAATTATGTATAATTGATGTCATATTGTTAATTAAATATTAATGAAAACTTTTTAAATAATAAATTTACTTCCAATAGAACAACAGAGAAGTATTCATGTTTTCAAATATTTATATATTTAAAGATATCTCATACTTAGGCTTGTCAAGGATAATCCTTTATAAGAGTAGAACAGAACAAATCCAAAACCTCAGTCAACAGGTGTATGAGACTATGTGTACAAGAAGGATTTAGTGTCTTCTGAAAGGATGTTAGTAATTCAGTGTCACGGTTGAAGAGAAAAACTTTGTTTGTCATCTCATATTTCCCCTTTCGCTTAGTTATGAACCGCCAGTTGCCAGTCCTGTTAATTGATTTATCATTTTTAATTATTCTGTTTGACCTCAGAGGAAGTATGCATTGAAATCTCTAGGTTGACAGGTAACACTGAATTTTTCTGTGTAGTTAAATGCTGAACGTAGGTGGGAATGAGTTCCTGGGAATTGTCACATTGCTCTGTAACCAGTCATACCTATTTTATAGCAGGTCAGAGGTGTGTGAGAAATCCATGATCAAAAGATCACAAGGCTCATGGATTTACTACTAGAAGGAACCTGAGATGCCATGGAGTCTGATGTCCTCAGATTTTCCAAATGAGAAAACTCAAAACCATACAATTTAAATGACTAACTCTAGGTTCTGTGGGTGTCAGGTCATCAAGCTGGGATTCTACGTCATGTCTTCTGATTCCAAATCCTGCTCTTTTCTCTGTACCACGCTATTGCCCCTTCAGGGAGGCTCCCTCTTTGCTCTACACCATGCCCGCTTTCCAAGAGAAGCCTAGAGTACACCCAGAAATTATGAGGATATATAACATGATGGAACCTGTGCAGGGGGGTAGCAGTTCTCTGTGTAAGAATGTGTTAGGAATCTACCAGCTCATTTCCAACACCCAACCCCAACCTGAGAGAGAATTTTATATTATCAAGTGACAACTGCCACTTAAAGTGACTATACACATTGCCTTGAAACTTTGTATATAATTATAATTCTGAAGGATAATATATCTCTGTGTGAAAGACTGTGGAATTTTCTCGTATATTATTTCAGTGATACGCAGATTTAGAAGTACTCAATAGTATAGATTTGACAGCCTGTGTAATGGCCTCGAAATGATTTCTTTGAAATGTGTGAACATTGATCTATGTTCATTCTAAAGGCTGGCATGTAGCATCAGTATTATATCCATTACCATTAATATGGTTATTTGAGGGAAAGACAGAACATGGGGACAGGAGTATGAAAGATGAGTGAAATATGAAGGGCCAGGATAGGAAAGAGGGATTGAGGTACCGCAGGAGAGAAGGGATATTTTGGGAGAAAGGAGGGAGTACTAAAGAGAGAAATCGGAGGTATAGGAGGAAGTTTATGAAACTTACAGTCTTAGAGAGTTTCCTATATTGTTGAGAGGTTAAGTGACTTGCCCAGGGTCACAGAGCCAGGATCTGTCAGAGGTTGGACTTGAACCCATATATTCCTGGGTTCAAGGACAATTCTCAATTTATTATGCCATAGCTTCTGCCTCATACATATACAAATAAATATGTATGTATATGTATGGAGTGTTTAGGGAGGACTAGCACCTCTGGTGTGAGGGCTTGTGGAGCGCTTAGAGCTTGGTCAGACATCAAAGATGCCAAGGTCATCCAATCCACTTCATCCCAAGCCATCACCAGTCGTCCTGACTTTTGTCCTGCCACTGGCTTTCGATGACTCTGGAAGAGAGAGTAAGGCTGATGACTTTGGACAACTTTGCCTCACTTAAATCCAATTCACATGCAAGTCAAGACATCACCCTGTGAAGTCACTGATCCTCTGAAAACAAGGGGGAACAACATACATGCACACACATATGCATAAGTACACATGCACACAGAGTTATTAGTAGTTATATGGAAGATATTGCAGTTGGCTCAGGTATATAGTCAATATTTGAGTACATGAAGATATACTGTGATGCTTTAGAAACCCTAAAAATCACAGATTGTTAAAGCTAGAAGAGCCCTTATCATCTGGTCCAACCCCTTTATGTATATCTTTGGGGAAAAGATTTTGACAGTACCTTAAAACCTTTATTCACTAAACATCCATTAAGCATTTCCAAAACATATTCAGTGGAGGAAACTGCATTTTGATATCCAGAAAATGAAAATGTTGAGTAAAGAAATGTTTGTTTACTTTCCCCTTGGTGTCATAGTTGACTTGCACATTTATCCTGTAGAAAACCTACTGGCATTGCTTATAGAATCACCATATGGAAAGACCATTGCTGGTTCATTGTACAGTCAATATTTTGAGTGTATGAAGATATATTGTGAAGCTTTAGAAATCTGATAGTAACAGAATATTAGAACTATAAAAGCCATTGTCATCTATTCCTACCCCCTTATTTTATCAGCTAAGAAACTGGAAGCTAGATACATTTAGTGACTTTCCTAAGGTTATATACCACGTTAGTGGAAAAGTTGGAATCAGAATCTACATCTTCTGACTGCCAGTCCTGTGCTATTTCCTAAGTATCACGTTGCAGAAAGATGGAGAGGAAAGAACGGTATTCATGGATACACATACACACATGATGTATAGTTTATCTCACTGAATTTGTATTTGATCTTAAAGGTTCTCTCTTTGAGTTCCTTTCAGAACTAACATAGGTTTTCCATTAGTCTTGGAGACTTTTAAAAATTATTTTTAATAAAGAAATTATTCGTGTTTATACATCTTCTCTTCCCCATTCGAACATTGATCTCACAATTTTGAGCCAACTGACCATGCCCTTGACTTTAAAGTCATACTACAGTTAATATAGTAATTTTTCCATCTAATCACCCCATGCTCCAGTATTTTCTCCTATCTCATCTTCCCATTCCCTGATGGGGATTATCTGGTTTTGGAGAACTGGTTATTTGTGCCTTCTAATGTGACAATTAGTTATTTTTATAAACTAACGTGGGCTAATAGGAGAACTCATCAATCTCACAGTCCAAGTCTTCTTTCCTCTCCAAGATAATATTTATATTTTAACAGTGATCTTCCAAATACCATGCACAACATCTATTTCTTCAACAAGTGGCATTAGAAATATGATTTGAGGTTATGATAAGAGAGGGGAATAGTAGGATGATAGGCCAGTAGGAGAATTATGTTTTCTAGGAGAGGCCAGGCTACAGTACCTCTCAAATTATATCACATAGGAACTTGACATTACCTCCATTCTCCTGACTGCTGGGGTCATTAATTATTTAAATAAATATTAATAAAATAGCCATCCATGCTTAAGTATGGCATGAATCTAATGATGCATATTTATCTGATTTCCATATCAGCACAGGGAGACAATACTTTAACATATTTATGTATAGACTCGAAATTTTTCTTTGCTCTCTATTTATTCAGATGATGGAAAAATGTTGGGGATGGGGAAGCATAAAAAAGTAATAGTAGTGAAAATAATGTACTAATTTGTAATATGATATAATATGTCCATCTACCCTCAGCAATCACCAGCAGGACCCATTGGACTTGAGGCTGACTACTGTAGGTAGGGGTGGGATCTGGTTGTTGAGGTGGAGAATAAATGGAAGTAGAAAGAATGCGTTAAATTGTAATATTGTAATGATGGTAGAAGATCATACCCTCCCTATCCACCTCTCCTCAGCAACCACCATCGGTGCCCACTTGACCAGGGCTAGCTACTACACATCTCACAGCATTTTTGTTTAACCAATCATTGTTATCATTAAATGAGGCCTAGGTATTATCATAGATTGTGAGCTGCTTGAAAACAGAGACTGTTTCATTCTTTACATCTTGTTCAGTGCCTACAAATAGGTTCTCAAAGTTGGCTATACCGCCCCTGGGGGGCGTTGGAACCATGGGAGGAAAGGGAGCAAGGGGAGTGTGGTAATACCCTCAGGTACAATTGGGGGCATTGAATAAAAATAAAGAGTTAATCTGACCTAACCCCAGGGAGATGGGGAGTAATTTTTTTTTAAAGGGGACAGTGAGCCAAATAAGTTTCAGAACCTCTGGACATGGAGTTTACTAAGTGCTTGTTGATTCATTGATAGCAACTGTTCTACTTTTATTTCTCAGTAAATATGTATTTAAAAGTTCAAAATTCTGTAATTCCTTATCTTGGGAACTCCCTAGATTTTCATGAAGAGAAGCAAAAGATGGCGTCCAAATTATGTAAATAGTCTGGAGGAGGAAAGATTAATGGCAAGGAGCTGCAACAGCAGTAGTACTAGCAGTAGTAGCAGCAAAACTGGTAGCCAGCATTTACCTAATATACTTTAAGTGTTAGAAAGCACTTTCCCCCAACTTCACCTTGTGAAAAAAGGAGTAGAATTATTATTATATCCGATTACATATAATGAAACTAGAACACGAAGAAACTAAATGACTTGCTTGTCATGCAGTTAGGATTTAATCATCTTTTTTGACTCTAAGTCTAGTACAATCTCTGTAATCTTTTGGTTTTTAGTTTTACTTAGTACATTTCCCTGTTTTTAAAAAAATGTTTATGTATTGCAAACATGATGCTATTGGGATGGCCAGACGTCTGGGAATTATTTATTAATGATAATGATTTCCTTCTCTTTGATATGTTTTTGTGCATCTGAGTTAGAGAATTAGGAAGTTTGATGAAAGGAAGCAGTGAGACTTAAAAAGCCCAAAACTAATGTTCTAATTATATGCTGAACCAAGGCACCCACTCAGCTGTAAGATGGCGGCAATTCTACCATCTTCCAAGAATTGCTTTTAGAAATGAATCCACTAAGGGCAAAGAATGTTACAAATATTGGACTAGATGATTTCTAAGGTTCCTTCTCCCCTACTATTCAATTTCTATGGTTGTAGTCACATCATTCATGGGACTATGGGGAAGGTTTTGTTACGGAATGCAATGATAGAACTCATATTCATAAAAATATTTATTATATTATATATTATTATTATTATTAATTATATCCTAGTTTACATAGTGTAGCATATGAACCATTTCTAAAACATTCCTTCTAGGTTGTCATCCAACCTCTGCTTGAACACCTCATGTGATAGAAAACTCAGTGCTTTACAAGGAAACCTACTGTATTTTGGAAAGCTCTTATTCTTAGGAAGAATTAAGGGAATTATGGGAATAAAGTGAACCCCACTGAATCTATCTTGTGATTCCGTTCTGTTCAGCTCCCTTCCTATTCAACTATAGGTCTAGTCCAGTTTCTCTCTTAGGAGAAAATTTTATTCAGTTATGGGAATTGTGAGGAAACTTTATGTTGTTTGAACCTAGCCTTGCAAGGCTGGGAAGTTGGACCACCTCTACTTTTACTAGAGACCCTTAGGATCTAGGTTATGCTGACCAGAAACTCAGTCAAATCCAAAGATTGATGCAAGGAGTTTTTTTTTACAATTATACAAGCAATTCATATGTTTTACCTAAAAGTTTGGTCAATCAGTTGGTATTTCCTTGTGTTTTTGATTGAATACAAGCATTTTGTGGAAAGTGGGACACTTCTTTTTCTGATTTCAGGTTATGGTACTTGTTTGCTTTACCCCTCCCTACGTGGAAAGCCCCTAATTTTTCCTCCAATTAGAAATCAGGTTACCTAATCTCAAGTCCTGGTTTATATCCTATTAATTGTTTTTAATGAATAAAAATCTGTCTCCCCCGGCACTTGAGGTCCAGCACCAAGCTGAGGAGGCCTGGTCCCAATTTGTTATGTAATTGGCATACATTGCTTACTAAATTGATATCCCTGGAAATTGCAGCCTTTGTTTCCTTAATCATCTCAATCAGTCCGTACCACAGAATGTCCTTGTTTTGAGTTGAAATCTGATTCCCTATAGGTCTCCCTCACATAGAATAATGCCAATACTTCTTCAATATTATATCTCTATCCTGGTTTTTTTTTAAAGACAACCACCACATCCTATCTGACTTCTTTTCTCCAAGCTAAACCTTTCAATGCTACTATCGCACATGCTCCATGCTCTTGCCCCATTCCCTATTCTCTTCTTCAGAAGTTCCAAGGTGCCTATAAATTTGCCATCCATATATACTATGAGAGACAGAATCTCCCCAGGATTTTTCTAATAATCGCATCTCCAATATAATTGCATGAGCATGTTGAGAGGGTGGGGGATCCTATGACCGAGAACATCACACAGCACCTGACAGAAGCACTCTCATTCAACCAGTACAGCATCTGGGATTGCAGACCCCAGCATCAACACACCAATACTTTTAGCTTTAACACATGCAGCTTCTTCCCAAGTTTCTTTCTTTCCTTCTTTCTTTCCTTTTTCCTTTCTTTCTTTACTTCTTTCTTTCTTCACTTCTTTCTATCTTTCTTTCTCTCTTTCTTTCCTTCTTTCTTTCTGTTTGTTGGCAGGGGGGAAGGCAAGGCAATTGAGGTTAAGTGACTTGCCCAGGGTCGCACAGCTAGTGTCAAGTGTCTGAGGCTGCATTTGAACTCAGGTCCTTCTGACTCCAGGGCCGATACTCTATTCACTGCACCATCTAGCTGCCCCTTTCCCAAGTTTCTTATATCCCTTCACAGTATTATTGCTTCAACTTACTGCTTTTCCCTCCTATTCTAAGGCATTCTTCCCCAATGCACACCCAAAGTCTAGGGGTTTTTTTTGTCCATTTGTTTGTTTTTAATATTCTTTTTCTTCCCCCACTCTACCTCATCTTTTTAAAGACCTAGAACATAACTGTCCTCTGAAAACAGACTGTAAGTCCATGTAATTTCAGGTGTCCCATTGCTCTCCATTTAACACGTTCTCAGATTCTGGTGAAATGTGTGAGAGTAATCGTTTTGAGCCACAGGGTTTCTATGAAGTTTCTTACTTACTCAGAGATTCCACCTTGCACCCTCCTCATCCCTGCATCATGTCAGAAGAATTTGTTGTTGTTTAGTCGTTTCTGTTGTGTCTGGCTCTTCATGACCCCATTTGGGGTTTTCTTGTCAAAAATACTGGAGTGGTTTGCCATTTTCTTCCGGGGATCATTTTAGCATATGAAGAACTGAGGCAAACATTGTTAAGTAACTTGCCCAGGGTCGCACAGCTAGTAAGTGTTTGAGAAGAATAGGAACCAATAATGTAACCCCCATTTCTGGAATATTGCGAATCCTTATATTACATAATATGAAGGCTTGAACTAGTGAAGTGAGATTGAAAGGTCTCATTTTGGTAAGGTCCCCATCATAGCAGTTATTTAAGTAAAATGTAGATTTTACTTAAATTATTGTATTGTAGAATGGATTCCCCTTAAAAGCCCATGACTTTTGGAGTATTGCGGAGGATAAATAGGTGACCTATGAAGTCTCATACTACCTCTGACGCTATTTTGTGACATTGATCAAGCCTCATACCTTTTCTGTACCTCAGTTTCCTTATCTGTTAAATTGAGGAAACTAGGTGGCATACTGGAACTGAACTTGGAGTCAGAAAGATATAAATTTGAGTCCTGCCTCAAGAATTTAATAGCTGTGTGACCCTGGGCAAGTAAGTCACTTAACCTCTTTCAGGTTTCCTTATCTGTTAAATTGAGGTAACTAGGTGGCATACTGGAACTGAACCCTGGAGTCAGAAAGATGTAAGTTTGAGTCCTACTTCAGGAATTTAGTAGCTGTGTGATCCTGGGCAAGTAAGTCACTTAACCTCTCTCAGGTTTGGTTTCTTCATTTGTAATATAGATGATAATAGCATCTGTCTATGTACAATAGTTTGCCAATCTTTAAGCATTATATAAATATTAGCTACCATTATAAGAAGTTCAAATTTAATGACCTCTAAGATTCCTTTCAGCTGTAGTCTATGATCCCATGATCATTCAATTCTGAGATTTCAAGAATTTGAGTTTTTGTAAATTCATGTATTATATGTAAGAGGCTTTACTTTTACTTTGTTCATGTGGCTAATGCATATAAACATGTCTTTATTTGACTAAATTATGTGTATAATCATTTCAGACCCTCATTGCACTTTGCTGTAGATATAAATTTAGATCCAGGATGGGGAACCTGTGGCCTTGAGGCTATCTATATGTGTCCCTCTGGGTCCTCAAATGCAGCCCTTTAACC
The DNA here is from genome assembly GCA_028646595.1 of Phalanger gymnotis. NCBI lineage: Eukaryota > Metazoa > Chordata > Mammalia > Diprotodontia > Phalangeridae > Phalanger > Phalanger gymnotis. The sequence continues at coordinate 147,915,162 of CM053627.1, read as the reverse complement.
AAATCCAAACTTTGCAGAACAATTCTGGTGTTGAGGTTAAAGGTTCCTCACCCCTGCTTAGATTTTTGGGCAATGGAAAGAATCCAGTTTGGGGATTGGAGGACCTGTTTCAGTCCCAAATCTGTCAATGTTTGAGCTTGGATTAGTCATTTAACCATTATAAGCCTCAATTTACCTGTCTTAAAATAGATAGGCTAGTCAAGATCTCTAAGGTTCCTTTCATTTCTAAATCTATCATTCTATCTGTAAGTTCCATATACAATTGTTTTGACTTATTTATTGAGAAATCTCATATGCCATCACATATGATGCTTCCTTTTGATTATAGATAGATTTTTATGACATTTAAAAAGGTCCTGCTATCTTTATACTTGGTTTTCATATATATATTAGTATGTTTTCTCAAAGGCTTTTTTTCTGCATCTGTTAACTTAATCATATGGTTTGGGATAGTTTAGTTTTTGACATGATATGATTTTGATTGCCTTCCTAATATTGAATCATCTTTATCTCCCTAGTACAAAACCAACTTGGTCATAGTGAATGATTTCTTGGATAAATTTCTGTAACTGTTTGATAGTATGTCTGTATAAACAGTAGTCTGAATAATATTTCTGTCATGTTGGTGTTAATTGAATTCTACCATTAATCCATTTTTTTTTGCTTTGGTAGTTGGCTAGTTCTATTTCCTTTTTCTGATTTTAAATTATTTACAGTTTTTTGTTATTTGTAATATTTTGTTAATGCTTGTTATTTTGTTAGTTTATGTGTAAGCTGTGTACTTTTTCCCCTCCCGTTTTTAGCTTTCTTTTGTGTATTGTCTTCCTCCATAAGACTGTAATCTTCTTGAGAACAGAGATTATACTTTTCTTTTTAATTTATATCCCCAGAGTTTAGCACAGTACCAGGCACATAGTAGGTGCCTACTAAATGTTTACTGATTATCGTTTTTCCTATTTCACTTTCATCTTTATCATCTCTTATAAATATTTAGAAAGAAATCTCTTAACTGTCCCTTTGTTATTATTTCTTTTTTGCTGTTCTTTTTTAGTCCCATAGGTGCTTTCTGATTCTGTTTTTTTTTCTTTTAATTGTCTCTGGACATGAGGTAATTTCCATATTTTTTCATTGTTGATTGTGCTCAGGCTTCTAGATTGCGTCATTTTTGGTTGCATCTTGAGGTCCTTTGCTTTTTCATAATGTTATTCTCTTCCCTTCTGCAGCTTTTCCTTTGTATTTGAGATTTTTAAAAGATCTTTTAAAGATCATTTTTAAATAGAGATAATGTGCTCTTGCAACATTATTTTTGTTTTTTAATAGATTATTCTTTAATTAAGTATATTAGTATTCCCAAAAGGTTGCTCTCTCCTTTACTCCTTTGAGGATACTCACCACTCTGCTAATTATTTCTGCTGGGCAGGCCATTTGTTTCTTTTAAATCTTCTTTTAAGAGTTTTATTTCTATCTTGAACCATGAAGGAGCATCCTACTGCAATTCCATGCTATCTTGAGTATCCCCAGCAATCTAGGCTTTCTCCAGGGATAGTTTAATTTCCTTTCTCTTTCAAGATTTTTAGAGACATTTTTGTCATTTAGAACTTAGGTAACCATCTTCCTTTCTAGTTTAATATCTTCCATGTTATTTTATCTGGTTTTACTCTAGATTTTTGACTGAATTTCCTTCTTCCTAAGATCCTTGAAAGTTTTAGCCTTTTTTTCTTAAAGTCCGTTGGTGCCCACTTTCTGGCTCCTTGCCCATTGACCGTGGCTCCCACAGCAGCTGGATCTTATAGAGTCTCAATTTCCTCCCACATTGGGGAATTCACTCTTCAAAATCTTCAGTCCTTGATCAAAGTGTTATCTAGTAGTACAAGACTGATCTCAGCTAGATGCCTATCTGGATCTCCTTTCCTTCAGACATAGAGCAGCCACATATATACATGCTGTTGCCCTACTCTGGTTCCTTCAGATTCATTAGTTGTCTGGCTGCTGCCCCAGAGTACACTCATAGAGTATGCTCTCACCTTCCTATAATTCCTCTTCCTCCACAAGTACATGGGCAGAGTTGAAGTCTGTTTCCTGTAGCAACTGAATGGTGTGATGTTGGCAAGGGCTTCAAGGTATACTAATAAGAAACTATGGTGACACCAGGAAAATTGCCAAGTGGATCACAGAGAACAAGCTGATGGGTCAGGTTGTGTACCCTTCCAAAGAATATGGAAGCTGGTGAAGGAGAAAGTTGGTACTGGGTAAAGAAATTAGAGATTAGAAATCTCTGCTGTTGTTTCATAAGTGGGTTACCTTATTAGCCTTCTTGGTATCTTGCTCTGAAGATATAGGTGTAATTACTGTAACTATAGTACATTACTCTTTTTTTGGACAGTTTTTAATGGTTAATAAGTACTAGTGTTAATAGTCAGTCCTCCGTCTTGTTAGTCATAGTTGCATGTTGCATAGTTGCATAGACCCATGCAATTGTGTTTTTACAAATTTTAAAAATTCTTGAATCCTATCTCACTTGCACTAAAAATAAGTCACTTTACTTGATATGGGATGATGTAGCTATATTTAAAGTGGGGCTGAATCTTTTCTGTTTTAGCATGTTCATTTCCTGCTGATGGAGAAATAAAGATATAAATCTGATTTTCAAAATCTTTCGTCAGTACAAATAGCCCTTGCTATGTGAAGAAATGCTTTATGTTTGAATCATTTTGCTGTAATATAAAATGTTAAATTAACTCTTTTGTCAGTATTAATGTTTATTCTTTGTTGATCAACAAAAGCAACAAAAACATTAAGTATAGCTATCACGTGTATTTTGCCTCCCAGAAGAGTCTAGGTTGAATGTGTGACTTGAATTTTTCATCACATTGAATTTTATAGCTGTGTGTTTATTGTCCAAGGAATGCAAGACTTAAATATGTGTATAAGAGTGATTATGCTTCCACTTTTCCTTTTATTCAGGGATCTTACAGAATTTTAGGGGGAACCACTACTGAGGTAAACCTTGGAAAGCAGATCCGGCTATCTGCTAAGGATCTTCCTTTCCCTAATCTTCTCCAGGAACTATTAAATGTTGTTTGAGGGGGAAAGGGAAGGGAATAAACATTTATTAAGGTCTAGGCACCTTACTAAGCACTTTGCAAATAACCCATTTGACTTTACTCACCTAGCCAACTCCACCTTTCCATTTCCTTAAGAACTCACTCGGTCTTTGTTATGTAAAACCTAAGACTCGCAAGCTTCTTCCACCAGCCTTTAAGGCCTCTTAGAAAATAAAGACCCTAGACTCTCAATGACAATAGAAATTGCTTCTCTTCTGATTTTAGGGAGAGATATGGTCGGTGGTGGGGTGGTGGGGCGGGGGGAGAGATGAGATTTGGAAACCTGGTCACAGCTCTGAATTTTTTCAGTGCTCAAGGTATTCCATCAGCTGTAACCATATATCCTAGCCTGGTAGCTCTGCAAGACTCTGTAGGGGATGTGCAGTAGTGTGTATAGGCACATTCATACCACTACAAAAAGAGGCAGCATTTACTGACCAAGAAAATTTACATCTCACAGCAAGTTAGCTAGCAACAAAGCTCTATTTTGGACCCCCTGAGGTTTTGTACTCCAACTGTGTGCTTCTTCTGCTCCACCATTACCCCCAGGGGGCTGATCTTTCCTGTACTGAAGCCCAGTTTGTCAGCCCTTTCCCTGCTTACCTTTGTTCTAGTGCCCATATCACAGAGCTTCTTCCTGCTAGTACCCAGTGTCCTTAATCTTTGGATCGAACCTCCCAAGTGTTCCCTGGGAGAGGGACTTTTGGCTCGTTGCCACCTCATATCATTCCTCAGGATGTCTCTGATCTAGATTTAAAAACTTTCAAGCTCTTATCCCCATTTCTACCTCCCTCTAAAGGCAATAGAATTAGAATTGTATGTAGCATGTGGTGGGGGAGGAGCAGTGGGTAAAGCATCAGTCATTTTGTTATTTATGTTCAGTAGGCAAGCCTTTTCTGTGGAGAATTGAGTGCTCCAAAGCATGTAATTTGTCCTCATTTCCATGAAGATATAGCTCACAATATTAATGATTCTGAAGTCTTCAATCCTTTTTTTGAAATTCAGCCACATGAGTTGGCTCGATGACCTCTTCAAGCAGCAAATTCTATTTGTTTATTATAAACAGCATAAAGCAATTTTCTTTTATTCTAAAATTTCATGTTCTTTTACTCATATCAGGTGAATTTCATTAAGCAGTCTCTATTCCTTGGTTATGGTGTAGGATTATAAGGAATGGCTGTTCAGTTTTCGAAAAGTTTTGGAAATTTTTAAGTACTTATTTCAAGGTCGTTTCTGATTTTATACTTTATAAGGTATTTGATGTTATGTTATACCATCACTAAGTTTTGTCTTTATTTTAAATCCCATTGCATAGTACTTATAATTACCTTTTTTCCTGGTTTCTGACCTTTTCATTATTTATTCTATCCTCATTTAATTGAGTTAATCATAATTAGGTAGCACAATCAACCATAATCTGTGAATTGATTGAAATGACTGAGGAAACAAAGGTTCCAGCTTCCAAGGATATCAATTTATTAAGCAGTGCATGCCAGTGGTATATATAAGAAATATGTTTCTCTATTCACATAACAAATAAGGACCAGGCCTCTTCGGCTTGGCTTTGGACCCCAAATACGGGGAGAGATAGATTTTTATGGATTTTAAGCAAACAGTTAACAAGATATAAACCATTGTACAAAACTAGGTCATCTGATTTCTAATTGCAGGAAAGATTAGGAGCTCTCTGAGTTGGGAGGTGAAGAGCAAACAGGTACAACCTCCTGATACCAGAAAAAGAGGTGTCCTGCTCCCCCACCAAGTGCCTATATTCAATCAAAGGAACAAGGAAACTGTAACTGATTAACTAGTATAGGGCCAGTTATCAGATAAGATATATGAGCTGATTGAGATGTATAATTGTGAGAAAACTTGTATCAGTCGTCAGATCTGACTGGATTTCTGGTAGCATAACCCAGACCCTTAGTTAAGGGTCTCCAAGCCACAGGTAGAAGTGGTTGAGTTTCCCAGCCATGCAGGGCTAGGTTCAAAGAATAAAGTTTTCTCACAATTCCCACAATTGAATAAAATTTTCTCAAAAGACAGAAATTGGACTAGACCCATAACTGAATAGAAAGGGAACTGAGCTAGCACTAGAGTTGAGTCACTAGATGGATTTATTTCCCACATTACATGATTGAAACCTCAGAAATTTTTGTGTGCTTTTTCTACCTGTCTCAAGCATCCTTTCATTTAAATAAATTTTATATATATACTGTTTTTATCTTATTTTATTTTAAGTTGAAATTTTCAGCTTGACCCTCACTACCTGAACTTGGCCTCTTAATCAGGGTGAAAGCCCAAATGAAGAATTTATTATACTACCCAATAACCAATTTAATTAATCTAATTAGAGATTATTGAATAGAAAAATCATTATATCAATTCACAGACATTTATTGAATGCCTACTATGTGCCAGACACTGTGAAAACAGCAAAGGATGCAAATAGAGATTGGATCTGTTATTACATTGATATAAGGAGCATTCTATACCAATACAACTCAAGTTACAGAGAGCTACAGAGGTCATTGAGAAATTAAGAGATTTGCCAAAGGTTACTGGGCATTGCCTCAGTCATACTGAGACCTGTTAAAGACTTAAAAAGGCCAAGGTCTCCCACTGCATCCAGGGCAGTCTCCAGTTGTCCTGATCTATATCTTGCCACTGAACCCAGATAGCTCCACAGGAGGAAGTGAGGCTGGTGACTTTGCATAGTCCTCCCTTACTAAAATCCACTTTGCTTGCATGTCATGGCATCACCTCCCTGATGTCATGGTCTTCTTTGAGAATGAAGGACCAACAGCAATAACAACACAAAGAATGTTCCAGGGGTTGGACCTGAATGTGGGTCTTCCTGGTCCTGAAATACCAGATGCCTGGCTCTCTGTAAGATCCCTCCTACCTCACTGCCTCTCTAGGTTAGTAGATAGAAAGATTAAAAAATGAAATATGCCTGCTCTCAAGAAATTTACATTCTATTAATGTCTACTCTGAACTAAAATATTATAATACCAATAACACTAGAGTAACATCACACTCAAGAAAAGCTCAATTATCCAGCAATGTCAACTATCTAGAAAGCAGCAAGGAACCAGAATGAAAGTAAAATTTCTTTCCAAGAACTCAACACATGAGCTACACACTGCTTGGACCAGCTTAAAGTCAATCTTAGCTTTAACCTGAAGTTTAAGTGAGCAGGACAGAAGTGGGGGCGGGGGGGCACAGAAATATAGAAGTACAGAATATTGGTACTGAAAGGACACATACAGATCAACTAATCCAACCTCCTCATTTTAGAGAAAAAGGAAACTGAATCCCAGAGAGCTACAATTTGGGGAAATTAAAGAGTATGGTTGAAGTTCTTGGCTTGCATAAGCATAACCTTAGGCTATGATTATGTCTTTGCATAAAACCACTTTAACTGAGTTCAGATTTTTTTTTAAAGTCAATTGAGTTCTGTGAAACAAACAGGTGTAAGGAAGGGTGAGGTGAATTAAGAGAGGGAGGGAGACTTGTTTATTTGGGGTCTGCAGCATGCCAGGTAACCACTTTTCAGCCAGCTCTCTTGACAACATGCAGACACTGTCTGGAAGCCTGAATGAATGTTTCAGGAAGGAAAGGCACATTTTAGCAAATGGACATCAAGTCATAGGAGGCAGGCTTGTTTTTTTCTTTGTGAAATAATTTTATTCTGAAACTTCAAAGGAAGTAAATTACAACTAACTACAGAGGTACTAGTCAAATGAGATATAGCGGATGAAATGCTGAGTTCTACAATTATTTTTTCCCAACTTTTTAGCATTAGCTTTTTCTATGTCATCTAATTTTGCTGCAGGACATTTTTCATTTCTGTAAATTCTGTGTTTCTTTGAAAAGTGGAATGGAGATCTCTGCCACACAGAGGTATTACGAGATAGTGAGGCAGCAAGGTAGTACATTGGGTGGATCACTGGGCATATAGTGAAGTTCAAATGTGGCCTCAGGCTCTTACTAGCTGTGTGATTCAGGGAAAGTAGCTCAACTTCTGTTTGCCTCAGTTTCTTCATTTGTAAAACGAGGATAATAATAGCAGCCACCTCCTATGGAGAAAGCAAAGAAGTTCCAGAAAAACATCTATTTCTGCTTCATTGGCTATACTAAAGCTTTTGACTGTGTGGATCACAACAAAATATGGCAAGTCCTCAAAGAGATGGGAGTACCAGATCATTTTACTTGTCTCCTGAGGAGCCTGTATGTGGGCCAAGAAGCAACAGTTAGAACTGAACATGGAATAACCGATTGGTTTAAGATTGGAAAAGGAGTACAATAAAGCAGTATATTGTAACCTTATTTATTTAACTTGTATGCAGAGTACATCATGCAAAATGTCAGGATGGATAAATCAAAAGCTAGAATTAAGGTTACTGGGAGAAATATCAACAATCTCAGATATGCAGATAACACTTTGATGGCAGAAAGTAAAGAAGAATTAAGAAGCCTCTTGATGAGGGGGAAATAGGAGAGTGTAAAAGCTGGCTTGAAACTTAACATCAGAAAATCTAAGATCTTGGCAACTGGTCCCATCACTTCCTGGCAATTCAAGGGAGAAGAAATGAAAGCAGTGTCAGACTTTATATTCTTGGGCTCAAAGATCACTGCAGACAGTGACTGAAGCCATGAAATTAAAAGATGTTTGTTCCTTGGAAGGAAAGCTATGGAAAATCTGGACAGCATACTAAAAAGCAGAGACATCACCTTGCCAACAAAGGGCCGTATAGTCAAAGCTTTGGTTTTTCCAGTAGCAATGTATGTCTGTGAGAGTTGGACTATAAAGAAAGCTAAGTGCCCACAGAATCTACACTTTTGAATTGTGGTGAAGACTTTTGAGAGTGTCTTGTGTAGCAAGGAGGTCAAATCAGTCAGTAATTAAAGAGATTAATTCAGGCTATTCTCTGGAAGGTCAAATACTGAAGCCGAAGCTTAAATACTTTGGCCATATAGTGAGAAGATGGGACTCACTGGAAAAGACTCTGATGTTGGTAAAGATTAAAGGTGAAAGGGATGGCAGAGGGTGAGATGGACAGATAGTGTGATGGAAACAGTATGAACTTGGACAGACTTGGAGAGATAGTAGAGGATAGAAGGGGTACATTCTATGGTCCATAGGGTCACTGAACAGCACTTAGCAGAATTCTTGTGAGGATGAAATGAGACAATAATTGTAAAGTGCTTAGCACAATGCCTGGCACAGAGTAAGCACTATATAAACGTTTGCTATTATCTTAGGTAGGATGTGAAAAAAGAAATGGAATCCACCGTGGATGTGTGCACCTTTGATTCCCCCTTTACTTTCTTTTTTGCTTTTTAAATTTTATTTTTAATTTAGTGAATGAAACAAACATTTCCATAACATAGTACAATAAAAACATGATTGTACTCTACTATGCACAATTTGCTATTCCTTTCAAATATACAACAAAATTATTCTGTAAATTTCTTTTTTTTCTTACTCCAACACCCCCTCCCCCACTTAGCGATGGCTACTATTAGACACAAATAGGTGTGTATATGTGTGTGTGTGTGTGTGTGTGTGTGCGTGTGTGTGTAAAATTCTATACATGTTTCTATTTATCAGTTCTTTGTCTGGATGTAGATAGTATCTTTCATCATATGTCCTTTATAGTTAACTTGGGTATTTATAATAGGCAGAATAACTTATTCTTTCAAAGTCATTCTTAAAACAATATTGCTGTTACTGTATACAATATTCTCTTGGTTCTGCTCATTTCACTCTTCATTACTTCATGCAAGTCTTTCCATATTTTTCTAAAATCGTTGAGCTCATCATTTTTTATAGCACAGTAGTATTCCATCACAATCATATATCATAATATGTTACTTTGTAGATGATTGTTTATTCTATACTGAAAATAGTTTTCTATATCCCAGAACTCCCCTCGAATGTTATTGGACCAGCTTCCCACCTCACCTGAAAGTTAATACATCTTCAGCTCAACAATTCAGCAAAACTAAACAACTGCTTGCCTCAGTAGAAATCTAGCTTTAAGTGCCCATCTATGATGCAAAGTGAAAAATCTTGCCCTGTTTTGTTTTCAGAGTGTAAAATCAATAAATTTTTAATATAGCCAGACCATTGATTAGATTTTTCCCCTTTAATTTGTACTATTTACAAAAGACAACAATGAAAAATATTCTCCATTCAAATATCTGAATACCAAGACATGGGGAAATTTTAGTTACATTCTTTTGCCTTTCTTAAAAATTCCCTTGTTAGATTCCCTGATCCCCTCCTCTACTTAAGTGAAAAAACCCTCACCCCACTTAAGTCCTGTCTATAGCACTTTATACTTCCCTAATGGAGATCCATGTTCTATTTGTGCTATACCTATTTACAAATGTTCTCGTTACTCTAAAGGCTACATTTTGAGTTCCATTAGGATGTGGACTGTATCTTATTTATCTCTCTTGTTTCTCCCAATATTTTTCCACGTAGTAGGTACTTACCATGTGTTTGCTGAATTGAATTGGATTAATCTTTTTGACATATTATTTTATGATTGTATCAAAAATTTGATGACACTATCTCAGAAACAAAGCAAAATAGAACATTTTATTTCAATAAGATATATGATGTCTTTTAGCATGCAATGCCCATTTACTTGTCTTATACCATAATGGTGTTCATTTTTCCTGGATGTTACTTTTTTAATATTAAAGTTATGCATTAACTGACCCATAAACTATTTTTTTTCTTTCCACATATATGGGAAGTTGAACAATTTATTCATAATTTTGCTAAAGCATTGCATGGCTTAATAATGATAATGGTTTTATTCAACACTAAAAATTGCATCTGTTGTATTTTGGACATTTAAAAATTAAATAAAATGTTTGCCTAAATTTAGTGAGATTGACATTGTGAAGGCTTAAGTAGTTATCAAGGGTAAGGCCGGCAGTAATCATGTGTTGGACTACCATATCAGAGGCAGCTAGGAGGCAGCGAATAGAGCATTGGACCCATAGTCAGAAAGTCCTGAATTCAAATCACACCTCAGATACTTACTAGCTGTATGACTCTGGGTATGTCATGTATCTTCTCTGGGCTTCAGATTTCTCATCTGTCAAAAAGAGGGTGATAATAGCACCAGCCTCCTAGGGTTGTTGTGGGGATCAAATGGAAAATATTTAAATATTTTAAATGAAATATCTAGTAAAAATATTTAACACAGTGCTTGGCACATAGTAGGTGCCATGTAAATGCTAGCTATTACTATTATCAGTAATGTAAGTGGTTTTTAATAGCATTTGGCTAAACTAGAAAATCAACATGAAAAAAATTATAGCTAGTTATCTTTAAACATGTTTCACTAAAGAATGTGTTTCTTCCTGTCCTTCTTTTCTCATAGGTTTATAACGTAAGAATTCAAGGATTGGATAACAAATTGGCATCACGTAAAAACCAGCCCTCTGTTTCTACCCACTTCTAATAATCCATGATATGTTCTTCAAATTGTAAGTAAATAAGTTTGATGATGGAGTTTGGGAAGGGAAATGTGAAAACATATCTTAGAGAACAGGGTATTTCAGCAAATGATGATCCAATACTCTTTAGGGGGACAGAATGGTCGTACGAAATAATTCGTCCCATTAATGTGTCTAAGTGAGCAGTTGTTCTCAGAACCTGCTTTCAAAGTCTATGTAGTTCAAGATTAAAGTTGATTATGACAAATTGCACATTGTAATAGAGTGGTATTTCCTATATGGTTTCTAATCTTTTCAACTATACCATAATATTCTTGAAAATTGTTGATGTTCCTTCTAAGTGAAGTCAAAATTAAATCTATTTAAGCATTATTTGCCGCTAAAATGATAATGCTACTGCAATGGTCTCCAGTAAGAATATTTCTTACAGGTCAGCTTATTTTCTAAGTCTAAAGGTTTAATTAATGCAAAACAGGTATTGTCTATATTGAAACTTTACTAAAACATCTTATCAGCTAAGTCATTTTAATAAAAAATACAGTCTGTCTACCTGATACTTGGTCTATACGGGTCTCTAACTGTTGGGGACTAATTGACTGACTTGAATCATTCAATTAACCAGATCTTTCAGTGTCACATATTTATGGTCACATAGTTATGAAGCCTGGGACAATTGACAAATATCATGTGGTTGTGATAGTTTATTACAGGTTGGTGTGAAGACACAGCCAGGGAAATACTTTAATTCTTTGATTCATATTAGGAAAAGGATTGGTACAGTATTGTATTAGTTTAAACTCTGGTGGTTGTCCTTTGTTCTCAAAGAGGACCAAAATGACATAACTATGTTAGAGTCAAGTTTCAGCATGTCTGACTATGGCTGATCAGACAATAGGAGCTTAGAATGTTCTACCACAGTTTGGGCACAAATAGCCACGTGAAAATTTGGGGTGGATACTCTAAATTTGTGCATCTTGCATTTCTTTTGAGCTATTTCAATTCTGCTTTGCTCACAGAACACAGCACCTCCTCTGATGAGGGCATGCCATGGTGGGCGGTCCTGTGCCAGTGTTTCCCTTGTCACACAATCACTTCCATACTTCTTAAGAGAGACTTTGAAAGTGTCCTTGTATTGTTTCTTCTGACCACCAAGTGAACACTTGTCTTGTGTCAAAACCTAGGACAAGTTTAAGTCAATAACAATGAAAATGAACTTTATGTAGACTAGTCTTAATTGGGTATATTTGATTGGTAACCCAAATCAGATCCTCTCTCTCTCTCTGTCTCTCTTCTCTCTTCTCTCCCTGCCTCTCTCCCTCTCCCAGAAGCCAGTTGCAGCTCCCCTCCCCTCTCTTCCTTAAAGCTATGATTCATTGCTTTGCGACATGTATGGCTATGTCATACTTCTACAATGTACCTTTCTATTTAGGGAAGGAACAATAATGCTTTCTAATTATAAGGATCACCTTTCTTCTGAGACATCTTCAGTGCTTGCAAATATAATCCCATTTAAATTTCCTTTGAGATTTCTAGACTTTATTACTAACTTCATTTCCTCCTCCTATAGAGTGGATGAGTGATTATCGTGGGTTCACATACTAGTGCCAGAATTAAAAATTGAAACATGGACTGATTCAGAGAGAAAGTCACTAAACCAGATAAGATCTGTATGCCTCTACTTCAGGCAGGTAGGTGACAGACTGAATAGAGCATTGTATTTGGAGTCAGAAAACCTTGAATTAAAATCCTGTCTTAAACACTTACTATCTGAGTATTAACAACCTTTCTGTGCCTCAGCTTACTCATCTGTAAAAATGAGGCTAATATTAAGATGTACTTCCCAGGGTTGTTGTGAGGATGAAATGTGATAATATTTGTAATGCTCTTTGCAAATTTTAAACCACTATATAAATGCTATATATTATTACTGTCTCTGTGCTGCTGGAACTTTGTGGTCTTATCTTGGAAAGTGACGTAAATGCAGTGCTATGGGTAGTAATTTCTGCCATTAATGGGTTTTGCCACCAAAATGTCCAAATTGGCCTTTTAAAAACTAACCAAAAAATGATTGAATGCCATGGTATCAATGAAATTATAAACATAACTAATATAAATGAAAATGATCTGTTTATTGGCATTTAGACCCACTCTCAGTGTTCCCAAAGGTAAAACAGAGATGGATATTCAAGATCTTAGTTTCCATTTATATATGTGTGTGTGTGTGTGTGTGTGTGTGTATTCATAGCTCAAAAAAGTCTAAAGCAAATAAATACTATGACATCAGACTATAAAATATTTATTATTTTATAAAAAGGGATATATCACAGTGCTTTTCCTTCCCTTAACTAAAATTAAAAAGATTCCTGTGTTTTTAATTTTTTAAGTTATTGATCAAATTTAGGAGACTTTAAAATCCTAACAGAAATGTTTTATGGTTAAACCCCAACTTTTAAGTTACATTGTTAATAAATATTTATTAAGAGGCTACTATGTGCCAGGATAAACTTAACATCGCTATTATTATTTTATTTGAACCTTGAATGGATACAGCTATGTTCCTGCTTTTAAAAAAGCCTAGTATGTCAAAATGCAAACTTAGAAAATTGATAAAGTAAGACAGCTTTTATTTTTGTGGTTTTAAATATCTTACAAAAATATTGATCATAGTTTCCTTAAACAGGAGATACACTCCCATGAATCATTTTCCTAAAGTTGGATTCACAGAAAACACATCAGAAATTCACTCTTTCTGTAAAGTGAATTATATCTGCATTTGCATACTATAATCCTTTCCTTAAGTGTTTGTACTCATCTATATTTGCATGTAATCACAATAGTATTATCTGGGAGATCTAAATTATAGGCAGTTTTCATAATGAAAAAAATTGTATCCCTTCCTTATCAATAAATCAAAACCTAGGGTTATGAGCAAAATGTCTGTCTATTAAGAAATTTAATTTTAATATTTAATTGGGTCATTTGAAACAATCCTTGCATGTGTGGAGGCAGATGTACAAAAAAGAAGATGCACCAAAACAATACCTTTTTATATACTTTCAAATGATAGAATAATATTCAATGATTGGAATCATTTAATCCATTTTATATGTAAATTCTTCTGTATAAATTTGGCATCGCTCATGTTCATAAAGATCTTTAAGAAAGAAGACTCCAGCACTAACATATAGTTACTTGTCTCTTTTTTAAAGAGCACTTAATGTTGAGAGTCCTTTTCTCACAACTGGCCTAAATCCTTCCAAAAATATTCCAAGACCATTCCATCTTGTCTTTTGTCTTAGAGATCATCAAAAATAGTTGTTTTTCATGTGTCATATAATAACTTTGCCTTAAAAATTAAGAAGCAAAATATTACTGACTGGTGGTGGTTTTTTTTTTAATACCATCCTGTTCTTCATTTTTCTGTGGATGGGAAGGAAGACACTAAAATAAAAGAGAATGTTGTAAAATTCTAATTCAAGTATTAATTTAATTAATTTTTATTATTCACTTTAAAAATAAGCAAATAGTTTATTCTCCTTGAGATGTTACAATGGAAGCTCAGTTTAAGATGAGATAATTTAGGCCCAATGAGGAGAGTGACTTGCTTAAGAGGTAAAGCACAATTTCAGACTGAGATCCCCCAATCCCAAATGTGGGACTCCTTCTAAGATAATATGCTCTTTTTCTTATGTGTTTGTTATAGAAATAGATTCTTTTATTCCAAAGATCATCATGAAGTAAACTTTAAACTTTTGCTATTTCAGAAAAAAATACATTTATTATAACTAGTTTAATCTTTTTTAAAACAAATTCCAGTTTTGAATATGTTAGTCTAGTGGAAAGAACACTGAACATGGGGTCAGGAGGCATGAGGTAGTCCTAGTTCCTTAACTAAACGATCTGTGCCATCCCTCTCTAAAGCCCCTTTCAGTTCTAATATTTTATAAGCCTACAATTCTGACCCTGTAATTTTTGTTGTTGCTGTTTCTCTCTTCTTAGGGAAAAATTCCACAGTTCTCTTAAATTTTGCTATCTGGCTCGGTGTATAGAGTGCCAAGCCTGTGGTTGGGAAGGCTCATCTTCCTGAGTTTAAATCTGGCCTTAGACACTTACTAGCTGTGTGACCTTGGAAAAGTTACTTAACTCGTTTGCTTCAGTTTCCTCATCTGTAAAATGAGCTGGGCAAGTAAATGGCAGGCCACTCCTGTATCTTTGCCAAGAAAAACCCAAATGGGGTCACAAAAAGTCAGACACAACTGAACCAACTGAACAACAAAATAAGACTTCAGAAGGGGTCTCAGTGTATATTAACAGAAGAATAATTTACAATTGATAGTTATTATAGTATGAAATTGTGAGGGGTAGTGTGATATATTGGATGAAGACCTGGGCTCTCAAGAGTCAAGGAAACTGGGCTCAAATTCTGCATCTCCTATGTAACAGGTATGTGAACCTAGGCCAGTCACTTGCCTCCAGACAATTCTCTAAATCGCTAAGTTAGAGGGAAGAATCTGGTCTACATTAGTAGAAACTCTTCACTAGAAGCTCTTTACGTTGGTGAAATCAGAGGTTTAGTCAAAAAATAAATAAATAAACCAGTTCACGTATTCTCATTTCCTATCATGTTTATCTTTTCTATTTTTTTTCTATTTTTTATGATAATGTTATATTGTTGGTTCACAGTTTTGAGTCTTCCGTGATGTCTTTCTAGTAGGGCCTATATGTACTCTTTCTGGTGTATATCTTGCCAATAATTCCAGCTCTTAGATTTATGAATTTGTACTGCTACTTGTGGTTTGGTCTACACCAGGCC
Organism: Phalanger gymnotis; assembly: GCA_028646595.1. Taxonomy (NCBI): domain Eukaryota; kingdom Metazoa; phylum Chordata; class Mammalia; order Diprotodontia; family Phalangeridae; genus Phalanger; species Phalanger gymnotis. The sequence goes on along the minus strand of CM053627.1, from coordinate 147,899,760 downwards.
TACGTAACGCTTACGCTTGTAGCCAAAGGATTTTGGTAGGCCAGCGAAAAATGTAGAGGAAAACATCCTTTGAAGAATAGAGGAAATCCTTTGGTGTGCCTCAAGTAAGTGTAGGCCACAGGTTTTGCAGGCCTGATCTGCCTGCAAAAAAAGAAGAGCCAGATTAAGAATTCTCTGTTGTGTAATTATTAACAAACCACAGATGGGAAATTAATTTAATGTGAATAGAAGGTGACTCAGATTAATTCAATAGCTATGCTCAGTTATGGAGTGGAAAGTATAGCAGGTGGAAGAATTACTTTTTCTTCCTCTGGGAGATAGAGTTAGGCCTTTCCTTGGCAGCTCACTCATGCACCCACAAACTGGTGCATTAAGAGTCATTACTGATCTTTCCTTCTATGAAGTCAGAGGTCATTTACTCTGCATCATGCATTGTAATTCTCATCCACTATGTTTAGGATTGTAGCTTTTTATGTACAGCTCATCTCCCACACAAGACCTCTGGTAGGTCAGGTATTGTGCCATGCATAAACACACATAGGCATACCTACGTATATACATATATCATGTAAGCGTGCATATGGACATGTGTCCCTTAGAGTTCATAGTGTAATGTCTTGAAATATTGCAGGCACTAAATAAATATTTATTAAAACGAACATTGCAAGATGCCAATTAGGGAAGGTCAGACATGAAGGAAATATATTACTTCGATGATTTCTCCTTGATACCTCTCAGCTCCTTACATTAAGTGAGAAGATGGCATAGCTGTTGCAGACAAAAGTCCTGTGTGTGAGCTACAGCCTTCTGGAAAGTCCGGCCAACAAGCCACTGTATAACCCCTTTTAGGTGCCAGGCAGAATTCAAGGAAAGAAAAAAATAGTCCATATCATTAAAGAGCTCACAATCTAATGGGGGAGACAATGTATAAACAATCATAAATAAGCAAAATATCCACAAGACAAAGTGAATATAATAAAGGGAAGACGCAGTAAGGTAGATGCGGAAAGGCTTTTTGCAGAAAGTGAGGTTCTAACTGAAGCTTGAAAGAAGCCAGGGAAGCCAGACGGTAAAAAGGGAGAGCATTCCAGGCATGGGGGACATCAGTGAAAAAGCATTGAATCAGGAGATGGAATGGCTTATGTGAAGAAAAGCAAGGGCTCACGTGTCACTGGATCATAGCGGGAGATCATGGACTGAAAACGTAGGAAGGAGCCAGGTTATGGAGGGATTTCAAAGCTAGAGAGAGAATTTTATATTCGATACTAGATGTAATAGGTTGTCACTAGAGTTTATTGAATTGGAGAGTGGGGTAGGGGGACATGAATAGACCTGTGTGTTAGAAGGTCAGTTTGATATTTCATTGGAAGATGGACTGAAATGGAGAGACTTGAAATGGGAGATGAACCAGAAAGCTATTGTAATAGTGTAGGCTTGAGGTACTGAAGGTCTGCACCGGGGTATGCAGTGCCAGAAAAGAGGGGAAGAGTTTCTATAGGACTTGGTAATAGATTGAATAGGTAGAACGGGAGATCAGCGAGTCAACTTAGATGCCATCTAGGTTGAGAGCCTGAGTTACTGGTCAGAAGGTGGTACCGTCCACAGTAATTAAAAAGTTAGGAAGAGAGAAAAACTTGGAAAGAAAGATAAAGTCAGTTTTGGACACATCAAGCTGAAGATGCCTACAAGTCATCCAGTTGGAGATGTAAAACTGGAGGTCAGAAGAGAACGTAGAGCTCAATAAATAAATCTGAGAATTATCTGCATAGATAACTGAATCCACTGGAATTAATGAGATCACCAAGCAAAAGAGTATAGAGGAAAATAAAACAACTCAAGACGGAATCTTAATGGACATCCACAATTAGTGGGTGCAACCTAGTTGAAGGTCCAGCAAAAGGGGCTGAGGAGTCATCAGATAGTTTGGAGAACCCAGAGAGCAGTATCTTAAAAAAAAACTCGAGGGAAGAGAATAATGAGGCTGACGATGCCATTCGCTGAAAAAAAAAAGTCAAGAAAGATTAGGATTGAGGTGGGAAAAAAACCATTAGATTTGGTAATTAAAAGGTCATTGGATCACAATTATTAGACGTTAAACACTTGGAACTTTGGAGAATTTGGAATTGTGATAAGGTAGGTCCCTTTTCATTCTCTGCCTAGGAGGGCTTGCTAGGTCCCTAGTTAGTAGAAAATAATGCCAAATGGCTACTATTGAATGAGTTGAAAGGATACAATCTATACCTTTGTCTTTAGAAAGAAAATCACCTATGATTTATAGCCACTAAAAAGACTATTTATATTGATAATTTTCATTTTATTAACAACTCACCAATCAACTATTTTACAAAATGTGCTGAGCACGTTTAGTAGTGTCGCAGCTCTCTAAGTCGCAGTTTCCAAAATGTTCCAAATTGCATGCTATGGAGAAGGAATTAGAGGGTAAGGATTTTTAGAAACTCTTAATCAGTCCTTTTCAACTAGTTCCTTTTTTATTATTATTATTTTGGGAGACTATGATTTCCCTCTATTAGCTGCATTGTAGAGAATGAGACAAGAAAAAACTTCCCAATGGACTAGCCCCTCTAGAAAAAAAAATATGGTCTGGAATATTGATGCTAGTGAGTCACTGTGTGCTTAGAATAAGAAGCATATGGATAAAAATACCCCAAGTTTTTTATTTAAAACAGCGAACACATGCCCTGTGGGCTTTCTAGTCAACCATGTGCAAGACATGCCAATTTTGTAGGACTAGGTTTTTTTAAATTGTACTGTTTAAAATACTCCTATTGAATTTTTTTTCTCTTTTCTTTTTTCCTCCCTCCTCTCCTCCTACTAAGTAGTTTTTCTGTCTTCTTAACCAAGAATACTTCTGCACTTCATTTAGTTACATATTCTATCTCATGCTAGTAGTAGAATAAAATTGAATTCCAAATCACCTAAAAAAATTTTACAAAGGCCACACCTTCAACCTCACAATTTCCAGAAATATTTACCCCACTTCCCTACTATCAGCATCACCACAGACAAAACTGAGAAACAGATGGGAGATGGTTTTTGACCCCTTACCATCCATCTACCTTTCTTTTCTGGAGCAAAAAAACATCAAGGCCAAATAGGGGAGAAATGATTAAATGATAGGGAAGGAAGAATAAGGAAATAGAACTAAGAAGATATAAGATTACTATGGACATAATGAGGTTCTGGGGAAAAAAAACTTTCTTTGCTTTCTTTATCAGTCTTTTTCATCCTTATGACCCTTATCCCTCTGTTATTTAGGAGTGTAATTTTCAATAAGCCAGCTCCTGCTCAGACATATGAGCTTCTCTTCACCTGTCAGCTCATATTCCTCTCTGGGATGACCTCCCTCTCCTCATTCAACTGCAATGACTCATTATAAGATCTAGCTGTCAAATCAGAGGCTTTTTTATATTTTGTCCTCCTTATTCTTCTTCATCATATTCAACACATCTGAATACCATCTCATATATCAACATTTTTTCCATATTCAAATTCTGAAATTTGTCCCTCTCTTTGCTTTCTGTCAACTGCTCTTTAAGAAACCACAAAGATCTTTCCTCTCCATTTAACTAAGAGCCTCCCTCAAGTCTCTGTATCTTTGTTCCTGTCTCTTTGTGCATCTCTTTTCTTCTTTCTGTGTCTCTCTCCCTTTATCTCTATGTCTCTCCCTCTCTATCTCTGTAAATCTCCCTCTTCCTGTTTCTCTCCCCCTTCTCTTCCCCCCCCCATTTTTTTCCTCCATCTCTCTCTTTCTCTTCCACCTCTGTACACTCACTTGCTTAATACAGTTCATTTTAGCCAATAAAAAAAGCATTTATTATGTGCCAAGCACTGGGAATACTATGACAAATGTAAAGCCAACTGCCTCAAGGAGCCAGATTCAAATGGAAGGAAGAGGGGTCAATGTGAACAGAAAGAAAAGTACATACAGGATATATATGCAAAATGAATAGAAGTTAGGTTGGGGAGGTGGTGTATTAGCAGCTGAGGTATCAGGAAGTTTTCATGGAGAAAGTAGCACCTGAGCTGAATACTGTAGGATTCCCCAGGCGAAGAGGGAGTACACCACAGACATGGGAGAGAGGGCCAATGTAAAAGTATGGAGATGGAAAGTGAAGCTTTCTGTGTGTATATCAGCAACTAGGCCAATAGGGATAGATTTCAGAGTACAAGGAGACAAGTTAAATGTAAGAAGCCTGGAAAGGTAGAAAAGAGACAAGCTGTAAAGAAATTTAAATAAAGATAGTCTCATTTCTCCCATAATCTATATGCTCACATGCTCTATACGTTTTCTAATACGTAGCCTCCAGGTAATTATTACTTCTAGTCCAGTGTCACAAAGGTGGTATTTGATAGTTTTACGCCCCTTCCAAATCTTCTGTAGCATTTAACTTCTCTTAGAAACACTGTTAGACTGTCCCCCACTTTGGGGTACTATATTTTTTGACTTAAAACTGTTCATCCTTCACAACAAGACTACTACAAAATCTTAGTTGATCTTCCTCTACAATATTTCTTTTTTTTAAAATTTAATTTATTTAATATATTTAGTTTTCAGCATTGATTTTCAAAAGAGTTGGAATTACAAATTTTCTCCTCATTTCTACCTTCCCCCCCCACTCCAAGATGGTGTATATTCTGGTTGCCCTGTTCCCCCGCCCCAGTCAGCCCTCCCTTCTGTCACCCCACTCCCCTCCCATCCCCTTTTCCCTTTCTTTTTTGTAGGGCAAGATAAATTTCTATGCCCCATTGCCTGTGTATCTTATTTTCTAGTTGCATGCAAGAACTTTTTTGTTTTTGTTTTTGAACATCTATTTTT
>CM053627.1:147877429-147894423 GCA_028646595.1 Phalanger gymnotis | reverse complement strand
CCCGCTCTGCCCAGCTTCTGGTCTGGTTGGTCCACGCGGCCCACTCTGGGCTCTGCTGCGCTCTGCTCCGCTCCCAGCTCTGTGCGCGAAAGACCTCACCCAGCAACCATCCAGGCTGTCCTGGGCTGGAGCCCTGCTTCCCTCTGCCATTTTGTGGGTTCTGCAGTTCTAGAATTGCTTCAGAGCCATTTTTACAGGTTTTTGGAGGGACTTGGCGGGGCGCTCACTCTAGTCCCTGCTTTCCATTTGCCATCTTGGCTCTGCCCCTGGCTATAATATTTCTTGTTGAGGGGTTTCCAACCTGGGGTAAACATACCCCTAGGAGGGATACAAGAAGCTTGTTAAGGGGGGATAATTTTTTCTTAATTAAAAATAATGCTATTTTATTTCTTATGTACACATGCATGGCAAGTTATAATTTATTTTATATTTCCTATTGCATAGTAGAGTTTACTGGAAGCTAAAAGAAACAGGGACCAAAGATGGTTGGGAACTTCTGTTCTGATTTTCCCTTCATTCTTGTCACCCTTTCAAATCCATCATAAAGATTCTACTCATACTTCTAAGAACCCTACAAAAAGACTCCTTTTCTCTCTCATGAACAAATATAATCGGTACTGAACATGAACTAGAAAGGTGACCTTGCCAGGCCTCATCTTATCTCTAACTCCTCTCTCCCCTCCCTGCTTTAATCACATCAGTATTTCTATAGCCTGTTTGCTTCTTCCTCATTGAGGGACCTAACCTGTACCCAAGTTATTCTCCATATGATTATTCCCAGGCACCCAATCCCACCCCTCTTCTTCATTTGCTTAATTTTACCCTTTAAAGTTCTAATCTTCTGTAACACTTTATTCAACCAAGCAAAATAATCCTTGTATTCACTTCAATACCACTTCTCTCAATTGGCCAAAGTGTACAAAAAACTAGTGATTATATTTTATGAACTGTTTATCCCCTGCAACCTTGTAGCCACCTTCCTTTAGCACTCAGCTGGCAAACATGCCTAGGGCATATAAACGTTAATAGTAGTAGTACCTTAATTATTGAGAAGGCCTACGTGTTGCATTCCAAAGGCAAGTATAAATTGTTTTTAGGTGGTCTGTAGCCCCCAGATACCTTCCAAGAGCTGAGCACTGACTTTATATACATCTGGATTTGTATCCTTTGGCTACTCAGCAGCACATTGTACATTGTGCTTTGCCTTTAGAAAGCATATCTATTTAATCTAAATAAAATCCTTGAAGATGGGAACAGAATCGTCTCTATGTTCTTTAAATTCCCTTCACTGTTTAGCATAGTGATACTCAGTGAGTGAGCAATCAAGAAATATGAACTGATGATTAAGAAGGAAATGAACAATCATCAACAGCAGTGTCAAATAACCGAAAGCAGAATTTGGCTCTAAATTTTGAAGGTCAAAGCTTATTAGCCTGTGTAACAATGAAGGAGATGAGATTTTTATGAATGATTATCATTTGACCTGAATGTTAATGATTTCACTTGTTTCTTTTTTTTTTCCTAGAAACACTTATTTCAGAAATATCTATAGAGAATATAATTTAAATAACTGACATTTTCAGAGAAGTGGTATTAATGACCTGTAGCCTAAATATAATAGGTAACTTACAGAGTGTACTAATCAATAGACAGATTGCTATGAGATTATGCTATTGAATGATTCACTTTGTTGATATCCCATACTTTTTATTGTATTGTCATACCTTAGTTTTGGCCCAATACTTGCCATTTTGGCAACAACAATGACAACAAAGAAATTCAGAAGAAATTCAGAAGCTCTTCAATACCATATGACCTGGCCAAAAAAAAAAAAAAATTAAAATCAACTGTGTTGTCAGAGGCAATTCAGAGGACTAAATTCTGATCTTTACATATTAAATAATTTGCTTGATGACAGATTAGTGCTAAAATTAAAATTTTATTCTCTCCAGTCAGGAAAATCCTTTGTCTTTCAGTTGTGCAAAAAAACTAGAAAAATCTTAGACTACCCCCTGTATGGCTCTTAGTCTTAGATTAAATAAATTAGAACAAAAGTGAAACCTGATGGGGATGATAATGAATGGTTGAGAAAATTAATTATTACTTAAACACAATTAATTAGTTGTTTTTTTTTTTCTAGCAGCTCAGCAATGTAATGTAATAGCCTGACTGAATATTGGAGATACTCAGACATAGAATGGGTTGTTTCTGAAAGCAGTGATTTCCTCCTCGCCAGAGGTCTTCATGCAATAGCTAGATTATTACTGGTCAGTTTGTGAAGGGGATTTTTGTTCTGTGATTTGTTGTATTCTGTCATGGGAATTTGGTTCCCTTTGTTTCTTCCTATGTAATGTTAAATCAAGACAAGGTCTTAGATCATTGTGACTTGAATAGTATGTGAGGCAAGCCTTATCACAGAAGCTATTGTGTGCACTAACATAAGACTCCATTGAATACCTACTACAGGTAACATGTGTAAATCAGTAAACCCAACAAATAGGATGCCCTTCCCTACGTAAAAGCATGAAACAGCCCTCAGTCTTGCTAAATAATCTGCCAATAATACTGAACCAAACATGCCTCCATTAGTTCTGATGACTTTGATCAGCACCAGTTACTCATGGAATTCCTTCCGCCAGACTGTAGTATCTGCCTATCTCCTGGAAGTTGGGGGTCTTTTCCAGGTAATAGTAGTAGGATTCTTTGAGGTTTTGTCTTCTGGCCGGTACCCTCTTTTCAATATATCAGGCATGACCTTCAGTCCTTTATCTTTTTACAATCTAGGGTTTGTTGAACAGTTTCCTTCATCGCATCTCCTTCTAGGACCAGTGCCAACTTGCTGGTCTGCTGGCTAAAGAGCCTGGGTAGCATGGTTTTAAGAAGTACTTGTGAATGTATGATCAGTATCATAGTACTTGTCTTCCGAAGGGGTGGGGGAAGGGAAGGAGTGTGAGAGAGCTAAAAATAAATTTCCCTTGTAATTGGGAAATATTTAATTTTTAAAATGTAAACATATTTTTAAAAGAAGTACTTGTGAAAGACGAGATAGATTCTTTGGCTCCTCAGAAACTTAAGTGCATGTGTTGCCAGATTCACTCTTTTTTATGATAAGGATAGGTACTCCTCTAAACATGCATGACTGAGCCATACTACATTACCGAATTTCAATAAGAAGGTATCAAACACACATTATTTTGCCTGGTAGACCCCAAGAACTTTGGCCTGATCTATTGAGATTCTTGCACTTAGTTTCATCTCCCACATGGCCTAGAATATGCCTAAGCTAAGATTTGTCCATTATGCATAGGTAAGCAAATGCCCTTTGCTTTCTGGAAAGGGAAAATTCTGAGGAATAAGGTCTCTGTTCTTAACAAATTCAATGATATGCAAATATAGGACACAGTATTCCTATACTTAGGAAATTTGGTGCCATGGTGCTTTTCTTTTTAATATTTGGTGAACTTGCTTATCTTTTCAGTTGCTTGAAGATAATAAAAATGTAACTACTCTTCTGCAATACAGTCCAGAGCACAGGGTAAATTTGTGGCTCATATTCAAACACAATTTGATTGAGAAATCCTTGCAGCCTAAAGACCTCATTCAAAAAGTAATGGGCCATTCTTGGTGCTGACTGTACTCTAGGGGTCTGGAGTTAGATTGTAGTGCTAGAAAAAGTAGCCCAATTCTGGGGAAATGCTTGTAGATAATATTGAGATTTTGATCTTAGGTCTTTTGGGGGAAGGGTTGAAAATTAATTTAACAGTATTTACAGACCTGTTTCTACTTTGTTGCTTATTATATATTTGATTACATAAGAAATATTAGAAGAATCTGAGTGAAGAGAATATTTTATTACTTGATTTACTTCCTGGTTATTATACTTAATGTTTTAATTAAATTATTTTGCTATTGGAAAAAAGCGGTCCACTATTTCAAGGATATTATTACAATAATAGTGATAGTTCGTATTCATGTGGGCAGGCAGGTATTACAGTGAATAGAGTACTGGGCCTGGAGTCAGGAAGATTCACCTTCATGAATTCAAATCTGGCCTCAGACACTTACTAGCTAACCCTGTTTGCCTCAGTTCCTCAACTGTAAAATGAGCTGGAGAAGGAAATGGCAAGCCAGTCCAGTATCTTTGCCAAGAAAACCCCAAATGGGGTCACAAAGAGTCAGACACGGCTGAAAAAAATGAACAGCAAAATCATGTAGCGTTTCATGCTTATAATGCAATTTCTAGATGACAGCATGTCAGTAATGAAATTCATTCCCATCCTGCAGCATATCAGAAAGAGACTGGGAGATGATAGAATTGACTCTGAGGCTTTTTCAGGGACTGCTTACGGTGCTGATATGTAATAGTATACATTGCAACAGCATATTTTGCTGATCCGCTAGGGTCAGGGTTCTTGGAACCCTTTGCAAGTATGATGAAGCCTATTTTCAGGAAAAAAAATGTGTTTTTAAAAAATTCCTAATTGAAGAAAATGCTAAGTTTCAGACAGAAGTTAGTGAAAATAAAATCCTGATTTAAGTTTATGGTGTTCCTGAAATCTATTTACTGACCCTCTTGATGAGTAGAGGGCAACAGATTATATTCTTGGTACTAAAAGATCCTGAGAATCTGGCTATGAGAGTATCATAAGGCCTACAAAGAACCTTGTCTCTATACATTGGTGTGATATTACATTTGAGGTTCTAACTTTTGAATTTTAAGAGATTTTTACAGATATATGTAACAAGAAGTTGTCTCAGGCCTTAGGAAAAGAGCATCTCCCAGAGAGTTTGTGAGATCTGACCTGTGAATTACCTTGAGTTCAAACCATGAGAAAGGGTATTCAGCTTGCCTGCTCCCTGGACAGTACCTAGGTTTCCTTAAAAAAGAACAGGTTTATAGGGAAAAATTGCTCCAAATCACGAATAATATGAGAAATACAAATCAAAACAGTTCTATGATTTTAGCCCATCATACTCTGCAAATTGGCAAAGATGACCAAAGAATGGCATGAGTCAACATTGGAGGAGCACACTAATACATCGTTTCTGGAGTTGTGAAATGGTATAACCATTTTGGAAAGCAATTGGGAATTATTAAAATAAAGTGACTAAAACATTCCATACCCTTTGAACTAGAAGCTATCAATAAGAAAAAAAGCCCCCATATGCTCCAAAATATTTATAGCAGAACTGTTTTTTGTAGCTAAGAATTGGAAACAAAATAGATTCCCATCAGTTGGGGAAACAGCTAAACAAACTGTGGCACATGAATGTAATGGAATAGTACATGCGGTAAGAAATGATGTGTGTAGAGAATACAGAGGAACATGGAAAGATCTGTATCAACTGTAGAGTGATGTGCAGTGAAGTGAGTAGATTCAAGAAAACAATATTCATGTATCCACAACAATTTAAATGAAGAGAACGATGATAATACCAAAAACAAAAGTAAATATTGTGAAGATCAAGTAGGACTCAAAATGAAGAGGTATGGGGAGACCTCTTTCCCCTGACCTACCCCTTTCTTGCGGTGGCAAGTCCATAGGTATTACACACTGCACGTTTTCAGACTTTTTCAATGTATCAATCAGTTGTGCTGACTTTTTTTCCCCTTCTATAAAAAAATAACATTTGTCATATAGGATGGCTCTTGGAGGAGGAGGAGGAATTCATGGGATACTATGGTGATGTAAGAAACAGAAAACATCAATTAAAAAAATCTCCACTAGGAGAAGATGTGAAATTTCTACTCTCTCCAACTCCACTCTGTCCCTCTAAAGCTCATGATCTCCATCATTAAGGAGAGAATCCCATACCAGTGAGCTTTGGGACTGGGGTTACCTTCACAATGGGGCAGATTTTGCAATAGTAATCTTTGTAGAGTCCTTCCAACATTGTTTAGATGCCGTTCCTAATGCGCTTCACAGAGCCTCCATCTCTATCATAAGGACTGGGTATGGTTGGTGAAAGAGTAGTGGCACAATAAAGGCTAGCTTAATATCCTGAAAAGGCTGTTAGACTTGCCTCCCCTACATCTTTTTTTTTTTTTTCAGTTAATCCTCTCCCTCCTTCTTGACAAAGAACTTTACCTCATACTTCACTGGGGAAGAAAAGAGTCCATCTATCACAAGCTCTTTTACTCGATTCTATATAACAAATACCATCAATCATATCTAATTCCTCCCTCCTTTTTGATTCCATCCCCTCTAATTTCCCCCAGCAACTCATCTCATTTGTTTCTCACAAATTCTGAATTTTTTCTTATCAATTGGCTCCATCTCTAATACCTACAGTCCTTGCCAGATCCCTCCCCTCGCTCTCATTCTCATTCATTTGAAATCTGGCTTCTGACCCAACAATTCAATTGAAACTGCTCTCACCTAGGTTAGTCAGTTAATAAACATTCATTAAGTTGCTACTGCTTGCCACAGGTACTGTGCTAAGTTCTGGGGATCCAAAGAAAGGTAAAAAAAAGATTGTTCTTCCCTCAAGTAGCACACAGTAGTAATAGGTAGAGACAAACATACAAACAACTAAGTACAAATAAATTATATATAGGGAAATTGGAAATAAACAACAGAGGGAACACGTTAGAATTAAGGAGGATTAGGAAAGGTTTTTTGCAAAAGGGGAGATTGTAACTGAGATTTGAAGAAAGACAGAGAAATCAGGAGGCAGAAGTGAGGAGGGAGAGGACTCCAGGAGTGAGTGAAAATGCCCAAGAGGCAAGGAGCAGCAAGGAGGCCAGTGTCACTGGAAGAAAGAATACATAGTTGGAGAATGAGAGTGTGTTAAATTATAGGACGACTGGAAAGGTGGGGTGTTGGGGCAGGTTATGAAAGGCTTTGAAGGCTAGAAGAGTTCATATTTGATATTGGAGGTAATAGAGAGCCACTGATGTTAGGAGTAAAGGATCACATAGTCAGGTTTGCCCTTCAGGAAGATCGCTTTGACAGCCGAGTGAAGGATAGCCTGGAGTGGGAAGGTAGACCAATCAGCAGCTACTGCAACGGTACAGAGCCGAGGTGATGAGGGTCACCGGTGATCTCTTCATAGATAAATCCATTGCACTCCTCCGAGTCCTCCTATTTCTTGACCTGTCTGAAGAGTTTGACGCTGTTGACCTCTCTCACTCTTTTGGATATTGTATCTTACCTATTTGTGGCACTGCTCTGTAGTGGTTTTCTTACCAATCATTTTCAGTCTCCTTTGAAAGATCAACCGTGTGCAAGTATACTCCAGAATTTTCTTGCAGCCATTATCTCTGTTTCCTTCTGTCACTTTGTCTCTGTCTGTCTCTCAGTCTGATTTCATCTTATCTGTTTCATTTCATAAGTACTCATGGATTCAGTTAGCATTACTAAATAAATGACTCCAATTATACATAACATTCATCTATTGTCTGATTTCCAGTCCTAGATCCCCAGTTGCCTGTTAGACATCTCCCTCTGATTCCCAGGGGAAACTCAAACTCTGTATGTCAAAAACAACTTACTGTCTTCTCCCCTAAACCTTCCTTTCTTTGTACCTTCCTAGTTTCCACAGAAAGCACATCCATTTCCCATTCACCTGCATTTCCAACCTCAGATTCATCTTTGCATCCACTTTCATTCTCCCTTCCCTTTCCACCCTCATATCCATAGGGCCACTGTTGCCAGTTGCTTTATTTGGTCCCTTTCTCAGACCTGTCCCACCTACTAGATCGGCATTACTTCACCCAGTCCAGTCCAGACTAAACTACCTAATAGATTTTATATTTTCCCAGACTGAGAAAGGCATACTGTCTCCTAGAAACACTGAATTACATTTCACAAAGGTCCCTTGAACGGCCCATTAGTCTGGGTTACATTGATAAGAAATTCACTCTAAGAAGCCTACCAAATGTGTACATTTTCTAGATATCCATTTGTATGTTTGACATGGATTATATGGAGACCCTCTAGCCTCAAAAGAGATGATCTATTGGTATCCATATTTTTTCATCTTTTCAGTAAAATTCCTTAGTCAGCTACCTTTGAAGAACATGTTGCACTGTTTTATAAGACCTTGTGAAAGAATTAAACTATTTTTGAAATAGGTTGCTCCATTTCCCTAAATCAATATAATGACATTTCCAGTCCCTATCTCTAAGTTGTATTGTAGTTTTACACATATATGTGTGTATATTTGTGTCATATCCCCTTGCTATAACATAAACTCCATGAGGACAGGTACTGTGTTCTCCAAAATTTGCATCTCACCCTAGAAATCATAGCATTGTGCATACAATAAGTGATTGATATATTGATTTTTATGTTAATTTGGATTGAAGGTCCCATCAATTAAATAATGAAATATATCAGGGCTATTAACTAATCCCTAAGGTCATTACCTAATAATTGAAATGCCCATATGAAATATGGAAAAACGATCTTCTACTTATTTCAGTGATTAATTGTATGCTATGTCATATAATCCCCTGAAGTCTAATTTGGTACATACCCCTGTGCACTTAGTATTTTACCTGAGGTGTTATAAGGGGGTAATGTTTTCAGCTCATGATCCTGCTGAGATATCTATTATCAATACATAGTCTCTGTTCATTACATTTTCAGAGGGGAAAAAACCCTAATAATGTGAATGTCAAAATTGCAGTGGACAGGTTGAATGATTTCTGTGAACTCTTCTTTAAATCCTCTTGAGTGTCTGTAGCAGTCTTTTGATGAGCTTTATAAATATGTCCATAAAGGAATGGTTTCAATCATTGGTTAGAGGTGAATAGAAGTGCTCTATTCCTTCCTTTTTGAAAGCTTCTCATACGTCCTAAAATCTAGAAACATTTCATGGGGCAAGGGGGTGGTATCCCTATGAAGGTCAGGTGCTGTCTTTAGTGGCGGGGGGGGGGGATGTTTGTGTGTGTGTAAGAGGAATTCGAAGCATCTTAGAACTATATTCAATGCTTTAATAGACTAGCATTAATTGTCTTCAACTAGAGCAGCAGCTGATGGCTCCTCTTTTCCCTTTTTGAGATAGTATAGCCCCTTTCTCGTGGCCTCACACTGTCCCTTTTTCTCTATGTTTCGCAGCCAGCTTCTGCTGCCTGGACTATTGCCATAGCTTCACAGGAACCTATGAATGAAGATTTAGAACAGGAAAGGGCCTTACGGATAATTCAATACAAACTCTTCATTTTACAGATGAGGAAACTGGTGTTGAATGACTTGCCTAGGTCACACGGTAAATATGAGACAGGACTTGAACCCAAGTCTTCCTTACTCCAAGTCCAGTAGATTATCCAGTAGATTATACTTCATGATATCTCCTAATTATTCTTCCCACCTCAAATTTCTGCCCTCTCCAATACACCCTTCACAAATCTGACCAAATCACTCCCCTACTTAGGAACTCCAGCAGCTCCTTCTTGCCTATAGGATAAGAGATAAAGTCCTTTCTTTGGCATTCAGCATACAATTTTTTCACAATCAGCCCTCCTACATGCCTTTCTAGGCTTATTCCATATTACTCCTTTTTATGAACTTTATGATTCAGTGCAACAAGCCTTGCTGTTAGTCCCAGAGAGCACTTTGCTTTTGCACAAGCTGTCCCCCATTCCTGGAAGTCACCCCTCCCTCACTTGTACTTCTTAGAATCCCCAGCTTCCTCCATAACTCAGATCAATCACCATCCACCCATCTTCCTACTTCACCCCTAGAAATGACTTTGTATTTACTTAGAATGTATATTTGTAGATGCTATTTTTGTACATGTCACATCCCCCAATCAAATGCAAACTTATCAAGAACAAAAACTATTTAAATTTTGTCTTTGTATCCCTAGCTCCTAGCAAGTGCCTGGAATGAAAAAAGCACTTAAATAATAGGTACTTAAATGGTAATTGATTGAAGGGTGTAGTGGGCAATACTTAAGTTTTTACATGGTACACACCATGGCATCATATGTACACCTGGGCATGATTACTAACTGTTGGACAGATATTTTTTGGTCCCCTAGGAATATTGTGGGAAAGATCATATTTGCTTAAACACCATTGGCAACATGGTGATAGGCACAGGAATAGAAAGATTTACTACTATAACATGGATTTAGTGACAGAGTTGGGTTAATAACCAGACTGTTCAGGCTTAAAGTTCCCGAACATATTGCCTAAGGTGATAGCACCACTTTTTTCAAAACCTCTAAGAGAAAGAAGTATCAACATTTGTTAACATTTCCATTGATATCCAAATATATAGATTGCTAATGCCAACCATTATGAGTCCCAGGATGGGCCTCAAATGACAGAGCTGAGACTGCCAAAGGAAATCTATTTCCTCCCTGCCTTTTTTTATTTAAAATTTTACATGATCCACGTTACTTTCATCAAACCTCCATTTTTTTTTATCCCTAGCATCTCTTTATAATAACTTTAAATAAATGACTAGATGGAATGCCTTATCCCTTTTAATTAATGCCTATTTGTCCCATATATAGTTTGCTTTGTATATTTTTATTTGCATTCCCACATTAGATTGTAAGCTTCTTGAGGCAAGGACTGCTTTTTGCCTCATTTGTACACCCAGGGCTTAGCACAGTGACTGGGACATAATAGACTCTTAATAAGCATTGATTGATTGATGATAAGCTGAAGTTGGTGACATCTAAGTTTCAGTTGCTCCTTCCCAAATATTTTCATATTGGGCCAGATATTGAATAAAACTATAATTCTGATCATTTACCTCAACTAGAAGTTTTCTGGTTGTAGTATACTGCTGATATTTACTATATAGTGATTACTACTATCATCTCAGAAAACAATGTCAAAATATATAAAATTTGAGGAAGTCTTTGGGATCTTCTAATACCAGTAAATAGAAAAATAGATCAAGATATTACCCTGTATACTAGACTAGATGAATACTTAGGAAATTGGATTCAGAAGTTTTCCCCCACATTTTTATCTGTAGGCTTTGCTAAATAATTAGTTTTCCTAGCTTTGGTTTTTCTATTTGTGATTTGGGGGCATTAAAAACAAAGACTATCTCCCTACAACACCCAGGCTAGAAGTATAGGGTCTACTCATGGGCCAGGTCTCACTCAAATTGACACAGGACTTTTAATTTTCTATTTCTGACCTGGCCTGATTCAGTCCTCCTTAGGAAACCTGCTGGCTTCCTAATCCTGAAGGTTCACCATGTTGTGACAGACTTGGTGCAGATACTCACCCGGCTTAGCCCACTGGAGTTCAGAACTCCTGAGCTCAAGCAATCCACCAGCCCCAGGTCCCTTGCAGCAGCTATTACAAGCATTGCCACCACACCCAGCTGGGGGAATTAATTTTTTACCAGCAGGCGACGCTTTGTATTCATAAGTTATACTTTGTAATCATAGAGTTTAGAGTTGTAAGAGACCTTTGAGGTTACCTTACCAACTTGCATTTGAAGAGAAATTTGTTTTTCCATATCAACTGGTGGACATCCAGATATCTATAAATAAATATAATCATGTGTAAAGTATGAATAATACATACAATTAACAAGAGATCTTAGTGCAAAGAGAGAAATTCAATTTCAGAGTCATCCCTGAAATAATATCGTAGGATTCATTTGACTATGATATGCATCAGACAGTTTCTTCTCAGCTGCAGCTATGCACTTCCAATCTCGGGTCCCAAGAGTATGTCAGAGAACAGGGCGAGGTGCTATAGCTATAGGTGTGACAGACAGCCTGGAAAAAAGAAACAGAGAGAACCGAGATCACTAAAAAAGCAATTGATCAGTCAAGCAAGACTGATTTTTAAATTAATACAAGCATATCTGAAAACTCCAGTTATTGAATGTCATGCATTTTACATATAACACTGCACCACAGGAGTGATTGCAAAACATTTTTTTTTTCAATCTTTTCTGTCCTGAAGATGAGCAACTTTTTTTGCTTGTATGCATAGTTTATCTCCTGTTGAAGCATTCCATGAAATCAAAACACTTTATGAATAAAGAGGATTTATATATTTATTTATTTCAGTCTGTAGAGAGACAGAGTTTGGAATATTTATTTATAGCATAATGTAGAAGTTGCAGCTATTAAGAAAAATATTTTCACTTTACTTGACTTTTTGGCTGAAGAATAATTTAATTGGGAATAAATTAAAGAGATAAAAGTTAATTTTATATGGGCACATAGAAATAATTCCACTTTTTGATTCATGAGTAGAGAAGGGCCACTACTTATACTATTTCTAATTAGAAAACTAATTCTCATAGGCTTGCACAGGATAGAGATGGAGTCTGTCCCTCACATGCATTCGCAGTCTTCTTTCATATTACTCCCCTTTGCTTACTTTCTGTCCTAGTAAGCCTGGCTCTCTATTTCCTAGACAAAATACTTCACCTCTTGCCTCTTTCTTTACTTATGTCTAATTCAGAGATTATTTTTTTAAAAATTATTTATTTATTTATTTTGAGTTTACAACATTCAGTTCCACAAGGTTTTGAGTTTTAAATTTTCTCCCCCTCTTTCCCCTCCCCAAGGTGACCAGTAATCTGATATAGGCTTTATATATACATTCATATTAAACACATTTTCATGTTGTAAAGAAGAATTATAACCATTGAATGAACCACATGGAAGAAGAAACAAAAAAAAAAGAGAGAGAGCAAATAGTGTACTTTTATCTGCATTTAGACTCTGTAATTATTTCTCTGGATGTGGATAGCATTTTCCATCATGAGCCTTTTGGAGTTGTCTTAGAACCTTGCATTGCTGAGAAGAGCCAAGTCTATCAAAGTTAGTCATTGTACAATGTGGCTGTAACTGTGTACAATGTTTTCCTGGTTCTGCTCCCCTCACTCAGCATCAATTCACATAAGTCTTGTGAGGTTTTTCTGAAGTCTGCCTGCTCATGATTTCTTATAGCACAATAGTATTCCATTACATTCATATACCACAACTTGTTCAGCCATACCCCAGTTCATGGGCATTCCCTCAATTTCCAGTTCTTGGCCACCACAAAAAGAGCAACTATAAATATTTTCATACATGTGGGTCCTTTTCCCATTTGTATGATCTCTTTGGGATACAGCCCTAGAAGTGATATTGCTGGTTCACATGGTACACACCTTTTTATAACCCTTTAGGTGTTTCCAAATTGCCCTCCAAAATGGTTGGGTCTAACTCAGAGTTTCTGAAACTGCCTTCAAAGTAGAATTCAGTTACCACTTCCTACATGAAGTATTTTCTGATCCCTACTGTTGTTCACTGAAATTACTTATTACTTTGTATATGCTTTTCATTTACTTATATATGTATATGTTGTATAGTAGCATGTGAGCTCCCTGAGGGTAGGAAATATTTCATTTTTGTCTTTGTGTTTCCAGCAATTATTTCAGTTTCCTGCACAGAGTGAGGTGTGTGCAGTAAATGCTTAACAACTGGCTCTCTTCTCAGGAAGAAAAAATGTATTTGTGACACACTTTTAAGCTTAATCTGCTTTGTTAACATTTTTCTATCACTTTCTTAGTTCTAGACCCTTGGCAAACAATAATTCAAAACCCAATTTGTAGCATTTGCTAATTTCTTTTTTTTTGCCATTTGCTAATTTCTGAGTCAGTACATTGAAAATTTAACAATTGGCTCTCCAAGCCTGTGTGAGCTGGCTCTAATTTAACAATTGGCTCTCCAAGCCTGTGTGAACTGGCTCTAATTTAACAATTGGCTCTCCAAGCCTGTGTGAGCTGGCGCTAGTGCACACTTACTAGATGTTAAATAGGTATTTGCTTTTTAAAATTTGTACCTTATGCACATAATGAGTACGATATTAGGTATGGCCGTTTTAACCTAAAGGAGTTGAGGTCTTTTCCTTAGTTATATAGGATAAACTGAATGGTGTTTTTTAAGTCGTGTCCAACTCTTCATGACCCTGTTTGAGGTTTTCTGGGCAGAGATTCTAGAATGGTTTGCCATTTCCTTCTCCAGCTCATTTTACAGATGAGAAACTGAGGCCAACAGGGTTAAATGATTTGTGCAGGATAACACAACTAGTAAGTGCCTGACACTGGATTTGAACTCAGGTCCTTCTGACTCCAGGCCTAGCACACTATGCACTGCATCACCTAGCTGCCCTAAACTGACCACTTTACCTTTAGAGTAAAAACAAAGACCTCATTTGGAACTTCTGCCTAGTAACCTAGCCTCATGGGAATTTATCCATCTGCCTTCCTGAACTTGTTCTCTTCTTCCCTATTCTTCAAACACTGGTGGAAACTTTCAGAGCTAAAAAACCACATTTTTTCCTTAAATCAAACATAAGGCCAACTTAAGGAGAAAATGTGGGTGGCAATCCTTAGAAGCAATTCCCCTTTCTTCATCTGGGAATGATATCTTTCTTCAACTAAATTGGAAGATTTTTGAGAGCAGGAGCGATGTCTTCTACTCAAGGCCATATGCTGACATTTTTGTAGTGAAAGAACTGCAGAAGTAGTTATGAGGCCTTCGCAATTTTAAGTACTCTTTAGGATGGGGACAGAGACTTTGAACCAAAGTGACCCTAAATTAATGAGGTGATATCTCCAACCAAATACCACAAATGTGTCTATGATCACTGGGACCTTATTCTTTTGACTTCCCACAGTAGTTTTTTGAGGCTATCAGGGTTAAGTGACTTTCCCAGGGCCATACAGCTAGCAAGGGTCTGAGGTGGGATTTGAATTCAGGTCTTCCTGACTCCAGGGCAGATTGCTCTGTCCACTTTGCCACCTAGCTGCCCCTTCAATAGAATCTTACAGAGTATTGGACATGTAGTAGATGTCTAATAAACATCCAATGCCTTGATCAGAAGGAAAAAAAAATAGGCACATGCATTTTCTTTAAGACTGCAAAAGTAACCACTTGAATTTAAAAATGCAAACATACCCTGAAATTAGGAAGGCTATCAAACTAGGAATAATGAAATATTAATCTACTAAGCTAGATGGTACAGTAGATAGAGTGCTGGACCTGGAGTCAGGAAGACCTGAATTCAAATCCCACCTCAGATACTAATTGCATGACTCTAGGTGAGGTAGTTAACCTGTTTCTGCCTCATTTTCCTCACCTCTAAAATAAGGATGATAAGATATCTTCCCAGAGTTGTTGTGAGAATGGAATGAGAGAATATTTCTAAATTGCTTTGCAAACCTTAAGGCATTATTTACATGTTACCTGTTGTCGTCCTCGTCATTATCATCATCATCGTTATCAAAACTTGATTTGGCACATAACCCAAGACTGATATTTAAAAGACTCTCCATAAGATTTTGTGCAATTAAAATAAATTTCACCCACTATATTTGACTCATTTAAAAAATTCGTATGCTATATGGAGTTCTCTTTCAGGAGTATTCACTTATGTGAGTTATGTTACATGTTTTTGAGGCTCCCAAATGATGCTAAAAAGAATTAACAGCTCAAATAAGTGAAGGTTTACTTCAAAAAAAGGGCACATTTTATTGCAAGTAACTGGACTCAGTCAAAGAAGTGTGTGACTTAATTGATCTTAATATTTCAAGGAATGGAACCTTAGGTCAGATGATTGTCCAAGTTATCTTTGGTAGGTTTGAAGGTTCAAAGATTGAAGAGATTCCAAGAGATCAACAAAGGAAATTCAATAGGAGGATTATCAATTAAACTTTGTGTTGTCAGGAAAGAATATATGCCAAAAGGAATATTATAGATATCGATAGAATTTATAATCAACATCCCCTTCGACTAACCCCTCTAAATTTATAGTAATTACACATTTGCTGAAGGTGAATGGCAAAATGGACTTGGAAATTCTGCCTCAAATAAGTATTAGCTGGAAGCATGGGCAAGTCATTTAATCTCTCAGCCTTAGTTTCCTTATCTGTAATTTGAAGATAATGATGGCACCTGCCTCACAGGGTTGTTAAATCGAATGCGATGTGCAACATATTTTACAAACCTTAAAGCACGATATATATATTAGTTAGGCAGCTAGGTGACATAGCGAACAGAGTAATGAGCCCGGATTCTAGAAGATCCGAGTTCACATCCAACCTCAGACATTTAGTAGCTGTGTGTCCCTGAGCAAGTCACTTAACTTGTTTGCCTCAGTTTCCCCATCTGCAAAAGGGGAGTGGTAATAATAGCACCCACCTCCCAAGATTATTGTGAGAATCAAATGAAATAATTGTAAAATGCTTTGCGTAGTACCTGGGACATGATAAGCATTTTACTAATGAAAGCTATGATGATGGTGGTTATAAAAAATTTGAAATTAACCAGAGGGCAGATATTAGAACAAAGGACAATACTTTACTTTTTTCCTCCATTGAGTTAGATTGCCTTTGCACTTTAAGGAGACAGGGCACCTGTTTATTTTGAAGTTAACAAAGGGTAAGAGTCACCTTCTTCATGCTTTTCCTTACCAGTCCAGATTTCTAGCTATAGAACATGCCAGATAAACATTTCAACTGGTTTTCTGGGTAAAGTTAGATTTTAGCATTGTTATTGTCTTTTCACATATTCTTTGATTATTAATAAAAATAAGTATCCACCTGGCAATTTTCTTTGCTGAATAAAGCAATTTTTTCCCCTTTTAATTCTAGTCACATATCTCTGACATTAGCTTGAACATTCACTTTAGACTAGGCTCTTTATAGATAAGAGTAAGAATTTATTACCTTTATTGGAGCAATCTTCACAAATATTACCTCAGTGTTGAAAGGGGAAAAACAGAAAGAAGACTGAGAGCAATGAAAATATTATACACCTTTCCCCTCAAAATGAATGAATGAAAAAGAATTCATTAAGTGCTTATTATGTACAAACCCCTGTGCTATGCACTGGGATACCAAGAGAAAACCAACACTGACCCTTCTGGGTGTTCACATTCTAACAGAGAGAGAAAGCACACAGAGGATGTTTCAGCTGCAAATCAAATAACAAGGCCCAGTGGTCCTTAGGGTGCAAATCAGATGATAATGCCTCTTCTTTCATGACATTTCTATTGATAAAAACAT
>CM053627.1:147831676-147876929 GCA_028646595.1 Phalanger gymnotis | reverse complement strand
CTCTGCTATTTTGTGGGTTCTGCAGTTCTAGAATTTGTTCAGGGCCATTTTTAATAGGTTTTTGGAGGAACTTGGTGGGGAGCTCATGCAAGTCCCTGCTTTCCAGCCATCATCTTTTGTCCTGTTTTCTTGACAGAAATTATGAATATGTTTCATCCATTGTTTTGTTTAGATAAAGATAATGGACAGCAATATCATAGGCTTTTCTGATCTCTCTTTTCACTTAGTATCAGCTCTCAACTTTGGACCAAGCTGTGAGCTGACAAGCCTGCCTTGGATTAGATTAGACACTCAGCTCAAAGTGGATTTATATCAAGAAGATATTCTGTATTGAATAACACATAACCAGGACCATATATTTTGTAGATAATGTTCACCTGATTCATTCTAATGTCCTTATCCTGTCATTGGCTGTTGATAAGAAGAGAAAAATATTTGTTGGAATTGAATGGTAGCACACATTTGTACTATTAAAGTGTAGCATTTGGCTTTTGGAAATTTTTATACTAATGTCAGATTAAAATGTCATCAGTCTTCTGAAGGGTTTCTGTAAATAGTACCTGTTTTTCACCTTAGAAATGTACAAATAGAGTGTCCTCTTTTATATCTCCTCCCTGACTTTGCTTTGACATTGAAGTAACAATTTTGGTTTGTTTCTTAGGCTCTGAAAGGAGGAAGAAGCATACGGAAGTATGTGCCCCTCTGCATTTTTCATCTAGAGCTGTCATTTCCATTTGAATAGGAATTTGTCAGTGAGTTAGCAAGGATTTATTAAATATCTACTGTGTGCCAGGCATTGTGCTAAGCACACAAAGAAAGGCACAAATATTTTCTCTACCTTTAAGCAGATTATGTACCAATGGATAAAACAACATGTAAACAAGTAGGCATATTTAAGATATAGATATAGTAGATGGGAGACTGCATTAACACTTGGGGGTAGGGAGTAGAAATGGGAAAGGCCTCCTGTGGTAGGTGTGATTTGAACTAAGTCTCAAAGGAAGTCAGAGAATGTAAGAGGTAAAGGTGAGGGAAAAGAGCATGCCAAGGATTCGGGACAGAAAGTATTTTTTAGAATCTTAGTTCAAGTTCAGTGTTAGAATGAAATGAGGCACTGGCAAGTCACTGAACATTTAACAAAGGAAGAGGTTTCCTTTGTCCCAAAACAACAAGGATATAGTGGCACTGAGCTTCTCTGGATGCAGCCCCCTCATCTCCATCTGGAAACAGGTCTCATGAGTCAATCATCAGGGCATAGTGGCTTTCGTGGTCTCAGGCACCCACCAAGTCTGAGAGGCAGCAACTACAAGCGGTTGGAACCTTTTGTGCCCCCCAAACTAGAAGGCTGAATAGAGGAAGGATCAGGGAATTTGGGTTAGGAATGTTGGTCCTACTACAAGGTGCAAGGTACTCGAGGTAGGGAGGCCAGTTAGAAAGCTTCTACAAATGTCTCAGTGAGAGGTTCTGAGCGCATGAACTATGATTCTGGCTATGTGAAAGGAAAGAAGATATGCACAAGAGATGTTGGGAAGGTAGAAATGATAAGATTCAGCAACAGATTTCATCTATGTTGAGAATAACATGTGGGTATTGGTAAGACCGAGGATGACCTTTTGTGTGTATAGCTGAGGTGGAGTGAAGTTGTAGATCATGGTAACTAAGTAGATTCAGCAACTAGAATATTAGGGTTTTTAAGGAAGAATCAATATGTAACATATATATGTTGAAGTTCTCTAGTATTAGCATAGGAGGTAGGGAAGAATGAAGGCCTTTGAACTAGACAGTTAACTCATTGAGAAATGAAGGAAAATTTTCTTGGCATAGACAGAAAACAACCACTGGGATTGGGATTGGGTGATAAATTTGGATAGTGTGAGGTTTAAAATGATGCTTTGGGGACATTAACAGTTCGATCTAACCTTACCAGGTATTAGTTTTCTTAGTTGCAGAGTATTAAGGAATGGTTTTGAAAGGACATAGAAATCTGGATTACAATCTGAAAAACAACCAGTATCCCAGCTCAGAGACACACTCTAGGCCATGGTCTAGTCCAGGGCAGGTATGAAGATTACCCTGCGATCCCAACAATACCACCATTGGGATTCTGGTCTGGCCTCTTGTCATTTCTAAACTAGTGGACCCGCATAATGGGAACTTGAGTTCAGGGCCAAATGAGAGGCTTTTTTCCCCATAAGTATCCTATCTTCTCAAATATATCATAAGTCTCTTGAAGGCAGGAGCTTAAACAAATACTTTTGTACATAAAGCAGGAACTCAGAATTCCTTATTGATAATGATTGTATCAGATTTTCATGTGACTGGAAAATTGTTAGGAGTAATTAATCATACTCAATGAATAGGTCAGCATTCAAATAGATCCTGACACAGCTGAACATTGATTACAGCTATGATGAAATGCAGTAGAAATCAATGCAAAGCCTTAAACTTGGGTTTTAAAAATCAATTTCAAAAATACAAAATGGAGGAGGTATTGTTAGGCAGTTGAATTAGATCAGGGGTGGGACTGGGGTTTAGAGGACTCTAAGTTTGGCGTCATTCAACGGTGTGGTACAGCCACTAAGAAAACTAAAGCAATCTTAGGTTGTATTAATGAAGGCATGTTTCTGGGTCTATTGTTATGCTGTATTCTGCCCAGATCAGACCACATCTGGGATATTATATTCAGTTTGTAATGGGTTTGGCACTTTACTTGCAATCAGGGAGACCTAGGTTCAAATCCTACTTTACATACTTACTAGCTATGTGATCCTGGGCACGTCACTTAATTTCTCAGTGCCTCAGTTTACTTATCTTTCAAATCAGGGAGTTAGATTCAATAGCCAGTAAGTTTCCTTCCTCTACTCTAAAATCTACGAGCTGTGATCCCATGATTCTAAATTGGAAAGTATATGTAGGAAATCAATATGAGTATCACTCAAAGCAACTGGGAGAGTTAACCTAAAGAAAAGAAAGGCAACTGTTAATGGGGATTAGGGGAGGCCAGGCACAGACATGATAGTTATCTTCAGATATGCGAAAAGCTGATTAGAAGAAAGAGAGTAGTTCTACTTGGTTCCCAAAGGCAGAACTAGGTGCAACAGGTAAAAGTTGTAAAAAAGCAAAATTGGGCTTGGTGTAAAGAAAAACTTCCAGTTAAGGCTAACCTAAAGAAGAATAGACCGCCTCTGACAACAAGGGACTCTCCCATTGCTGGATATCTTCGATCAAAGCCTGGACAACCACTCCTTAAGTATAATGTAGAAGGGGCTTGTGTTCGATGAGTGGGACAAGATGGCCGCTGAGGTACCAACAACCTCTAATATTCAGTGATTATAGTCTTTTCTAGGAACAGGCTGTTGTTTGTCCTTTGTTCTGAAAGAGGACCATGACATCAGGAAGATGATGCCATGACTTGCAAGTGAATTGGCTTAAGTGAGGGAGGGCTGTACAAAGTCACCAGCCTCTCACTTTCTCCTCCTCAGCCATCTGGGTCAAGTGGCAAAATATAAGTCAGGGTCACTTTCCTATATATACTTTCCAGTTTAGAATCCTGGGAATATAGATCATAGATAGATACTATACCAAGATGCCCTCATAATACTTGAGCGACCTTGGGCAAGTCACTTAGCTAATATGGCATCAGTTTCTCCATCTACAAAATTCAACTAGACAGCCTCTGAGGTCCTTTCCAGATGTAGGCCTGTAATCTTTACAAAATGTTCCTGAATTGCTGTGGAATTAGCCATATCTATAGAATGTGTTATTTCATGGTCAGTTGGTTAGTGTTCATTCCTAAACCCCTCAGAGCGCCATGTTGAGGTTATGGAACATTTTCAGAAGCTTATGATCTTATGATTCTATGAGTCTTCTGGTAAGAAATCTCTCTAAACTCATCTAGGCTGGTTTGGACAATAAAGTCTACCCTAAAACCTAAACCTGAAGCCTTTCTACCCTGGTAGGCCCCTGCTAGAGCCAGCACTCTGCTGAAATAGTCCTGTTAGAGGGAGGGAGGGAGGGAGGAAGGAAGGCAGGAAGAGAGGGAGGGAAGAAAGGAGGGAAGGAAAGAAGGAAGGAAGAAAAAATGAAGGAAGGGAGGAAGGAAGGAACAAATTCTGAGTTGTAATATTTTATCAGACATGAGGACAATTTTAAAAACAGTCTATATAAATGCTAGACTCGAAGCTCCATGAGGAAAATAGGAATGTGGATTTAGAACTTGAAGGTACTTTATAAGTCGTCTAATCTAAACTCATTTGACAGAAGAAGCTGAGTCTGAGAGCAGTTAAATGAATTGCCTAAGGTCAGACAGGTAGCGATAGACTCATGATTTTGAAAAAAAAATAGAATTATAGATCTGGAAGGGATATTAGAGCCTATCAAGTCTAATCTCTTCATTTGAGAGATGAAGGCACTCAGGCTAGGATAAATCAAGTGACTTGCCCAAAGTCACACAGTCCCATCAGAAGCAATATTTGAACTCGCGTGCTGTGACTCCAAAGGCGGTGTGCTTGCATCTAGGACTGTCTTATCTATGATCCGAAGAACACAGAAGGAGAGCTGAAAGGGACCTCAGAAGCCACCTAATGCAACCCTTTCCATTTTCAGATGAGAACAACAGGAGACCTAGGAAGGTTAAGTCATTTGCCTAGGTTCACATACGTGGGGGAAACCAGAGTTATTGTCACCCCATTCACTGCATTTCTATTTCTTAATATTATCCATTTCTTCCTTTCTTCTTTGTTTTCTGAACTGTAAAGATGATGAATTGTAGTTACTTAGCACAAGCTGGAAAAGAAGTCCTGCTAGTCTGATTTGGTAGAAAAAGAAATAGCACACAGAAACAAGAGGTATTTTGTCTTTTCCAGGAGAAGATAATTGCTTTTGTAATGATTGTTACTCTTTGGTCAATGAATTATGTACTGTGTATCTAATTTTTTTCTAGGGAAGCATTTACAACAAGACATTTCATATTTCTTTATGGAATGATAAGGGAGCTAAGGTGAACTTTATTAGATTATAATTATCCAAGGGGAGGAAATCCAGATTTGGTATTGTACAATGGGGTTTGTCAATTAGTGATAATTAAATCATGGTTTATTGGCCCCATGGGCACTCTCATTGGCTGTTAGATGCATCAGCTGAAATAGATTTACAATTAATTTTTACAATTATAAAAGAAAATCAAAGCTCCAAAGCCATGGAAAATAATGAAAGAGTATATTAAATGGGAATGGAAGGTTATCCCTTTTACCCACTTGTAATAAATCAGTGCAATGCAATTAGTTTAAGCAAGGATTAGGTGTTCCTATAGAATAAAAAAATAAGAGTTTATTTTCTTTATGAAAGTATGCATAGGATCTTAGTTAGATTGAACCAATTCTTATGAAATACAATAATTGAAATTAGAAAATTGTATTTTACCATCTTTTTTCTGTAATCAAAACTTGTATAAACATGCTCAACTTTGGGAGCATTAAGTGCTAGAGAACATTAAAACATTAATGGAATGCTAAAAATAAAGCCTGGAAATTTTAGATGGAAATTCTAGAATTTCTAGAATAACTCCAAAATTTCCAGAATAATAAGTCCAGAATTCTAGAATCATGTTCCAACAGGGGTTCTTAATCTTTTTGTGACACAGACCCCCTTGGCAGTCTGGTTAAACCTTATTAACCATTAACCTATTAACCCTCTCCCCAGAATAATGCTTTTAAATTCGTAAGATATACACACACACATTTACAATGGAAATCAATTATAATTAAAGTTATCAAACTCTTTTTCAAAAAAGTTCATAGCCTCAAGTTGAAAAATCCATGATTTAGTGCCATTTCCCCATTCTGTAGATGATAGAATTAAGATCAAGAGATTTGTTAAGTTGATACAAACAGTAAATGGTGATGTTGGAACTAGAACATAGGTTTTCTGACCCATAGTCCCCTACTTCTTCCGCCGTACCATACTACTTATCTTATAATGCACCTTCAAGTTCTCAACCTATATTCCTGTGATCCTCATGGATCCTCAAGTCTAGCATTTATATAGACTTTTTTTTAATTGGCCTTATGTCTGACAAAATATTGCAACTCAGGATTCCTTTCAGCTTCTAAAAATGTTCTATAACTTCAACATGGAGCTCTGAGGGGTTTAGGAATAAACACTAACCAATTGACCATGAAATAGTGCATTTCATAGATATGGATGGTTCCACAGCAATTCAGGAAGATTTTGTAAAGATTATAAACTTACAACTGGAAAGGACCTCAGAGTCCATCTAGTTGAATTTTGTAGATGGGGAAACTGATGCCCATATCAGCTAAGTGACTTGCCCAAGGTCACTCAAGTAGTATGAGGGCATCTTGGTATAGTGAAGAGGGGAACTTTGATTCAAATCTGCCAGGTGATGCTTACTAACTGTGTGACCTTGGACAAGTCTTGTGATCTCTCTCAACCTTAATTTCCTTACCTATAACATGAGGAGAAAGGATTGAAAGGTCTCTAACCAACCCTCCTCTTAGGATCCTATTACTGAGGTCTGCCTGGTTCCAAGTTGACCACTCTCTCTATCCACTGTATCGTGCGGTCACATTTGACAGCTAATAGAGTCATACTCAGTCTGTGGGCCTTTCATATCGATATTATATTTGGATTCATTCTTATTTAGCCATGATTAAAAGCTATTATTGATCAGGCTGTGGAAATAGCAGACCATCCTCAGGCTCCTAAACTCTCTGTTGACCACTTAGCGAGGCTCCGAAGGAAATACTCATGGATATTAAACTATTTTCATGTCCACAGAGGCATGCATTTACATATATAGTCAAGGCATATCAAGAATGTGTAATGTCCTTCTAGGATTGCAAAAATGGAACAAACACAAGAAAAATAGGAAGAGAAAACCACAGAAAGCTGAAAGATTGATACTGTGATGATCACAGCTATGTATAAATAACATATTGTGCATGTGCAGTAACTTTTAACTATGTGTATGTACATTTAATTCTGTATACTCACACATATATGGCAGGCTTTCTAGACAAGATATATGGCTATTGATTTCCATAACTTGTGGTAATGTTATACAATAGTTTAGAAACTGCTGACCTTCCCCACCAAAAAAAAATTCTCTAGTGAAGATCACAAATGGTACTTTTTTCTGGGCAGAATACAATTATTGACTTGAACTTTAACCAGGAATCCTTACTATGCTAAAAGGATGGGATTAAAAACAAACAAACCAAAGTTTTGAATCTGGATCCTCTGTTTTTAAATCCCTTCTAAATCTGATTCTAAATCTATTTCCGTAATTGTCACACACAAATTCTTCTGTACCTTTCAACAGAGGATTGTTCTTGGATTTTATTCGCAACATGGAGGACATTTGTCATGGAATCCCTCTTTTTGCCCACTCTACATCTACTCTACAACATACTCTACATCACCTTTCCTGCCTATTTTACTCCACTCTTTAATAAAGGGGTAATCCTTCAGTTTACCAAAGCCAATCCCCTCTCATATCCCAGATCCCATCATCTCTTGTCTCCTCTAGAAGTTTGTCCATTTGATGATCCACATTCCCTCCCTGATATTCAGTCTTTAAATGTTAAATAATTTCTCCTTCCTAGCTGCCAGCAAATGTGCACAACTTTTGCCAATCCTTAAAGTAAAAACCTCACTTGACCCTGTCATGGTTTTGTGCCATCATCTTATAACTCCTGTCTTCTACTTCCTTTCCTCTTACTCCCAATACCTTGTAATCAGGCTTCCCAATTCATCCTGCAACTGATACCATTCTGTACACAATTACCAGTGACTCTTAACTGCCTAATCTAATAGGCTTTTCTCGGTCCTCATCTTTCTTAACCTTTTTGTGACATTTGACACTGTCAACCATTGACTTTTCCCAGATACTATCTCCTTCCTAGTTTTTCATGACACTGCTTTCTCCTGGTTTTCCTTTTACCTGTCTGGCAACTACTCAGTCTCCTTTCGATGACTCATAAACCTTATGCTATCTCTTGTGTATAGATGTAACCCAGAGCTTTGTCATGAGTCTTTTCTCTCTCTCTCTCCTCTCCTCTCCTCTCCTCTCCTCTCCTCTCCTCTCCTCTCCCACATTTTTGTTTCTCTCTGTGTCCTTATAGTATATTATAGCTCAAAATAGAGCTTGCATTTTATGAAGGCTTCTTTTATATTGTGCTTTTCATAGACCATGAAATGAGGTGAATCTCATAATAACCAGTGTTATTGTTTCGTTGTTTCAGTAGTATCTAACTCTTTGTGACCTCATTTGGTGTTTTCTTAGTGAAGATACTGGAATGGTTTGCCATTTCCTTCCTCAGCTCATTTTATAGATGAAAAAAACTGGTCATACAGCCACTAAGTGTCTGAGGCCAGGTTTGAACTCAGGAAGATAGGTCTTCCTAACTCCAGGTCCAGCTCTTTATCTATTGTGCCTCCTAGCTACTGCCCAATAATAACCAATATCTTCACCCTATTTTGATAGATTTAAGAGGTAGCCTGGCATAGTGGATAGAGAGCTGACCTTAGAGTCAGGATGACCTGGGTTCATTTCTTGCCTCTGATACATAGTAGGCAACCAGGCAGTACAGCAGATAGAGCCCAGGTCTTAAAGTCAGGAAGACCTGAGTTCAAATCCTGTCTCAGACTTCTTAGGCGTATAACCTAGGGCAACTCATTTAACCTCTCTGAGCCTCAATTTCCTCTTCTGTACAATGGGACTAATGAATGCTGTAGTACCTTACAAGGTTGATGTGAGGGTCAAGTGAAATAACTTGTGAAGTGTTTCACACACTTTAAAGCCCATAGAAATACCAGCTGTTATATGAATTATGTAATTCTGGCCAAGTCAGTGCCCCAGCTTAGCTGAAAGAATAAGGGGAAAGAAAAATAATAATGTGTAGTGCCTTTTTTGAATTTTCTGGTCTCCTGAAAGTGAAATGGAAGGTCACTAATTTTAGACATGGTAGGGCTATACTTAAGCAATGCTTCTTTTTAAAAAGAGATTCTGATCTGTAAAGACTAGCTAACTCTACCTGATATTTACTTTATGCTTCTGTGAATGAATGGCATTATAGCACGTCAGTGACCCAGTTCCCCAAGAAATAGGCAGCAAAGATTAGTACCACAGAAGTCCAAAGAAAACACTGGAAAAGGTCTAGAAAAGTAATAAGCACAATCCTCTGAACATAGATTTTCTCTCTCCTTTTCCCTCCTCTCCA
Organism: Phalanger gymnotis; assembly: GCA_028646595.1. NCBI lineage: Eukaryota > Metazoa > Chordata > Mammalia > Diprotodontia > Phalangeridae > Phalanger > Phalanger gymnotis. Next base: position 147,867,687 of record CM053627.1, on the reverse strand, counting down.
TTAGATATCTGTCTCTACCTAACTACCTGATTTAAATATTCTCTCAGACTCAACTTGGATTTTTGAGGCCCAAAAACCTTTATATTCTGATTCCTTATGTAATTAGCAGTCTGTGTTAAAATCAGGGTTACACAAACAGGATATGCCTCTGAGTTTTGAAAACTGCTATTAGTTTTTGATAGAAAAATCTAACCATGAAACATTTGTTTAACCTTCATGTACAATGAAAGGAGGAAAAAACAGGAAGGAATTAAGGGAGATTGATTTGGGAATACATTCAAAAAAAGAGGCAAAGAATACTATTATTTATCACTCCACTAGAAAAATCATTCCAGCTCACATGTTCTGTTATTCAATTCTTTTCAGTTTGACAAGTTTCTATACTAGGTGCTTGGGATGAAAAGACAAAAACTAAAACTGTTCCTGCCCTGAAGCAGTTTAGACTCTATTTGGGGGGGAATAAGGTACAGTGACATAAAAAATACAAAATATTCAAAATGAATACAAAGCAATTTGAGAAGAATAAGGAGACAACAAAAATGACAAGCCATTGAACTTCTTCAGCTTGCTCATCAGTAAAATAAAATAAAGGAGTTGGCCTAGACAGTCTCTGAGAACCTTTCTCTAGGTCTGCAAATGAAGTAGTGTCAGAAAAGGCTTCTTGGAGCTTGGGATCAAAGAGGTGGAAATGAGGAGAGGAAACTTTCTAGATATGAAGGACAGAAGTTCACATATGGCACCATCAAGTAGTCTCAGGAAATGCTGAAGTCAATGTATGGAATTCATCTGGGGAGGGTAATTTTGTCCATTTTCCCCTACAAAGATTATTTTGTCAACTATGTGGATGAAAGCTTGGAGAGGGTAGACGTTAAAGGAGGGAAAGAGATTGAGCATAGAGTTTATGAGAGGGAGTAATGTAAAGTCATCCTGGACACAGGGGGGTTAATATGAGATGTTATGCTGTGACAGACATAAAAAGCCAATTCAATTTTGGGCTACATTTAGGGGCAGAGCTTCAAGGGGGAAGGAGATAAGTATCACCTTCTGCCCTGGTCAGACCACATTTGGAATAGGATGTCTAGTTGTGTCATGGAGTATTCTGGTGAGTTTAGGAAGGACACGGATAATCTGGAGAGCATCAAGAGGAGGGCAATGGAAATTGTGAAGGGTCTCAGTACACAAAATTGCTATATATAAAACACACAGCAAGGTGCTGGATTGGTTGGTATCCTTGGTGCTCAAAGAGGACTGATTCTGGCTGATCAGACCAATATGAGCTTGAAAGGCACTACCATAGGTTGGGCACAAATAGTTCACATGAATATTTGGGGTGGAGATGTCTCTAAATTTGTGCATCTCATGTTTCTTTTGAGTTACTACAATTCTGCTTCACTCATAGAGCATAGCACCTCTTTGATGCAAGCACACCATGCTGTGTGGTCCTGTGCCAGTGTCTCCCATGTCTCACAATTGATACCAAAGTTCTTCAGAGAGACCTTCAGAACATCCTTGTATGACTTCTTTTGACCTCTGTGTGAGTATTTGCCTTAGGTGAGTTCTCCTTAAATTAGTCTTTCAGGCAAATATACATTTGGCTTTGGAACAGCATGGTCAGCCTATCAGAGGTGTGTTCTCTGCAGTAGAGTTTGAATGCTTGACAATTCAGCTGGTCCTGAAAATACGAAGATAAATACTAAAGAATCCCAATTCTCAAGGAATTTATAACCCATTGGAAGACACAATATATGAATATGATAAGTAAATATAAGGCAATTTAAGGAAAGAGAGAGAATTACAAGGAGGGGTAGGGGTCAATGAGGAAGTTACAGCTAACTAAAGCCTTTAAGGAAAATGTGGTTCTCCTTCAAGATATTAGGAAGGAATGCACTCCAGGCAGGGGATGGCTTCTAGAAATGCAGAGGTGAGAGATGGAATGTTGAGCTCTGGGAATAGCTAAATAGTTCCCCCTTGACTGGAAGGGAAGTAATGGGAATGAGAATAGGAAAGTAGGTTGGACAGGAATCAGTGGGCCAATCAAATTGGGAGACTAAGAATATTATCTTAAGGCCTTTGTGATCTCCTGAGGGTGTCTGACCATTTCAGAAGCATGGCAAGCAGCCGTGCTTTTAAGATGTTGTAGAATTGCCAAGAACTGGAAATCGAGAGGCTGCCCATCAATTGGGGAATGACTGAACAAGTTGTGGTATATGAATGTAATGGGATACTATTGTGCTATAAGAAATGGTGAGCAGGTGGATTTCAGGAAAACCTGGAAAGACTTATATGAACTGATGCTGAGTGAAATGAGCAGAACCAGGAGAACATTGTACATGGTAACTGCCACACTGTGTGAGGACTGATTTTGATACACTTAGCCCTTCCCAGCAATTCAAGGACCTAAAACTTTTGTGAAGGACTCATGATGGAAAATGCCATCCACATCCAGAGAAGGAACTATGGAGTCAAAATGCAGAGTGAAGTAGACTCTTTTCTCTTTTGTTTTGTTTTCTTTCTCATGGTTTCTCCCATTTGTTATAATTCTTCCTTGCAATGTGACTCATGTGAAAATGAGTTTAATAGGAATATATGTGTAGAGGATATATAAGATAGCATGCCATCTTAGGGTTGGGGGAAGGGGGGAAATTCAAAACTTATGAAAATGAATGTTGAAAACTGAAAATAAATAAATTAAATATTAAAAAAAAGATGTTGTGGAATTTGTTGTGTAGAGGGACCCAAGAGGATCTGTACTCACCAATCTCAGTTCTTGGGGTCAGATTATAGTAATAAGGAGTCAATTAAGAGTAAAGAAAGTAGTTATTCCAGCCAGCCAGGGTAGATACCAAAATTGATGGCATCTACAATGAGCCCAGCATAAGTGTTTCCTTATATACAAATTTTTAGGGCAGCATTTGTAAGTTAAGCATTATTCAAAATAACATTATGTGAAACAAAGAAGAAAAAGATAGCTATTCATAAAACACAGGTGATTGATTATACAAAAAGAGCAGCATAATTGTTGGAGAAGATGTATATTATTAGTTACAGGGGATAGATAAGGGAATTATTGTCTGAGTATAGCTAGTCTCACTTAATCAAAGAAATCTGCCCATCAAAGTTGCCCAGACAGGGCAGGAGAACTTTGCCAGGACTCTGAAATTCTTCACCTTCAGTGGCCATGTCTTTTTATACTAAGAGAGACAAAGATGCAAAAAGATACAGGCTTGTAGCTAGGTTTGCAGTTCACCAGGGGTCATTTACAGCAAAATGGATGATACAGAAAAGAGGGAGTCGGTATGCCTTGAAGTAGGGATGTTTTGGAGGAGAGGAGGGGCTAAGTGGTACACAAACATGTCAGGGAAGTGAAGTAACAGGGGGTTTCATATGAGATATTAAGACAAAGATGGAAAGTGGGCTCCCTAGCAGCTGCCAACCTCAGGAAATTTGCTGAAGTCTCTTGTGTTCATCTGGGGAAGGTAATTTTGTCCATTTCTCCCAATTTTGTAAGCTATGCGAATGAAAGGTTGGAGAGGGTAGACACTAGAAGAGGGACATTAGGAAGATATTAAGATGTTAACAGACTGAAATAGAGTAGTGAATATCTTTTTAGAGTGAAAGTAATAAAAGTAAAATATGTAAAGGTAGCTAGAATTCACAAGACAGTGAGGTGATGCACTGGATAGAGCCTCAAATCCAGCCTCAGACGCTTACTAACTGTGTGACACTAAGCAAGTCACTTAATTTTGTTTGCCTCAATTTCCTCCCCTGTAAAGTGAGCTAGTGATGGAAATGGCAAAGCATTTGGGTATTTTTGCCAAGAAAACCCCAAATGGAGTCACAAAGAGTTGGACATGACTAAAACAACTGAATAATAATAATAATAATAATAATAATTCCCTTATCTATCCCCTGTAACTAATAATATACATCTTCAATGATAGAATCCATAAGACTTGGCAGTTGTCTGTATGGAGTATGGGCGAGGAATAAATCTAGGATGATGCTCAGACTATGAACCTGAGTTACTAGAAAGACGACAGTATCCTTAAAAAAAACAGGAAAATTTGAATTAAGGCAGATTTAGGAGGACGAGATAATGCACTTCTATTTTAGACATGTTTCAGAAGCTTCCAAAACACTGGAGATACCCGATAGGTAACTGGAGATGTAAATGGGGTATTCAGCAGAGATATTTGGGCTGACTATATAGATTTAGGGGTCATCTGGATACAGGTAACAATTAAATGCATAGGATTCAATTGATAGGTAGAAAAGTATGTAGGAGTTGATAAGATATCCAAGATAAAGAGTATAGATGGAGAAGAGAAGAAGATCCAGGACAGAACTGGGGGAATACTCACACTGAGGGGCTGTAAGATGGTATAATGGCAAGTAAAGTGGGAATTTTTGTTGTCTTTTGTTTTGGAGTGCTTTTCAGCACTAAAGCAATCAAGCGCCCATAAGTGTTGCCTTTGTTTCAATTAAGAGTCTTTATTTGAATCGGGGGTCTTTGATGACCTGCGTGAGTCGGGAAGGCATAGGTCATGTGGGTTTGAGTCACATGGTTATGTTGCCCTCTGACTCTGAAGAAGTATACATATACTCTGAGGTTAGCACTTTGTTTGGGGCTCACTCACTGGAAGAGTGTTGGGTGATTTGACCAGAAGACACTCTGTGTAGCCATTAAGGAGCCCCCCAGCTTTGAAAAACCCAGATGTTGGTGCTTTTCTCTCTGGTAACTATGTATGTAATGTCTTAGAAGCCTGTCTGCAGATTTGTGTCATTTTGCTCTGTTTATATAATTTCTGCTTGTAATTTCTGTTTGTGTTTTCTCTGAAGTTCAGAGGGCTAACTTTTTCCTCTGAACTAAGTGAATGACCTATGTATGTTTAATTAAAGTGAATTTGCAAACCCTTTACGGTTGCTTTCTTTTAAAAAGCAGATCAAAGATCCTGTGCTGGTAGCCCTCCTGTATGCTGGTGTTATTGGCCTTACACAGTCACAGTAGTGGCAAATAGCAACATTGTTGTTGTAGATGGATGGTGACCCAAGAAAGAAAACTAAGAAGGAGCCATAAAACAAATATAAGGGGAAATAGAAGAGAACCAGAGTGGAGACAGTGGATAGTGGTCAGGTGAAAGTACCTCTTAGCTTCCCTGGCTTCCTTATCCTTCTCCTTCCTTTTCCCTTCCCTTTCCCCGTCCAATCAGGGCTAAGTGACTTGACCAGGATGACACAGGTATTAAGTGTCTAAGGCTGGAATTAAACTCAGGTCTTCCTGACTCCAGGGCTAGTGTATGTGAGCTTGCACATGCACACATGCACACACACACACAGGCTGCTTCCTACCGCCTTCCCTCTGAAATTACCCTCAATCTACTCTGTATTTTTCTTTTATCTGTATCAGCATTTGTGTGTTGTCTCCTCCATTAAAATAGAAACAAGGACATTATTTTGGCTTTTCTTTGTATCCTCAGGACTTAACACAGTGACACGTAGTAAGCACTTAGTAAATACTTGTTGACTGACTGATTGAGGCAAGTTGCAGTTGACACTACAGCCATCTTTTTGTAGAGAGTGATCATTGAAGACACAGATTTTCAGAAGTCACTAAGACGAAACCTAACCTTGAAACTAGGCTGATGATCCAGTCGTTCCTTCAGCCAAGTCTTCCTACCTTCAACAAATTGCTACCTGCTACTACTGTTTGGGAAGAGCAAGATACAAGTTGACTTACATATACTAGTATATCAGACCTCTACTTACTCTGCCTGTAAGGTTATGAGCTACCATGTAGATTGCCGTGTGAATATTTAGCCAAATGACAAATATTCTGCTGTCTTTGTTTTACAAATGTTTAACTGTAATGGAAAACATGGCCCCACAAAAGAAAGCCGCAGGAAGAGAGCACAGACTCAAGACTGACTCTGCCTCCTTCCCAAATTATCTTGTGTATAACTACTTGATATTTATTTCTATTTATTCTACTTCTTATTTATCCTATGTGTACTTATATAGAATTTCCCTCTCAGAATGTAAACTCCTTGAGACTCCTTGCAATTAGGGATTGTTTTGTTCTTTGTCCTAACTTACAGTGCCCAGCACTGTAGTAAGTGTTTTTTTTTAGATTGATTGCTTCATGTGTAAAAACAAGGAGGTTGACCTCTAACCTTCTTCCAGCTCTAAGGTACTATGGATCTGTAAATAAGAGGAGGATAAAGGAAAGTTTTGTTTCTGGGTGGTTTTTTTTTAACAAGTAAATGTTTGAATGTACATGTACATCTATATACATAGATAACCCACATATATGCAACACACATACGCACAAAACTTTGCCTAACAGATGATTGGTCATTGCCCATTGCACAAATCAGTATAAAATCAATACCAAATGGGTAACAGATGCTTATTGTATTAGTTGCTGCTCTTCTCTCTTCAATAAAAGTAATAAAAAGCTTATTAAATATTTTTATCCCCGTAATAGGACCAGAAGCTGGAGCAAGTAATCTATCAGATGGGGAATTAAGGTAAACTATGCCATTCCATGGGTAATATAGACAATGAAGAACAAAGACCCAATTAGTGGAAAGATATCAATTTGGAATTTTTCAATAAAATACTGGGACTCTAGAAACCTGACTTTAACATTCACTTCTGTTAGTGTTCTATGAGAACATCTCCCCAAGCCACCCCCTTTAAATATACATTTGTCTATCTATCTACACATTAGAGAAATATGTACTTAAAGGGATTGGTTGGCTGTGGTGGTGGTTGGTGGTTTTGTTTGTTTCTGTATCACAGTGACTGGCACATAGTAGGTGCTTAATAAAAAAGAGAAATTTCATTAGTCTAAGTACTCCCTGAATCAATGTAATCCCAACTCTGCAACCTTTAAAAGATTGGATTAATGGGTCCCTGGCTATAAATGAAACATTCTTTCTAAGTTAAGTCCCTATAAACTTAGGTAGACTGCTTCCCAATAGAACCACATATAAATACATGGTTGTTGTTAGCTGCAAGTTTGTGTTGCACTAAAATGGCCTTTGAGAACCGAAGATAACCTCTGCAAGTTCCATGATAGGGCATCAAAGTATGGCTTCCATGAAGAATAGTCATCTCTATCATAGAGTGAGAATTAAAACTAGTGATACGTTGTTTGGGTTTCCTGGTTGTGTGAAGGAGTGGGGGCGATACGATACCCACAAAAGTCAAGGAGGTCGGATGTAGTTAAAGCAAGAAAACATAAAAGTGTTTTTTTTTCGCCTGCTGAAAACTCTCTTTTGCCTCAATATGACCAAATGATAACTCAGCGTTTTGCTTAGTTAGCTTAGGCAGACAGGGTTTCTTGTTAAGTGAGTGAGTTTATGCTGAATACTATGGCCTCGGGTCTTATTTATTGGTATATCTAGACTCCAACTTCCCCCCTAACCTTCTTCTTTTCTGTTCTACTAATATGGAAAACAATGTTTAATTTTTGTTTTTGCTTGGGGGTAGAGGAGGAGCTGTCTTTCTGTGTTACATTTGCATTTTAATTTTTTCTTTTCTAAGATGTATTTCCTTTGGCTAGTCATGGCCAACAGCTAATTGAAATCTGTCACTTGATGATAGGCAATTCCATTTTTCTCCTTGTCCCTCTCACTGTTTTGTTGTCTTCCTGAGATAGAAATGATTGAGTTCCTAATTCTCCTTGAGGATCAACCACACTGTGTTTATCTTTTATTTCTGTTTATTTTTTATTTCTGGATTTTTTTGGAACAGAAATTCCCTCAGTTGGATCCCCTATAGTGCCTGCTTCATGAACCTTATTCCTGTGCTAGTCTTCAATGTGAAGAGCCATAATGGGTTAAAGTGAAACTGTTGCCTTCAATTAGATAGTTGATCTCATTTGATACCACATTTACTTCTAAATTTACTTTCTAAATTGGAGTTGAAAGCACTTTTAAACTCCTGCGTCGTACATCTTAATCATGTTCCTTGGAGAAATACTCTAAAGGAAAAGGGAGTGTGGAAGGGTGAAATAATTCCACTCCCTACCCCTCAAGTTGAGTTATCACAAATCCTAAACTCTCAATTTCCTGACACTTTTTTTGTAGTATCTCCACAATCTGGTGTTGTGTGCCTGTGCAGACTGGCTTTAAGCTCAGTATTGGAACACAGTGACATAGACATGGCCCATAAAACATTTAATGAAGAGAAATTTGTTGTTCAGTTGTTTCATCCATGTCGAATTCTTCATGACCCCATTTGAGGTTTTCTTGGCAAAGATACTGGAGTGGTTTGCCATTGCCTTCTCTAGTCCATTTTACAGATGAGGAAACTGAGGAAAACAAGGTTAAGTGACTTGCCCAGGGCCAGTCACACAACTAGTATGTGTGTGAGGCCAGATTTGAACTCAGGAAGATGAATGAGTCTTCCTGACTTTAGGCCTGGAACTCATAGTGTACCACGTAGCCACTCTGAAGAGAAACTTACTCGACCATAAAAACATCAATCAGAATACAATATTTATTCATGTCATCAAGACCTTTCTATCTCCACATCTGTGATAGCAACATGCCCAATCAGAGAGTTCTGTTGGGCCTGTTTTGAAGTGAACATTCCACCAAGCCTTTGGAGCCTGGACTTTGCATCAGCTGCGCCTCTTTTTTCCCCCCACAGGTGGCCAAAAATTAGTGTCACTGGTTTAAGTTCTAGTTTGCAAGAACAAATTGACCAAATGGGGTCACAAAGAGTCAGACATGACTGAAACTACACAACAGATGTTATATGTGTGTGTATAATAATTGTGTGTATAAAAATATTAAAATATATTTAAAATTTTATATGCTTTCAAGCTTACAATCAAATGATCAGGAGAGAAGGAAAAAAAAAAAAAGAACCAGGAAAGATATATAAATAAGCACAGCACGAGGAAGAACCGTGGGTCTAAATGAAGTGATATGAGGAATCCAAAGAGGGAAAGCTCCGCTTCATCAGGAAAGGTTTTGTGGAGGAAACAGCACTTGCATTGGGCCTTCATCCCAAGACTCCCTGACTCCCAAGTCAGCCCTCTCTCCTTTACCCCACATTATCTCTCTGAAACAGATAGACAAACTTCTTTTAGAAAGCCACTAAACGTGTTTTTAGTAGAGGAATGCTTTTTCTCTTTCTCTGAGAAGGGGATGATAATTAATCGTTCTCAGCGATAGCCTAGAACTCAGGGTCTTAGTTTGGGATCCAGTGAATGTGATGGTGGGGAGGTGGGGGGGGGAACATTGTATCTTTATTTTAATAAAAGTAATTTCCTATGTAATCCTAGGTATTTTATATTATGCATTTAAAAACATTCTGCAAAGGATGCCATAGACTTCACCAAAAAAAAAGCATAGAACCCTTGGACTAGAGCAAAACTCCCTTTCTGGCTCAGTATTCCTCTACACGTGTTGTAACTTTCATTAGAATGTAAGCTTCTTGAGGGCAGCAACTCTCTCATTTTTCTTTCTGTATCCCTAGAACCTAACACAATACCCTGCACATAATGGTTTTTAATAAATAAATGACTTTTGGTTGATGTTTCAGGCAGATTCCTCAGGCAGATACATGAAAGATAGATGGGAGAGAGATAAGAAAGGAAGGTAGATTTGGAGCCTGTTGCAATAAAATCATAGGATTTAGAGTAGCTTGGAGATCAGCCCCTGTGTTTAACATTTGTTTTAGTATAAACAAAAAGTAGAATATGTGTGAATGCAAGAGACATTGTGGAATTAGAATTGACTTGATAAGTGATATGTGAGGTGAAGGAGCAGAAGTCCACATTCACTGCAAGGTTAAATCTGGGTTACTGGGAGATAGCACTACCATGAACAGAAACAAACAAAACACTTGCCAAGTCCTCCTGACTCCAGGGCCAGCACTTTACCCACTGCATCATCTAACTGCTCACATATAAGTCGTATAGAGGACAAATTATTTGTTTTGTTTTTGTTTTTTGGCAAGGCAATGGGAGTTAAGTGACTCGCCCAAGGTCACACAGCTAGTACATGTGTCAAGTTTCTGAGGCTGCATTTGAACTCAGGTCCTCCTGACTCTAGGGCTGGTGCTCTACTCACTGCGCCACCTAGCTGCCCCAAAAGGATAAATTAAAAGTAATCTCAGAGGGAAGACAGTCACATTAAGGGGGGATGAGGAAAGGCTTCTTAGAGAAGGTTGGAGTCTAGTTGAGACTCGAAGAAGGCCAACGAGGCAAACGAAGGAACGCATTCCAGGCACAGGCGACATCAGGTTAAAATGCAGCCAGAAGACGGAGCGTCTTGTGTGAGGAACAGAAGGAGACCAGTATTATTGGACGATAAGGAATGTAGAAGAGCGGCTAAGTGGTGAAGTGGATACAGTGCCAAGCCTGGAATCTTGAAGACTCATCTTACTGAGTTCAAATCCGGCCTCAGACATCTACTGGGCAAGTCACTTAACCCTGCTTGCCTCAGTTTCCTCATCTGAAAAATGAGGTGGAAAAGGAAATGACAAACCACTCTAGTGTCTTTGCCAAGAAAACCCCAAGTGGGGTTGTGAAGAGTCAGACAGAACTGAACAATAACAAAAGAATGAAGAGAGTTAAGTATAAAAAGACTAGAAAAGGAAGGAGCCAGGTAATGAAGTGATATAAAAGCCAAGCGGAAGATTTTATATTCAGTCCTGGAAGTAATAGGGAGCCATTGGAGTTGAGGAGGGCAATAAATGGTGAGAGGAGGGGTGACATGGTGAGACCTGCACTTGAGGATAACCACTTTGGAATCTCGGTGGAAGATGTAGTGGAATGGGTAGAGACCTGAGGAAAGGAGACCAACTAAGAGGCTTTCGCTTTAGCGCAGGAGAGAGGTGATGAGGACCTGCAGAAGAGAGGTGGCAGTTTCAGAGGACAGACTTCAAACCCCTTAAGTTTCACTCCTCTCAATGTAGGCACTTTCTGGAATCAGTGCAGGAAGGAAGAAATACCTGTTCAGATAATTCAAGGTGATAGCTCTGAAGCTTTGCTAGTATCAAATGTCTGAATGTTAGGAATCTCCATGCTTTTCTCTTTTCTGTTTGATGGACTTCCCAACTTCATGCCCAGGATTTCATTGTTGCAGTCTATCTTTTTTTTTTTTGGTGTCTCCCTACAGGCTATAAAACCTGTCTGTCTCTTAACTTTTAATTTAGGGTTTTGTGGCAGCAGCTGAGGTGCCAGGTTGCACAGGAGACCATAATTGCTTCCAGAGATATTTCTCTTGCTTGCTGGGACTGATATATTTCTTGTTTTTAAGTGGATTATATAGAAGTACTTGGAAGTTGTTATAGGCTTTCTTTGCCATAGTCCAGGACCAATAATTGTCCTTCTCTACCAGCAAATACATCAGGAATCTCAACCCAGCACTAGACTGTATCATATTGGGGCTTGATTTAATGTTTTTTTCTCCATTTTGTATTTGGCTTGGGAAGAAAAGATCAGGAAGGTACAGTCATTCCTATCAACCTAAGGTATTTCTCTGGGGACTTTATAGTGCAGCGGAAAGAGTACTGGATTTTAGACTCATAGGTGGGTCCTGGGTTCAAATCCTGCTTCAGCTACTTACTAGACATTTAAACTCTGTGGTCTCAGTGTACTCATTTGTAAAAGAAAGGGGTTGAACCAGATGGTCTCTACCAGCTCTACATCTGAGTCTAAGAAATATTTTAAACGATTTCTTAAAATGCATATGAGTCAACAGGCATTTAGTAGCATCTGCTTTGTGCCAGTCACTGTGTTAAGTGCTGGGGATACAAAGAAAGGCAAAACATAGTTCCTGCTCCCAAGAAGCTGGGAAGAAGACATACAAATAGCTATATAAATGCAAAAATATTCAGGATAAATTTGAAATAATCCTCAAAGGGAATGAACTTAGTTGAATATTAGGATCAGAGATCTAGAGCACAAAGGGGCCTTGGAAACCATATAGTACAATGCTTCATTTTACGGATGAGGAACTGAGGCTTAGAAAAGTTAAATAATTTTCCCCAAATCATTCAGGTAAGTACCTAAGGTGGGACTTGAATCCGGGTCCCCTGTCTCAAGAGCTGATGTCCTTTGTTCTGTAAGAATACCTCTTTCATCTCATCCAAAAGATTTTTTCATTTCAAATTTACAAATAAAACATAAAACAAAGGGTCCAAGAGTCATGATTGTTTTCTTCCCCAACCAGTCTCTTTTGTGGGATCAACAGGAACCAATTAAAAAAAAAGAACGCAAAGATATATATGGCAGTTTAAGTAATTTTGGAAATGAAAGGAAGAAAAGCCAAAACTGTTCCCTCCAGGCCCTGCCTCAGAAAGAAGTTGACAATGGCTTCAGATAGAGGATTTGAAAGGAGCTTCTTCCTTACATATTTCCTCTCAGCTCTCCTTAAGAGGAGTCATGGGACACCTAATGGGGAATAGTCAGTCAGTAAACATTTATGAATGTCTTGTTATGTTTTTATATCATGTGTTATATTATATTTTTATTTTGTTTAGTGCCAGGCACTGTGCTACGCTGTAGAGATACAAAGAAAAACAAAAGGTGGTCTCTGCTTTCAGGGAGCACAGAGTCTAATGAGGCAGACAATATGGATATAACTATATGCAAATAAGCTATATCCAGAATGAATGAGAGATGATCCACAGTGGGAAGTCTGGAAGAAATGAGAAACAAGTAAGCATAACATGTTGTAAAGGAGTGATTAAAGAGAACAAAAGGATCCAAGTTAAAATGTGTTCTCCCTCATATCTTTTCATAGTGTTGAGGTTTAGGGTGCTGGGACCCTGAAAAGCAATGTGTGGGTTCTGCCCCAGTGAATTCAGCCCAAGCCTTCTTTCATCCAAAGAAAAACAAAGTTTATTAAAAATCTGCCACATTAGCCAGACTCTTAAGGAATCTGTGTATTTATATCGCTAATGCAAGCAGGCCAGATTGAATCTTAGCACCTTAATGGAGGCCAAGATGGATCTTATATACAGAAAGACTGTGGGAGGGATCAAGGGGTGGTCAAGTAGTCTGCTGTAACTGGAGGAGGGGGTCTAGGGAGGATCTTGATGGGAATGGCCAATGGGCTAGGGTGACTGTGAGGTCACAGAGAAGAGCCGGGGAAAGCCAGGGACTTGGACCATGGGGCCAAGGGAGAATGAGGGTGGGAAGTAGCCAGAGGCAATCCAGAGGTGACAGACCTTGACCTGTTGGGCTAGGTTAAGGGTAACAGAGAACTGGGCAGAGAGATGATGAAAGACCAGTTAAGGGGATTATAGCCCCAGTCAAATGCCAGATCAAGTGGGAAGATTTGAGGAAAGTTCAAGGGGATTTCCAGAGCATGTACCCCATCAATAGGATCCTGTAGTTAGAATTGAAAGGGACCTCAGAAATCATCTTGTCCAACCCATTCATTTTATGCAAGAAGCTTAAGTCCTAAGGGAGTAATTTGATTTGCTGAAGTTATACCACACTCACCTACTAAACATCAGACATAGACTTCAAATCCTCTGACTCCAGAGACAACAATGTTTTCATTGTACCATGTAAAAAGGTAAATGTCATGGGAGAAGATAGAAACTTAGGAATCTCCTAGTCTAATAGAAAGGAGAATTACTTGGGCCCAACTGGAATGACACAGAGAAGATGACATTTCAAAAATAAACCAACTCAAAAAAAAACCCAGAAAAAACAAGAAACAGTAAGAAGGGAAATAAAGGCAGAGCATAAAGACCTCTGGAAAAGAAATGACTGATTTTCCCCACAACTTCCAACTTTTAGTCCCTGATGTCTGAGGTTACAACTAGTTTCAACAGAGGTGATAAAACATTTAAACATATATATATAAATAATATATATGTGTATATATATATATATACATATATACATACATACACACATCTGTATATACATATATGTATGTGTGTGTGTGTGTGTGTGTGTGTGTGTGTGTATGTCTTGGCTCCACAGAACTCTCTGTTAGTCTGTTAGTTGGTTAGCAAGAATTTATAAGCACCTGTTATGTCCTAAGGATTTGAGATAAAAGAAAATCAAAACAAAACAAACAATCCCTTCTCTCTAGGAGTTCACAATCTTAAGGTGGAGACAACACCTGGATAACTTATAAACTAAGTGTATTCAAGAACTACTGAGGGTTAGAACAAGACTAAGAAAGGCCTTTTGCGGAAGGTAGGATTTTGGGTAAGACCTAAAAAAAGCCAGGGGGCAGAGATAAGGAGGGAGAGAATTCCAGGAATGGAGTAAAGCCAGTGAAAATGCCTCGTCTTGGGAGAGGAGTGTCTAGTTTGACAAACAGCAAGGAGGCCACTGGATCTCTGAGCATGTGGAAAGGAATATGGTATAAGAAGACTAAAAAGGTAGGAAGACACTAGCTTATAAATGGATTTATTAAAAGCTAAACAGAAGATTTTATGTTTGATCCTGAAGGCAAATCAGGAAGCACCGAAGTTTACTGAAAAAGGGAGGGCAGGAATGGGGTGGGGGAGGGGGAATGACATGCTCAGGGCCATACTTAAGAAACATCAATTTGAGTGGTGAGTGGAAAATGGACTGGAAGGGAGAGAGGCTTGAGGTGGGTAAATCAACCAATAGGCTATTAGGATAGGCCTGGTGTAAGAGCCTACACCAGGGTGGTGACAATGTCAGAGGAGAGAAAGAGGCATGTAGAAGACATGTTAGGAAGGTATAAATGACATGTCGAGCAATAGATTGGATATGGGTAATGACATCCCAGTTGCTAGTCTGGGTGACTAGGAAGTTGGTAGTATTCTCAATAGTAATAGGGAATGTAGGGAGAGAAGAAGGTGGGGAAGGGGAGGGGGGGGAGAGGGAGAGAGAGGGAATACACTGGCTCTGGCATCCAAGGACCTGTTTTCAGATATTACTTATTATTATCACTGCCGGAGGCAAGTAATACAACCTGTTTCCTCATCCATGAAGTGGAGTGGGAATCAGTTGGACTAGATCTCACCTCCAAGGTTTCTCCCAACTCTAGAACCATGATCTTAATAAAATAAAATTAAAAGCAGGTATTCTGAGAATGTTCCAAAGTTGATAGAGTCTTAAACAGACCTTAGTGTTTATCTGGTCTAATATCATCCTCCTTTGCCAATAAAACTGAAGCCTTGGGAATTTAACTTGCCCAGGGTCCCATGTAGTAAGTGGTAGGGTGAGGATTTGAACTTGGGTCCTCTGATTCCCACTGGTATGTCGTTTACCGTGTCCTATTCAGTTTTCTCATAGCTTCACCATGTGTAATGCTGTTAATAAATTGTTTTCATTCAGTTTCATTATCTTTCTTGGGTAGTGAGAAAAACCAGATTTCCCCCATGAAAATAGCATCAAGATTTTTAAAATCATAGAATATTTAAATTGAAAGGAACTTTAGTTCAACTTTCTAATCTTACAAAAGAAGGAACTGAAGCCTCAAGAGATAAAGTGACTTTCTGAAGTTACACTGTTGAGTGACACCTAGTTGGTGATAGTCAGATCTTGAACGTGGGTGCCCTTCTCAGTCCAGGCTTCCTCCAGCCCCTACAGGAGAAGGACATTAAGTTCCCCCCTCCCTCAGTTGTTCTAAATAAATACGACTCATTTATTCACTCATCCATTCAACAAACATTTATTAAGTGTCTACTGTGTTTCAGGTGCTAGAGATAAAAGACAAAACTGAAACGGTCTCTGCTTTCAAGAAGCTTACATTCTATGCAGGGAAAATAATATATAGTATAAAATGGATTCATTCAAGGATGTAAGGACGTAGGGGTCACTTGGACATCCTCTTTCTCCACATTTTTTTTTTGCCATCACTCACATTCCTCAAACATAATGTCCTTCAAGAGTACTTTAATTAATATTATACTTAAAATGCTTTGAATCCATGTGGAAAATATATATATGAGGCTTTTGGAGAATCCTATCAGTTATAAAGAACAGTCTAGTTTGGGAAATTTCTACAATGTTTCCAGCATCTTTGATTTTATCAGTATGGCTGGCTCTTCTAACCAATTTATATCATAGCCCTACTTCTTAGAGAGACAGAATGGTATGGTGAATAGAGAGCTGAATTTTGAAAGCTTCTGATTAAGGGCTTTTATTCACCTATCCAGGCTAGTTCTTGGATGACAGCCAGCTCATCTGCTGGGCCAAATACTTGAAGGTTTTATGATCTGGAAAAGCTTTGACTTTTCTAGTGTTTGAGAACCATGAGGCATCAGACCAGGACTAGAGGAAGACTTTGGAAATTTCTTCAAAAATTAAAAAGTGTTAAAAATCAACTAAGGTCTTTAAAAAAAATCCCAGAGTGAGATAAAATTTCAAAGTGATGTGAAGATACTGTGTTTAAGAATCAGCCGTGTTAATTAGAGCTGAACAGTTAAGAACCCACTTCAAAATCATAAATGATAGGGTTTTTTTTTTATAATTGACATTTGTCCTAGACACATTTCCCACAACAGAAAGTCAATCCGTCACTTACTAGGCACTTTTCAATGCTGGCATCATGGGTTTACCTTAGAAACCATTCAGACAGCATATCAATAACTAGCACTTATGTGATGATTTAAGGTTAGCAAAACACATTGCATTTGTTGAGCCTTACAACAACCCTGGGAGGTAGGTGCTGTTATTATCATCCCTGTTTTATCAAAGAGGAGACTAAAGCTAAGAGAGGTCAAATGACTTTGCAAGTAAGTGTCTGAGACAGGAATTATTTGTGTTTGAGTTAATTTAATTTTTTTCAATTACCTAATATTTATTTTATCCCCACTGGAAAAAAAAGAAAAACAAAATTCTTATAATAAATAAACAATGATTTTTAAAAACTTCCATATTGGTTACATTCAAAGCTTTAGATCTCATTCTGCATATTCTTGCATGGTTACATCTTCAAGAGGAGATAGATAGCATTCTTCCTCATTATTTCTTCTGGAATCATGGTTGACAATCGAATTGAGTTCTTACGGTTTTCAGATCTGTGTTTTTACAATGTTGATGCTATAACATAAATTGTTCTCCTGGTTCTGCTAGCTTCACTCTAAATCAGGCCATACAAGTCTTCCCGGGTTTCTCTTAAACTATCTCTTCATTTATTACCACACAACAATATTCCATTACATGACTATACCATAATTTGTTCAGCCCTTTCCCTAATTGATGAACAACCCTGCTGGTTTCTATTTCTTTTCCAATACAAAAAGCTGCTGAACACTTTTTTCTTGTAGAGATAGAACCTTTTCTTCTTCCTTTTATCTTTTTTGGGGTACAGGCCTAATGTTATGGATGAGTCAAAGGGTAGGCACAGTTTAGTAAATCTTTGAATACAGTTTCAAATTACTTTCCAGAATAGCTGAACAATTTCATAGCTCCACCAATAGTGGATGCATCAGTGTGCCTGTTTTTCTGTAGCCCCTCCAGCATTTGTCATTTTTCTTTTTTGTCAACTTTGCTAATCTGATAGGTATGAAGTATAACCTCACAGTTCCTCTTATTTGTATTTCTCTAATTATTGGTGACTGGTGCATTTTTTCATACTCATAGATAGTTTGTATGTCTTTCCTTAAGCACTATCTCAGGCAGTGTTTGCATTTATGTCTTCTTGATTCCAATTTCAGTACTCTATCCACATGCCACTGAGTGGCCCAATTCTTCTAAGCATCATTTTTCCCTGTGAGAATTCAGATTGTGTTCTGTAAGACTGAGGTACTCTATATTCTCTGTAGAGCCAGCCCAGGATATTTTCTTTAGTCGTGCTTCATCATAATGCCATATTGGAATCAAGAGTGAAATGTGTGTGCTAAATGTTAATAAAATGATTATTCCATTTTCCTCCTTAATATTTTCTTTCTGAAATATTGTCATTATTTTTTAGTTCTCATTAAGTGTCAGTATGCCATAGTGATGACTAAATTCTTGTTTCTTGGAAGTATGATATCGATGGGACAAATATTTGCGGCATTAAGGATTTTCAAATTGCTTTTTTACTTTTGATTCACTCTTCATTCCTCTTAAAAACAAGCTACAACCACTTAATCCATTTCTAATTTGTATTTTAATAAACAGGGTTAATTCTTGGCTGCTTTTAATTACCTCCATGCTATAATGGGTGGATTGGACATGGGAATTGTTGCCACAGTTTAGTCTTATGGTATTCCTGCAGTACATCTTGTTTGATGTAAGTAAAACTTTTTGTGTGATATTTATATTATCTAAGACCTCAAACATAATTTGATGAGACAAAATATTCTTTTGCAGCTCTTTATTAGATATAAAATATTAATCCACTTGAGCATTTGATCTGGCTGAAGGGAATTATTCACTTCTCTCAGGTGAAAAATCATTTTATAAAAGGGGCCAAAAGAAATGTCTTTAATTCCTTAATCACTTCTTCTGTGACTCTAGGGAAGAGGAATCATTAATCAACCCTTTGTTCTTTTGATAATCAGACATTCCTAGGAGACAGAGAGAGTTACCATTAAGCTCTGCATACTTCACAGCAGTGGTTTTGCTATGACCTCACCCCAGATATTATGTCCTTGATCCTCACTATTAATAGCAGATCTTCATTGGTTAAAGTAAAAGGCTCTTGTTCTTTTACCCTTCTGGCCTATCCATACCATCAACACAAGTTCCTGGGACATGAGCACTGTCTATCTATCTACAAAAAAAAAAATGCTAATTCTAAGATCATTTGAAAAAGATATATCTCAAGAATCAGAGGGGTTTTTTCAAGCCCTGCCTTTCATACATACTGTCTATGTGAGCTTCAATAAGTCAAGAGACCTTGAACTTCCCTGTGTCTCAATTTCATCACCTATAATGCAAGAGAATTGGAATAGATGTTTTTTGAGGTTCCTTTCACTCTACATCTATAATCCTACAAAGTCTCTCTGAATTGTGCAAGGCAATAAGGTAGACCAAGTAAATATTAAATATTTCTTTTGTACTGAATGTCTTTTTAAAAGTGGAGGAATTGCATAGGAACTAAGAGGAAGTACAAAAGGAATATGGCTAAGTCTAGGCAAAGTAATTAGTGGGTTCAAGTCATCATGGCCAGATTGTGTAGCTCTGGGGACTAAAAGATGTGCAATTAGTTACCTTTTTTCATAGGAAGTCCAATAATGGATTGACTGTCATCTGAGAACCAGCCTAGCTAAGTCTGAAGAGACCCATAGGCAAGTTGGCTGAAGGGAAATTAATTTTTCAGGCACAGCAACTTAAAGATGATCTCCTAAGACATATGAGAGTTGCAGTCTGTATCAGCGGAGGGCCTGGCCAAACCAAAGATCAAAACGGGTGATTCACTAAATTGACTCATGTTAGTAAACCTGGGTGTGAATTGAGATCTTCATATCTTTATTCACTTATAGGAAATTTTATTTACCTGTGTTAATGAATACTGTGGATCATATGAGTGTGAAATCTATAGATATAATTCTCAAATCTCAATTTCACCAAAGGAATTGAGCTTTCTCTCAATCATTCAACATCAACAAAGTTAATGCATTTGAATTTTCTCCTTTTTTTCTCTACATTTGTGTCCCCTAGTGGAGTTGCTAAAAAGTAGCTAAATGATCTAGCAGTAGTAAGAAAAATGAGAAGAATGGTTCCCTGGATGATTCATAAATTGGATAATCTGTCCCTGGACAATGCAATGGCGAATTATGAACTCTGTATGAAAATAGCTCCCACCAGCAGCTCCCATCAACACAAAAGAGGAAAATTCCCCCGAGATATTGGAATCTCATTCATTTTTAATGCAGCAACCTCTCTGTTGCTGAAAAATAATATAGCATAGTGGATTAAGAGACAACCCAAGAATCAGAAAGAACTGGGTTCAAGTTCTCCATATGGGTAACTCTCAGGCAGTCTTTTCAATGTCCCCAGAAATTCTCTAAGACTTGAAGTTATACATGTTGTTTTACGTTGGTAGAGGGAATATCCACACCTAGAGTTCCCCATACTAATAATATTGTGAAACCTCCAGACAAAAAAAACAAGCAAACAAAAAATCTCTTCCCTCTATAATAGAGAGAAGAGATTCTACATAGTTGAAGTTTAACACATTTAACATCAAAAGTTGTTAAAATTATGTCAGTCTTTCTAAAATACATTGCATCTTTACCTATATTCTTTTTCCTTTCTTTTGTTAAGAACTTAAAAATCAATAAAAATGAACATTTGGTTATACAGAAAATAAGAGAGGATTATATGAAATTACAACCTCTCATAATGTTTCTAAAGTATATATTAAGTTTAATACAATAGTTACAAAATAGCCCTGCCAGCCCATATTCCCATCTAAATTTATTTCTACTCTTCTTCTATGTATTTTTAAATGTTTCATTGATACTCTTTTCTACTTCTCTTCAGTTTTAAAAGGAATACATAGAACATACTTTAACCTTTTCTTGTTGAGTCAGACCCAAAACTATGATTGCCTATTATTGTGCCATTCTATAGATATGGAGAGACAGGGAATGCTTACCACAGAAAATACCTAGGAAATAACGGATGTATTTTAATCCCTATTGTTGTTGTTCAGTCATTTTCAGTCATGTCCAACTCTTCATGACCCCATTTGGAGTTTTCTTGGCAAAGACACTGGAGTGGTTTACCCTTCCTTCTCTAGCTAATTTTATAGATGAGGAATTGAGGCAAATGAGATTAAATGGCTTGCTTGGTCACACAGCTACTAAGTGTCTGAGGCCAGATTTGAACTGTACCACCTATGGCATTTTTGATTCACTTCCCTGATTTTTTTAAATTAAGGTGGTATGACAGAAGTATAGTTTCATTATACTGATGATTCTGATCAGTATAATATGACATCCTCTTTGCAAAATGAGTTTTTAAATTAAAATTGAAGCCACCTCCTGGTTTTCACATTCACCAGAAAAATCTTCTTCACTGTTTCAGTGGGTGTCTTTAACTTGGCATCTTTACAAACCTCATCTATGCTTGCACCCACTTTCCTATCTTGCCTTATTGTTTGTTAATAGGATGTTAAAGAATGCCCCTCTCTATTTCGAGGTTTTGTGTAGGGATACATGAGAGAAGCCATACCTTAAAGCATATGCATGAGAAGAAAAAGGTGACACTGCTTCAGACTTGACAGCAGGCTACAATATTTTCCAAGGTCTCCTTAAATGTTTAGCCTTTAAAAGAATGCTAGGTGTAAACAGCCTTATAATTCCATCTTCAGTACCATAATAAGAGTGAAAACCCTGTATTCTCTCTGCATAGTAGATTAACTTTCTCATAAATCTCTCTGGTAGTAACATTTCATATTTAGAATTACACCTAGTCCTTAGGGTTAATCCATGAAGTAATACTTAAGGAAGACAGTAAAATGGCTTTAAAAAAATGTTAGACTACTTTCTTGGGGTAAGCTTTAAAAAAAATTGCATAATGATATAATAGTTTTGCTCTTCTCTGGCATGCCTATAATTCTGAAATTATCTTTATTTAAAGTATGAAAAAATATCCGTGCCAGTAAACAAGAAGAATGTTTTTGTCCACTCATATACTAGTTTGTGCCCTGGTAAATGGGTGGTTTTTTTTGAAAGTGCTAAGGTGACAAAATATTTGGT
The DNA here is from genome assembly GCA_028646595.1 of Phalanger gymnotis. Classification (NCBI taxonomy): domain Eukaryota; kingdom Metazoa; phylum Chordata; class Mammalia; order Diprotodontia; family Phalangeridae; genus Phalanger; species Phalanger gymnotis. The sequence goes on along the minus strand of CM053627.1, from coordinate 147,846,084 downwards.
CACCAAATGCTTAATCTTCTGTGAATCTGCAACATGAATACATTCAAGAACAGTCATGCTATTTTAATTTCACTTAAAATTGGAGTACTTGATTCACTCGATCATATTGGGAAAATTTAGAAAGATTTTTTCAGATCAGTTTTATCAAAATAGTTAAAAAATTGTTCAGGAAATGGACTATGTTCAGAAATTAGTTTTTTGAAAAAGACATAAAATTGTTCAACATTATGATTTACTGAATTTTACCAGTTATAACTAGCCTTCCAACGTTGTATGTGTTAGAAGTAAAAAAGTCATGCATCACACAACAAATAAGCAATTAATTGTGTTGGTTTTTAAAACTTTCTGGTCTTAGTTAGATTTTGTTCCAAGGAAAAAGGTACCCTATGATATTTCCCTAAAGAATGTTTAAAGTCTGCGTAGTAGGATTGCTTCTGTGATACAACTAATTCTGTTTTTCCATGTGTATCTTCACCAATAAGCAACCAGGTATATTGTAATATACCATATTTTTACTTAGTTTTTTGTCATACTACAGTGAACAAAAATTGCTCCCTGCCCCTCATCATAGCAACACAACAAAAACAAGACTACCCTAAACTGTAATGGTTTGTATGACTCTTTACATCAGGGCAACCAAAATTCGGCCCTCAGTGTGATTTATGCCCCACCTCACCCCCCCACACACACACACATAGAAATTTACATAAATGCTTTAGTAAACGAAGCCCAGCTACTGCAGAGCTCTCACTAAAATGGCGAATCAAAATACATTGTCCATTGTTTCAATAAAAACCTTGCACAGCCCTGCTTTACATCAATAACTTGCCTTCTATATTCATCTCCAACAAACTTCTGTAGTCATCTCTAACTAACAGAAGCACAGCTTTCCTTTTGGTCAGTAAACTGACCAGTTGCATCATTTTGAATATCATCTTTGGTTCTTTAGGTTTTCTCAATCATTTTTGTCATTGTTTTAGGGGTTTCTAAAAGCAAGCCTTCTTCCTTCCTTCCTTCCTTCTTACCTTTAGGGGTTTCTAAAAGAAGGCCTTCTTTATTCCTTCTGTCTCTCTTTCCTTCCTTTTCTTTCTTCTTGCCTTCCTTTCCCTCCTTCCTTCCTTTTTTCTTCCTCCTTTACTTCTTTTTTTCTTTCCTTCTTTCCCTACTTCCTTTCTTTTCCTTCCTTTTCCTTCCCTCCTTCTTTCCTTCTTTTCCTTCCTTCCTTCTTTTTTCCTCCTTCCTTCTCTCTTACATTCTTTCCCTTCTTCCTTCTTTATTTTCTTCTTTTTTCTCTTTCCTTCCCTCTTTCCTTCTTTCTCTCCTTCCTTCCTCTCTTTCTTTCTCCCTGTTATTCGCTATCATGGACAGTCTCATTTCAGGCATTTGTTACCAGAAAGATGCCCTTTGGAAAAGAAGACATTAGTTCATAAGTATTGGCACATAGTAAGCACTATAGAAATGTAGCTATTATTTTAGCATAAAGAAACATAGAAACATAGAACTTGAAGGTGGAATGGATCTTAGAGATCATTTGGTCCAACTCTTTTATCTTAAAGATGAGGACATTGAAGCCCAGAGAAAATTAGTCTACTTGTCCATGGACACAAACCCAGATCCTCTGAATTTATATGCCAACTCATATTGTTTTCTCTGTACAGTGTAGAGCAGAAACAACATTATTTTCTAAAGTTGCCTTTGGGAAGGGAGGTGGACACCTTAACTGATGAATCATCCCTTCAAGCTATTTTGCTCCTTAGCTCTCCTCTCCAACAAAAAAATCCTTTAAAAAAAAAAAAAAGCTTTGTGCACTCACCACCTGACTCCACTTCTCTCACTCCCTCCTCAGTCCTTTGCATTCTGAGCTCTTAAGTGAAACTGCTGAAACTGAAACGGAATTGCCAGATCTCCCCATCTTTTCTCGGGTTTCATCTTTCTTCACGCATGTCCTTCATTTGATAGTCTTGACCATCCTCCGCTTCTGGATATTTACTCCTCTCTGGGATTCTCTCTCTTAGTTCTCCTACATATCTGACCCTTCCTTTCGAGTCTTCCTTATTAGCTTATCATGCATATCGTACCTCGTAACTGTGAGTGTTCTGAAGTTTTCTGTCCCAGGTCTCTCTATTCCTTCTAAAATTTTCTCACTTGCTGACCTCTGATCCATTTAATTGTTATCTATGAAGGTGACTCACAAATCTCTATGTGTAGTTCTGCTTTCTCTCCTTTTTTGGGCTTGCATAACCATTTGCCTGTTGGACATTTCAAACTGGATAACCCGAGGATATTTTAAACTCAGTGTCCAAAATTGAACTCATTACCTTTTTCATCAAACCCTCTCCTCTTCCAAACTCCCCCAGCTCTGTTAAAGGCGTCACAATTCTTCCATTCTCCCAGTTTCGTAACCTTAGGGTTGTCCTTAACTCATTTTCCCTCACCTCACATGTCCAGTCACTTCCCAGATCTTCACATCTCATCCAGTCTCTCACATCTGAGCCCTTCTCTCAACTACGACCTTGGCGCTTTCGTTATTGCGACTTCTTCTTGATTGTTCTCCCTGCTTTAAGTATCTTACCACTAATCCATCCTACCCACTGCTTCCAACATTATCTTCCTTAAGTACAAATTTGACCATGTGACTTCCCCTACTCGGTCAACTACTGTGATCTGTAGCTGAAAGAAATGCTACAGATTATCTAGGCTCTATGAGAAGGTTCTTCCATCTTATCTGGTAAGAAACTGAAGACTGGAAGGTGATGACTTGTCCATAGTCATTGGGCTATTAATTATCAGAGCTTAGACTGAAAACCAAGACTTCCAGCTCAAAGTCCATTGCTTTTTCCACTGTACATTAAAGCATTACGTAAATGTGAACTATTATTATTATCATCATTATTATTGTTACTAACAAAGCAAAATCTCATCATTTAAGGGCATAATCAAATATCGAGCATCACCAAGGTTCAACAAACTGGAATCATGAGGATGAGGCAGTATTTTAGGAAGAGACAGACAGGAATGAATCAGAAATAAGGGAAAACTGGACAGACAGGTTATATGACTTTGTTAACTCCTTACCTACACCATTTAACAGACCTCAGGGCAAAGCAAGACAATTCTCACTAGAGGGCTAAAACTAGACTATACCCGACAGAGTCCATGGAACAAAAATGAGGCATGGGAACCAGGATAGGGAATCAACTATGGCTGGTCCAGACAATGAGACTAAGGCGAAGAATCTCCAGAAAGGGCCAGATATATGCTTATACAAAGAAATTTATTTGGTAGACCCCTGCCATTACTTGGTCATGTCTATGGAGAATACAAATTAGAATACATCTTTTTCCTAGCTTTGTAACTTTACTGAAACCCTTTCTTTAAACCAGTTCTCAGATTCCTGGATTACTGGATTATGTTAAAGTTGAAAGCGCTTTATTGTGAGTCTCACACAGAGTACTACTTAGAACATAGGATCTGGACATAGCAATTAATTTCATTTGATGTGTGCTTGCATGTTAAGCATCTACAATGTGCATGCACTGTGCAGCTTTTCAGAATAATCTTTTTTATTTGACGTTTCTTTTTATTTTTCTAATTTTTTGAGTAACAGGTATTTTTCTACCAACCTTCTTTTCCCACTAACAGGTTAAAACAAAGTAAAGAAACACAAAATTCCTTCATACATATCTTTATAGTCCAGCAAAGCAAATTCCCATATTAGCCATGTCTGAAAACATGTCTCTTTCTGGCTCTTAAGTTCACTTCTCTGTTGGGAAGTGAATGGCGTGTTTCAGCTTCATTCTTTTGAAGTGGTGGCTTATCATTGCACTGATTAGATTTTTAACATCTTTCAGAGTTGTTTTTCTCTATAATCATAGCAGCCTTCTGCAGGAACCATCATCAGAAGAGGGATCCCATAGATAACTTATATTTTATGTTTTCTTCTCAGTGTTTTGGAGAGCAATAAAACCTCTCCAGATTTTCCCTACAAGGAAAAGGCACTAACTATTCCCAGGCCACTAGGGTGACTCTTTTAGGTCACTCACTAAGTGTTGATCTTGGAAAATGCTTTGAAAAAAAAAATAAGCTAGGACCCAAAGCATTTAACATGTGAAAAGCACTTGATGAATGTTTTAGTCTAGGACTCTACCACTATTGAGCTGTGGGAGCTTGGCCAAGTCATTTACTTAAATTCAGCAAGCATTTAACAAATGCTTGCTGAATACACAAGGCACTATGATAAGTCCTGAGCTAAAAAAACAAAAATAAAATAATCTCTGCTCTTAAAGAGAAGATACTCCAAAGGCTGAATAGAGGAAGTGGCACCTGACCAGAGCTTTGAATAAAATTAAAGATTCAGATTAGAAGAGCATGTGTGTCCTAGGCATAGGCCTTTTTAAGAAATGAGTCAAGGGATGCCCCCTTTAATTAGGAAAAAAAAAGATGAAAAGAAATCAAGCTGGGAGGGGAAGACCCTCAGGATTGCTATTCCAAAGAGAAAGTTACCTCACTCTAAGTGAGTACATGAAAAGGCCTTAGCCTAAAAGGGCCAGGGTGTCCCATTACATCCTGGGTCATCTCCAGTCAGTCTGATGAATATCTGGTCACTGGATCCAGATAGCTCTAGAGGAGAAAGTGAGGGTGGTAACCTTGCACAGCCTTCCCTCAGTCAAATCAAAGTCAACTGCAAGTCATGTCGTCATTTCCCTGATGTCATGGTCATCTTCGAAAACGAAGGATGAACACAACAATTCTACTTGTGGAGGATGACATGCAAAATGTTAATGGCCCAGAGATGGAATTTGAGGTTTAGCAAACCTGTATGGTGGGAACATAGTGTACTTGAAAGAAAATAATACAAATTAAGCCTGGAAAGGTAGGTTAGGAGCAGAATGTGGAGGGATTTAGAAGTCAAACTGAAGAGTTTGCATTTTATCCTAAAGGTGATAAGGAACTAAGGAAGATTTCTTTTTAAGAAGTGGCCTGATATGTTCAGACCTCTTCCTTAAGAAAATTATTTCAGTAACTTCATGGTAAATAGATAAGATACACAAGATACTGGCAGCAGGGAAACCATTCAAGAGTATATTAAAATAGTCCTGGAAAAAATATAAGGAGAGCCTGGTGGACATACGAGTAAAGGGAAGGTCACACATCAAGAGATATTATGGAGAGTATAATACATAGGACTTGATAGCTGATTGGATGTGGAAAGTGAAAAAAAAGGGGGAAAACTCAAGGAAGATTCTGAGGCAGGCTTGTGATACCCTCATTAGAAGCATTTGAAACAGAAGTTTGTAGACAAGATGGGTTCATAAGGCAAGATGATCATTTCCATTTGGACATGTTGAATTTGAGGTCCTGGTAAGACATTCAAATGGAGATGTCAATAAGGTAACTGGGCTATGGTACTAGAATACAGTAAATATTTTGGAGATGCATACACACATGTCATTTGTAAAGAGATGGTCATTGAATCCATGAGAGTCGATGAAATAACCAATGGAGAATCCAGAGAGAGAAAAACAGGTCCCATGACACAATCCTGGGAGATCACTCCCGGAATATAGGTTAGGAGATAGGAGATAATTAATCAATCGACAAAGGAAATAGAAGGGAGTGTTTGTCAGACAGTCAGGAGAACCAAGTGAGAGCACCATGATGAAAGCCAAAGAGCAGGAAGTATCTAGAAGGAGAGGTTAGTCAATTTCAAAAGCTTCAGAAGAGTCAATGTAATGAGAACTAAGAAAAAGCCCATTAATTTGAGCCAAGAGATTATTGATTACCTTTGAGAGGGCCATGTCAATAGAGTGGTCAAGTAGAAAGCCAGATCATATATAAGGTGTTAAGATGACATCAGTTGGTGTTGAGGCAGCAAAGGCAGTGAGAGTACCACCTTTTTTTTTTAATAGGAAATCGACTGTGAAAGAATAATAAAATTTACATTTGTATGGCATCTTAAGTATTTCAGCGTTCTTTTCTCTCAAATCAACCCTGAGACTTAGGTCATGAAATTATTATTTCCATTTTATAGATGAGGAAATTGAGACTAAGAGATGCAATAACTTTCCCATCATCACACAAGCTGAGAAGTGTCTGAGGCTACGTTCAAAGCCAGTTCTTCACTTGAAATCCAGTGCTTTGCCGATTCAGTCATATAAGATATAAAATGATAGCTTGAGGGGTTAGCCAGGGGTAAGTGAAACTTTTTTCTTTGTATTTTTTGTTCTTTTTGCTTTTTTTGATAACTGGGGATGATGAGCAAATTTATAGACAACAGACAAGGAGCCAGTAGATAGAGACTGACCTCAGTTTCCCTATCTTAAAATGAGGCATTTAGATGAGAAGATCCTTCTCATCTCTAACATTTGTGATTCAATTATGCTGTCTTGCTTTACTATTTGTATTCCCAGTACTTAATGGGGGGAGGAAGGGGAATAGTTCTTTGCACATAAGAAGCACTTAATGAATGCTTTTTAATTCATTCATTCAGTACATCTGTGAACATACTCAAAAGAATAACTTCTACGCTAAAAGGAAATGATACATAACTATGCCACTTATAGGCAAGGGTACAATGTGAATTCAAGTACCTATCGTCAGCAGTCACTAGCAAAAGTACTATACAGCCTCCTCTTGGCAGACCCACAGTGCTAAGAACTCTTCAGTCCAACTTCAACAGACTAAATTCAGAGAAGCTCAAGAGTTGGTCTAAGTTCAATGTTTTGTCTTTCTCCATTTCCATTTTAGTTCTTTCACTAAATAATGAATGCCGTTTGGCCAATGCAAATGAAAATTTCTTTATTACTGATTTCCTTAATGTGAAGAAAATTCAACCTAGTGGCTACATATTACAGCTTATGCCTTAAATTCTCCTTAGTGACCTTTTTTACTTTCTGCTTAAATGCTTCCTTTATGACAAATATATAAATCTCTATCCAGAATGGTGGAGGAGGGTAGAGAGTGAATCCTCCATATTTTTAATAATTGAGTTTTGATGTCAATATACTTGAGAGAGGCAAGGAGAATACGTAATTGTCCGCGGAGGCGGGGGAGGGGAAATCATCCTTGAAGTAGAATTTGTACAACTCTTATCTGTAGTGTGCCATCAGTAAGTACTTCTTAACCCCTTCTTCCTATAAATCAATCAACAAGCATTTATTATGCACCAGGCATGATGCTAGGCACTGGGAGATGTAGAGGGAGGGAAGTGAAACAGTTCCTGATTTTGAGTTTACAATCTATAAGAGGAAACAATGTGTATGTAGATAAGTATATATATGATACATATATATGATATACATATAGAGAGAGATTAAGAACAAAGTATTTAAAGGAACCCACTAAACACGTGGAAGGATTAAGAAAGACTTTATATAGAAGGTGGTGATTAAGCATCTTGAGGGAAGTAAGGAATTCTGTGAGTTCAAAACAAGGATGAGATGGATACCAGGCATAGGTAAATAGCCAGTGTAAAAGCACTGAGATTGGAGATGATGGAGCCGCAATCCTCCAATGGGCAGATATAAATATCTTACCCCTAAATCATTCTTGTCTGCTCCAAACTGATGATGAGGCTGTCACACAATTGAATCAGTCACATACAGTCCTAGAATTTTTTATTCCATCTAGAAAAACAATAGTGATCACAATTTCCCAGGATGATGCCCACAAGTGGCATAGTGAGCACAGGCACTTAGGGTCTTCAGGGCCCCTAAAACAATGCCTATGCTAATGGAGTGTACCCTCTTAGGTATCTTGCCTCATACCTTCAGGCCAGAGAAGTCAGTGATAAGATAAGGAAGTAGGAAAATGTTTCTTCTTTTCTCAGATTTTGAATTCTGGTAAAGATTGGGAATGTGTGAGGTATTTGTAAATACTAAAAAAGTGATTCCCCACCCCCACATTTCACGGTGTTTTTTTTTCTTTTCATTGATACTACAATGGATCTGATAATCAGTTGTCCTATGGCTAAACTCAAAATTCATGTGAATTCTGAGAAGAAAAAGAAATTTAAAAAAACTCTCTTCCATGGCACCTACTCCCCCAGATGTATTGGAGAATGCAAGTTCCTTTAGGGCAGGGACTTTCACTTCAGCATTTTTGTCACTAGCACCTAGCATAGTGCCCAGCAATTAGAAGACTCTAAATAGTTGCTTGTTCATTCACGCATCCATCCTTCCATCCGTTCATTCAACAGTGACATTTTCCTGTATGCATTGTCATTTAAAGTTACTCAAAAGTGGGAAGATTAGATTTTTGCTACACTTCTCCGAAGAAGAAGAATCCTCATGAAACAGCTGGACTGGAAGCATTAGTGTTTGAACAAGAACTCAAGGTTGCCTCTCAATAGGTATTTAGAGCTTCTTGGGGCCAATCTAGAAACAGCATGGTGTGATAGAAAGAACACCGGATTGTGCAGCAGTAAGCCTGTGTGCTAACGCTGGCTTGCTTGGTCACTGATCTTTTGTGTGAGCTTGGGCAAGTCTTGGTTTCTCCGTGCCTCAATTTCCTGTAAAATATGGACTTTGAACTAAATGAATTCTAAAATAGTTTCCAGCTATAATAGTACAAGAATTTTGGTGAGTGATTTGGACCTATACATGGGTTAAGACTAGAAGCTTTCAAAATTTCATTTTTTTTCATTGCCAAAGAAATGAACAGAATACAAATACACATACGTATGCATGACCATGTGCACATTCATGCTTACATACCGTAGGAGTAAATATTTCCCCAAATTTTGCTTGTGTTCCCATTGAGTTCAGTGAAGGAGAAGGCTTTATCCTCTGAACATTTATTTTATAATTAAGTACAAGGAGTTTTTTTTAATTTTTTTGACCTTGCTTATAGGGGCTTAATAAATATTTCTTGAATTAAGTTGAATTTTGATTCGTCCAGAATTTAAAATTATGTTGTAATTACCTATCTAGACCCAGTAGTCATTTTTGCCCACAAAGGCTAGATATCACCAACCCAGCTATGAAAAAGCTGGTGTTTCATCTTCAACAGCATTCAGTACTTCAAGGATCCATGGTTGTACCAGTTTTGGTATTCCCAACCTAGACCACAATCTTTAGACATATTAATAGAGTATGTTTGATGTGATTATTTTATTCCCGCTGTGACCAACTTTATAGCGATGATTTTTTTCTGAATTTGGCCAGACTGACTTTTAGAAAGTAAACCTATAGTCCATTTTCAGACCTATGTTTAAAATTCTTTCAAGTTGACAGAACTTTCCAGAGCTTTCCATTTTCTTATATAGATTTTAAGAGCCCAATTTCATCTCCAATCCATGCTGGATTACCAACATAAGAGGTTAGTTGAGGGGACCTGAAATAAATACAAAATATTCTACTTTTACTATTTTGAAACTTAATTCCAGTTTTGAAAAGCAAGTGTTTTTCACTCAAAAACGTTTATAGAATAAGTGTTTAGGAGGCCATAAACCTGGATGTGCATGTACAGGGAAGTATTTATCTATGAAACCTTGCCTGACTCCAATAAAAATTTTTATTCACATAAACATGTGAATGTTTATGAATATATGTGAATGTTTATATGTGAATATTTACACATATATGAATATATGTGAATGTGAATATATTTGAATATTTACACATATGCAATACATATGTACGATATACATACATACATGTATATTATGTATTCACATGGGTGTGTTAATTACAAGAGTATTCTGCTGTAGGATCAGAGATGGAGAGCAGTGGTTTTCAAAGGGTATGTGGTGTGGGTAGAGTTGTATGGAACTGCCTACAGTAGCTAGTTTCCCAGGAATTGTATGAACCTTGCAATCACATGCATACGCATGAATTGCCAGCTTAAAGGTTCTATGTGCTACATTTCCTTACAGCAAAGAATAGTGTTATGCTATGAGTAAAAAGGGTCAACTAGGCAGTGAAATGGATAGAGCACAAGACCTTTCTTCATCATTCCTCTGGAATAATGGTTGATCATTACATCGATCAGAAATACTATCTTTCAAAATTGTTCATTTTACAATACTGATGCTATAGTATAAATTGTTCTCCTTGTTCTGCTTACTTCATTCTGGATCAAGTCATACAAGTCTTCCTAGGTTCCTCTGATATTCTGGCTTTCTTTATTTCTTATGTCACAGCAATATTCCATTATATTAATATGTCATAATTTGTTTAGCCCTTACCTTTTCTCCAGTACAATAAAAGAGCTGACAAAAATATTTTGTACATATAGGACCTTTTATTTTCTCTCTTTTGCTTCTTTGGGATATAGGTCTTGTGCTATCAATGAGTCAAAGGGTATGCATAGTTTAGTAATTGTTTTAAATTAAGATTTTTTATTTTTAGTGTACAACACTCAGTTCCTCATGATTTTGAGTTCCAAATTTTCTTCCTCCCATTCCCTCTCTCCTCCCCAAGACAGCATGGAATCCGATATATCTTCTACATATAACTTTGCATTAAACTTATTTGCACAACGGTCAAATTGTAAAGAAGAATTATGAACAGTGGAATGAATCATGAGAAAGAAGAAACAAAACCAAAGAAACAGAGAGAGAGAGAGAGAAAAGAAAAAAAGGAGAGCAAATAGTTTGCCTCAATCTGCACTCTGACTCCATAGTTTTTTCTCTAGATGTAGATAGCTCTCTCCATCATGAGTTCTTTGGAGTTGTCTTTGAACTTTGTATTGCTGAGAAGAGCCAAGTCTATCAAAGTTAATCATCACAGAATCAATATATCTGTGGTTGTATACAATTTTCTCCTGGTTCTGCTTCCCTCACTCAGCATTATATCATATAGGTTTTTCTAAGTTATTATGAAGTCCGTATCTTCCCCATTCCTTATAGCACAGTAGTATTCCATTACATTCATATACCACAACTTGCTTAGCCATTCTCCAATTGATGGGCATTCCCTTGATTTCCAATTCTTTGGTACCACAAAAAGAGCTGCTATAAATATTTTTATACATTCAGGTCCCTTTCCAACTTGTATAATCTTTTTGGGATACAGCCCTAGAAGTGGTTTTGCTTAGTTTAGTAATTTTTTGGTTTAGTAATTTTTAAAAGCAAGTTCTAAATTGTGTTCCAGAATGGCTGAACCAATACATAGCTCCACCAACAGTGAGTCCATCAATGCACCTATTTTCCTGAAGGCCCTACATGATTTCTCATTTTTCTTTTTGTGGACTTTGTCAGTCTGATAGGCATGACATGGAACCTGTATCCCTTTGATTCGTATTTCTCCAATTATTAGTATTATAATGTTTTTCATATACCTATAGATAGCTTGGACTTAATTCCTTGAGAACTGCCTGTTTATATCCTTTGACCATTTATCAATTAATCCCAGGAATTTGAAATGGTCCCTTATACCTTAGAAATGAGACTTTTGTCAGATAAACTTGCTGCAAAGTTTTTTTGTTTTGTTTTACCCAGTGAACTGTTTCTTTTCTGATCTTAGCTGTACTGGATATGTTCATAGAACAACTTAAATTTGGCATTGCCTTTTTGGAGCATGGTGGGAAAAGACATTTAGAGAGCATCCTATTACAAGAAATAAATCTTTAGGCAGAGGACTTAATTGCAGGTTTTTTTCCTCTATGATTCTTTAAAAAACAATGTTGATTGGTACACTATAATTGAATCTGTTTCCAAAATGATTATCCATCAGAAGGCAACATATTACTTTAATGCAAAGATTCAATACAGAGATTCTTAAAAATAAACTTTTAAAAGAAGCAAGCATTAGGAACATTCTTCAGCCTACCTTTCCATTCTTTGTATATCAGCCTATTGTTTGTGTTCAAGTTAGAATATAACATTAGTCACTTATAAGATGTATGACCCTGAGCAAGTCACAACCTCTCTTTGCTTAAATTTCCTCATGGGCAAACTAAGGATGATAATAACACCTATTGCCATGGATTGACATGAGGATCAAATGAAATAATATATGGAAAGCATTTTGTAAACCTTAAATCACCATATAAATATCAGCTAATATTATTATCTTAGTATTATTATTGTCTTAGAGCATTGCCTGAGCCACAGAGATAATAAATGACTTGTCCATAGTTACATCACTATTATCTATTCAGGTTCTCGAAGTGGGTCATACTGCCCCCTGAGGGATGGAACAATCCAGGGGGTTGATAGTAGCCTCGGGTTCAGTTGGGGAGCGTTGAATAAAAATAAGGGGGCAGTAGAAGCATAAGGAAAGAAAAGATAAGAAAATTTTGAAAAACAGTTCATAAATGTTTCATTTCTTGTGTAACAGAGTTAAAGAAATAGTGATTACATTATTTTCCAAATAAACATACAGAATGCAAGTTATAACTGGTCAGTAGTTAAGTCCACCAACATGTCTTAACAAACAAGTGTTGGCAGCTGAGCGTGTTGTGCATTGTGGGGAAGTCCAGCATGCATTGGCAGGAATACGTGCATGTAGTGTCTTATTTACAATATGATACTATATGGTTACATGAGACATTATCGTATCATCAGAATTTCAATGCAGGAAAACCCCCATAAATTTACAATAAATTATCAAATTCAAGATGCATTATTTTTTGAAAAATATTTTTGGAACGACACAAATTTCAAAAATAAAAAAAAGCTAAAGGGCCAAAGAAAGTAGATTTCCAGGGCAGCAGTGAGAAAAAAAAATTTAAAGCGAGCAGTAGGCCATATAAGTTTGGGAATTTTTGATCTATTAGATGAGACATTTGAACTCAGGTCTTCCTGAATCAAAGCAATCTATGCACAATAGTCTTCTCTCAGTGTTCCCCTTACCTCTTTCCTCCCTGCAGTTTTGAAAAGTACTGATGTTCCTTTTTTAGGGTGTATGTGGAAGTGTTTTAAGTGAATAGAAAAGTAACAAATAGTGCCTTATGCTAACGATGAATGAGAAGTGACTTTCTTTCTGCCAAACTGAATAAGTTTAGAATAATTCAGAGTAAGTAATTTCTTCATTAGCCTGAGCAAAGGCAATTTATTTCTAGGTATAATTATAAAATACATAATTCTGCCTTAATGAAATTAAAACACCTACTCTCAAAGCAAATTCATTTGCTATTTCTATGAAATTGGATTTTGAAAATGTCTTACATTTGGATTGCTTTAGAAATACCTAATGAAATCACAGGATTTTTTTTTTAAAGAACTGGGCCAAAATATTGGATAAGAGCTAAAAATCCACATTTATATGAGAAGTTCTAGAGAAGTCTTTATACTCACCTGTTTTTGGTTATCTATTGAGCACTAGAAGGTAATATGAAATCGTGAAAGAAAACAGAGTTCTCAACCAAAATCAAGTGGGAATACTGAGTTTCATGGGAATTAAATAGAAGTAGTTTCAAATATGTACTTCAGGTCAAATTGAGATTGTGATGCATGAGAATTCAATGCAGCAATTGATAAGTGCCAGAAAACTCAACATTTCCACTGGCAAACATATATGACATATAGAGAAATTTAATGTTTACAGCAGGGATTTTAACTGTGATCTATGAAGCAAATGCAACCTGTGCTAATTTTCAAATTCAAGGGTTTTTGTATTTTTGTTATTATTCTGATTCTTTTATTGGATCATGAATCAAATAAGCCTTTTATTGGTGGTAGCATTGTTGTTGTTTTCAAAGCAATACCCAGGCAACCAGTTTGAATCAGAACCAAACCTGTTTTCTAAGACGTATTCTTGAATGGAAAGAAAACTAGAACACTGATTTTTTTTTTCCAAATGAAACCTTAACCTTAATAGATATTTCATTTACTTTCAAATCAATGCTTTGTGTGTATAGCACAGTAGGAGACCACTAATATTTTGATTCAATTCAACAAATATCTTTTTAAGTCTCTACTGCATAAAAGCACCGTTAAGTGCTAGGGGGGAAACACTAGCAAATAATAGCTGAAGGAAACCTACGAACACTAAGCCCCAAAATAGTTTCATGCTTTTTTTTATTTATTAATTCAATAATTTTTATTTCTATTTTGTTCTTGTTTTTTATTTTTAGGATTTCTATTTGATGGTTTAATTGGGAGGGTTTCAATCTGTTAGTTCTCTAGGCTTTTTTTAGTTGGAGGCCCAATTCGTTGATTTGCTCTTTCCCTTTTATATTTTTTTTTGTTTCGTAAATTACTTATTTTTTTTTTTACTTTTGAACATCTATTTTTTTTAAAACCTTGAGTTCCAAATTCTCTCCCCTCTTCCCTTACCATCCACCCTCCCTAAGAAGTCAAGCAATTCAACATGAGCCACATGCGTATCATTATGTATAACCCTTCCACAATACTCATGTTGTGAAAGACTAACTATATTTTGCTTCTTCCTGACCTATCCCCCTTTATTGAATTTTCTCCCTTGACCCTGTCTCTTTTCGAAAGTGTTTGTTTTTGATTATCT
>CM053627.1:147797470-147831176 GCA_028646595.1 Phalanger gymnotis | reverse complement strand
CACTAAATAAAGCCACAAAACATCAGTCCAGGGCACCTATGTGAGAATGAGCATAGGAAAATCTTTTTTTTTTGTATTTTTTTCCTCAATGATTTTTTCTTTTTTTTTCTTTTTATTAGATATTTTTATTTTTAGTTTACGACACTCAGTTCCACAAGTTTTAGAGTTCCAAATTTTCTACCCCTCCCTCCTGCCCCCCCAAAATGGTATGGAATCCAATATATGTTCTACATATACCTTCACATTAAACTTATTTACACATTCAAGTTGTAAAGAAGAATTATGACCAATGGAATGAATCATGAGAAAGAAGAAACAAAACCAAAAAAGAAGAGAAAAAAAAAGAGAGCAAACAGTTTGCCTCAATCGCATTCAGACTCTGTAGTTCTTTCTCTGGATGTAGATAGGGCTCTCCATCATGAATCCTTTGGAGTTTTTTTGAATCTTGTATTGCTGAGAAGAGCCAAGTTTATCAGAGTTAGTCATCACAAAAGCAAAATGCCTGTGGTCGTGTACAATGTTCTCTTGGTTCTGTTCCCCTCACTCAGCATCATATTATGTAGGTCTTTCCAGGTTATTATGAAGTCCATATCTTCCCCATTTATTTTTTTAGGGGGTGGGGCAGGGCAATTGGGGTTAGGTGACTTGACCAAGGTCACACAGCTAGTAAGTGTGTCAAGTTTTGAACTCAGGCCCTCCTGATTCCAGGGTCAGTGCTCTACTCACTGCGCCACCTAGCTGCCCTTTCTTCCCCATTTCTTATAGCACAATAGTATTCCATTACCTTCATATACCACAGCTTGTTCAGCCACTCCCCAATTGATGGGCATCCCCTTGATTTCCAATTCTTTGCTACCACAAAAAGAGCTGCTATAAATATTTTTGTACAGGTGGTTCCTTTTCCCACTTGTGTGATCTCTTTGGGATACAGCCCTAGAAGTGGTACTGCTGGGTCAAAGGGTATGCATGTTTTTATAGTCCTTTAGGCATAGTTCCTAATGAGCATAGGAAAATCAACGTGAAGGGTGGAAGATTGTGATAGTGACAGTGATCTAGTGACAATGGGATGAGTAGATGACTACTAATTCCGTTTGCTTCTGTGACCTTCATTTTGGACATCTTAGATCCTCCATCATGCTCCCAGCACAGTCATCAATGAGAAACCTCATCATTAGTACCCTCTGCCCCTCTGATTGGAGGATGGAGCCATGAATTCAGTCTCCAAGGGGGAGACAAGAAAGTCATCTCGGACATATCCTGATTTTCCACCTGGCTCCACTCGTTTTGGACTTCTCTGACTCCTTAGTGACTCAACTATTCCCTTTCCCCAACCTCAGTACCTCCTCCTGCCCCTTTCAGCTTTTCTCTGTGTCTTCCTCCAATATATTATAAACTCTTTGAAGGCAAATCCTGTCTTTTTCATATATGTATCCTTAGTACTTTAGCCTGACATTTCGTAGGCACTTAACAAATTATTAGGGCAGCTCAGTGGTACAGTGGATAGACTACTGGGCCTAGAGTCAGGAAGACCAAAGTTCAAATCCAGGCTCACGCTCTTACAAGCTCTGTGACCTTGAGCAATTCACTTAACCCTGTTTGCCTCAGTTTCCTCATCTTTAAAATGATCTAGAGAAGGAAATGACAAACTATGCCAGTATCTTTGCCAAGAAAACCCCAAATGGGGTCTCAAAGGAACAGGCAGGACTGAAACAACTGATCAGTAACCATAAGTGATTATCGATTGTTGAATATTGACTTATTTACTTTACCATTTGCAAAGTACTTGCTTCACAATTACCCTGTAAAGTGGGTAATACAGAAGGTATTATATTGATCTTACTGGTAAGAAAAATCAAAGCCAAGTCAAAAAAACTAGTAAATGGTGGAACCAGGATTTGAACATATGCTTCGTGACACTGTGACTTTTCCCTATACCTCTATACCATTCCAGGTGACCCCTAAACTGCATTCAATTCCCACTGATACTGCCAAAATTAGAGTCCCTCAGGTACATATTTTACCATTTTCTTAGCTTTGGGGGAGGGGGGAGAGGAGAGGGGGAGAGACATCTAAATCACTCACTCTTCCTCCCCACCTAGCTGACCAGGTACAAGAGTATACAATGGGAAGAGAGTGAGCAGCATTCCTGGATATAGTTTGTATGGGATTCCAGGAGTTGTCAGAATGACTGATAGTGGCATTCAAGGCCTGTGACCTCTAAAGGGACATCAAGGAAAAGGGATTAGAGGGCAGAACCAGAACTAAGAGCAATGGATTGAAGCTTCCAATTTTCTAACAATTAGGACTATCCCTAAGTGGAATGAGTTGCCTTGGGAGGTATTGCATTTCTCCTAACTAGATAAGAGGTCTCCAAGTAGGGGCTATAAGACCATTTGTCAGGTATAGATATACCCAGAAGTGACTCTTCTAGGTATGGGCTGGACTAGATGGCCTCTGAGACCTCTTCCAACTCTAAAAACATAGAATCATAAATCTAGAGCTGGAAAGGACCACAGAGGCCATCTAATCCAGCTCCTCACTTTGCAGATGAGAAAACAGTTCCAAAGAGGTTGGGATCTGTCCAAAATCACACAGACAGTGAGCATAGGAAGTAGGATTTGAACCTTGCCGCAGTATAAGATGCCTAGATTTCCTTATCTCCAGTGTCTTTGGGGGTAGTAGACTGAACTCAAGTCTCTAATTACCTACAAATACTCATACACACACACTAAAATCCAAAGCCTTAGGAGGGGGCTCCTCATAAGCCATTTCTTATATACAACTGTATGTATGTATGTACATATGTATATGTACATACATACATACATATATATATGTCCCATACCATATCGCTAGAGCTGCATTCAACTGTTTTTATAAATATTTATTTGTTATTACTCATCTTTGTTCAGTTATTTCAGTCATGTACAGTTCTTCATGACCCCATTTGGGGTTTTCTTGCCAAAGATACTAGAGTAGTTTGCCACTTCTTTCTCTAGCTTATTTTATAAGATGAGGAAACTGAGGCAAACTGGGTTAAGTGACTTGTCCAGGGTCACATAGCTAGTATCTGAGGCCAGATTTGAACTCAGGTCTTCTGGGTCTCCCTGTCTCCAGGCCTGGTGTTCTCTCCACTATGTACCTAACACTATATTTCACCTGGTTTATTCTAATAATGACATTTATATTGTTGTTTGACAATTCACAAAGTGTTTTTATGTACTTTACATCATATCATGTGATTCTTACAATAAACCTGTTAAGTAAGTACTATCTTTTACAGATGAGAAGACTAGATTCAGAGAGGCTTAATGAAATGCTTACGAATCACGCAGCTAGTGTGACATGAGGCTGGAAAAGTTTCCCTCCTTCTTTCTGAGACAGTTTCCTTAGCTACAAAAATAGGGATAATAACATTGGAACTTTTTGTTTCTGGTGTTACAGGAAAAGTGCCTTTAGGAATTCATAGTTCCTTTAAAGGCTCAACTCAAATCATGCTGTCTCTCCTTATTCACCCAGCTATTAGTATATTCGTGCTCCTCCCAAACCCAGTTTGCTTGATATGTTTTTGTATTTACCTATCTGTGTATATCATCTCCCCATTCTCATTTACAATAGTGATGATATGATGATAATCATGATATCTTTGACCAGAACCTGCAGGTTGCATGTTAGAGTGTCTGGTAAACTTTTAAATAGTGTAGAATTATAAGCTGTTGTTGGTGGTGATAGTGGTAGTGTTTGTCCTTCGTTCTCGAAGAGGATCATGACATCAGGAAGATGATGCCATGACTTGCAAGTGAATTGCGTTTAGTCAAGGGAGGGCTGTGCAAGGTCACCAGCCTCACTTTCTCCTCCAGAGCCATCTGGGTCCAGTGGCCAAATATGGATCAGGACAACTCCCAGGCAGTGAGTTGGATAGAGAGCATAGAATTAGGGAAACCTGACTTCAGATCCAGCTTTAGACCCTTACTAGCTGAATGATCCTGGTATATCATTAAGGCAGAATTCATGACTTCAAAGAAATATCCATGAATATGCCTGAACAGTCCAGAATCGCAGGATATAAGGAATTCTCTAAGTTGAAGGCAGAGGAGTTAAAGCATTTATTGAAACTCAAAAGTAGCAGACCCATGGACCAGTGTCCCTAGTTCGACATCCTGGTAAGAATCTTTCGAGACTGGTATGCCCATCTCGCAATAGTGACCAGGAGGCCACAGAAAAACATTATGGCAGCAAGCCAAGCCATACTGGTGCTTCCCCACCTTCCAATGCCAGGGCCCTCCAGCAAGAAGACCACCCGCTGGCCTCAAGCCCCTGCTCAGCACTCTCTGGTCTCCACAATGGTCAGTCCTGCTTTTTTGTAGCACCTGCCCCAATCGCCACCCCTTCTGCCGCAATCTCCAAGCTATGTCCCAGCTAGCTGACTGCTTCCTCTCTTCTTCAGCTCTTAACTGCTCTCACCGACCGTCTCACCAACCGCTTCTTAGCTCTGACTGCCTCACCAACTGCCTCTTAGCTCTGTACCAACCATTCAGCAAGCTCGTCCCACCACAGGCTTCACGTCATCACTTGGACCAGAACCCAGGCACCTACCATTGGCTCCAGTCCTAGCCACTCCCCACAGGACCCTGAGAGCCCCGCCCTCAAAGCCCACTCAAGTGGGCAGGAAAGATTTTCCCATTCACCGATCGCCTTTATACCTGGGCAGAAAAATAAGCTGTTATTTAGAGAATTAAACCATAATAGAAGGGGAACAAGCATTTATGAAGCACCTACTATTTGCCAGACACTTTTTGCTAAATGATTTACAAATATTATTTCATTTGCTGAAGAGCAGTCAATGAATGAATGTATGAAGTACCGTTGAGGCTTACTAGGAGCCAGACTCTCATCTCTACGAGTTGATGATAGTAATTTCTATCAGTATAAGTAGGGACAAAAGTGTTCAGCTCTTTCTATTAGGTTTGAATTAATCAACCAATTAACCAACAACTATCTGTTAATCTTTAAGTTCTCCACACTCTGTTAGAGCTGTGGATGATAGACAAATCAGAGAAAGCTTGTTAAAGACCTCAGGGCTATGACCTTCTGTTTTGTTGTTTTTTGAGGAAGCCAGGTGCATTACTTAAAGAATAATTTCAGTTAGTGTGGAGAAGACAATGGAGGGGACACAATACGGGGTTTGAACAGATAGGTTGAAACGAGGAAGTGGTATTAGGTTTATTCTTTTCAGCCCCAGGAACAAGTTAAGAAGCAGTAGATGAAAGGTACAAAGAGTTGAATTGGGCCTTGATACAAAGACAATGTTCCCAACATTTAGGGCATTTCTAAAGTTGAGCAGACTTTCTTCAGAGGAAGCGGATTCCCCTGAGTGGAGGTTTTCAAAAGAGGCTGGCTGAAATTTTCCCAGGTATGTTGTAGAGGGAATATTTTGTTCTGAACAGGAATGAATTGGAATGTCTGTTTCATGTGAAACATGGGCCACGACTGCTTTTGAAAAATAAAAAGTGAGTTTGACACAAACAGCAATGGAGAGGTGCTCGCAAGCAGGCTGCAACATATAATCAGCAATATTGCAAGCATATAATAAAAGCAGCTCCAAAGATGAACAGGAACCAGATGGTCAGTGATGAGCGCTTCACTTGTCATATTGGAGCGAATAAAGGGGCACCTCCAAGACGTTGGGTGGACCCTCCAATGCAAACTTATAGGACCGCAGAGACAAGTCACACTGGAGGGGTACACATAGATGGGATATGATTTTGGAGCTCCAAAACTGGTGAGATCACAGATCTAAGTGTAGTAGAGCGTGGGCTGGGACAGAGAGGGTCTTAGTTCCCTTTGATTCTTGCGATTCTATGATTAAGAAATACAAGATAGTATACACAGGAATTAAACATTAAATTGTGAAGCGTCGACTTAGTTCAGAAAAGAAGAAACTCAGTAATGACTGGAGTGGTTATGGAAATTAGAGCGAAGAGCAGAGCATATCCTGTTCATGGAAAATAGAAGAGTATATTCCAGATACAAGGAATACTATGAAAGATAAAGAACAGGGACTGCCAATAAGGTGACTGTAACAGGGAGCAGACCGGCCTAACTAAGGAAAGCTGCCTATGGTAATAAATCTTGATAGTGAGTTAATTGTAGCAGGATCATCATGATAAATGAAGAATACAACTATGGATGGGTGGATGAGATACCCTAACCAGCCAGGTGTGGTTCATAGGATGTAGCTTTTGCTAATGCAGTTGAAAGGAATCCATCCTGAAAGTATGAATTTCGAGTTCATTCATTCATTCAAATTCAAATTCAGGATGGACCATTTTTAGCTCCGAGAGTTTATCCCATAAAAAGACCTCCTGAAAGATTATATCTGCCTAGTGGTGGGAGATAGAAGGCAAAATTCCCTGGGGTATTCATTGTTACTTGCCTTGACTTCGGGACAATTTTATCTCTTTATTTTTAGAAGTACAAATAACTTGTACTCCCTTGAGGTGAGAGAGAAAACCATCCTCTCTTCCCTGTCCCCTCTCAGGTACATGCCAAAGATGCAGCGCCTCCCTGGCTGACTCTGGTATGAAAAGGCTGTGACAGCAAAGGCCACAACTTTTTGTGTGTAAAAGCAATGCTCATGGATGGCTAAATGAAAGTCAGAAAGTAGGCCCTGGAAAATCACCGTAAGGAAACACTTCATCCGTACCTTGCATCAGCTGCAGCCACATTTGTCTTTGTGTGGAACACGGGCCAGATTACTTAGGGCCTGGTGCCAGATCTGATAGCTTTAAGCACAGCAGAGGCAGGTAAATAAAACTGCTGAGGTGAATAGAGAGCAGTAGAGATTGGGAGCTTCAGAGTGAGTGCAAAGAAAGGAGAGAGAGCAAAACGGGAGATGAATGGGAAAGTAGATCAAATCCTGGAGCTGAAAAGTGAGTTCAAAGTGTGAATATTCAATCTGTCCAAAGAAAGAAGCTTTGGAGGTTGCAAAGCAGGTGAAGGGAGAAATCTCAGGCAATTCATACTGTTTTGGACCTCAGAGAAAGCAAAGAAGAGGGCATTTGAGCTGTATCAGAACCAAGGAGATGTCATCCTGGACCTGGAAGGTGAAATGAGACTCAGAAGATTAAGAGAAAATGTACCAACTTATGTAGGAGGATATTCAAGGACTACCCAGAGGTACTCAGGAAATGAACTAGACTTCATAAAAACTGCAATACTCTAGCAGGTAGATGCCATGTAGATCTAATAGGTTAAGGCCTTCCTTTAGAATGATAGAGATTCTAAGGGTCAGTCACTTAACCCCTATGATCCTCAGTTTCCTTATTTGTGAAATGAGGGGGATAAGCATGATGACCTTGTTGAGATCCCTTCCATTTCTAATTCTATGGACCTAATTTATCATCTTTGAAAATGGTTTTCTGGTGCATGAAATGATGATAGTATTCCAAGGAGTTTTTTGTTCATTAGATGAATTGGTGCCTCTTTGAACCCAGATGCGGATAAGGCTCAAGCCATCCCTGGCACCAGCGAGGGAGGCATTTGAAGACAGTAATGAAAAGGAGGAGCAAAGATAGAGAAGTCCTCAGAGAGCAGTGCCAAGGAAGGAATTCAAGACCAAATCAGAGAATTTGGACTTTGTTTCATAATTGCTGTTAACTATCATATACCTCTATGAAACAATTTCCTCATCTGTGAAATGGAGTGAACTAGCTGATTTCTAGAACCTAAGGAAACCTAAGGAAGGGATTTTTTTCTCCCCTAGAGTCCCAAGCTACAGAGAATTGCAATCTAGAAAATTAAGATGAAATGTAGAGCTATACTCTTATAAAACATTAAGGAAAATGTTAACACTTATTAATGTTAATGCTTTCACTTCTCTGATTTCAGAAAATTAAGCCATAAGGCTCAGTCAGGAAATTGGCCAACAGTGGTGTAGTTTCCAAGTCTGGGAGACTTCAAAGGGACTTATGGTTACAGTAGGCAAAACGAATTCAAACAGTACTGAGGCTTTTGGTTTGCATATCACGTGGCCAAAAAAAATAGACTTTTGATTTATTGACAGTTTGTCCTTTTGGGTTTTTTTTCCTGATGTATATCAGTGCATTCTAGGGACCCAATTACAGAAAGCAAAGATGAATTCTCTAACTATGATGTATTTGAAACTGTTTTTTTTTACATTTTGTTTCAAGGATTCTACATGACTAAAGTGTTTCTGTTTTTCATTTGTTCACAGTGTTTTCTGTATTTTGAGGATTTTTAAAAATGAATTATCATCTTGAGATTTATCTATATTTGAAAATTGTGATCTTTTAAACTGAGCCCCAAAAGGGTCCCTTAAGGTAGAAAACAGAAGGTCAGCATTAGAGCAAACAGAAATAACATTAGAAATTGATCTTTTTATTCTCATTATCTTGAGAAAAAAATTTTAAAACATTAAAGAAAATTTATTTCACCCACAGTATGTGATTTGGGAAATATTTTAATATGTTTTGATGAAATTTAATTTAAATAATACAGTCTTTTCTCTTTTTCTACCAGAGACAATGAAAAGATCTTTTCCAAAGCCTTATCAATCATAAGTACAAAAGTCAAACTCAGTTATAAACATTTTGTCTGATATCATGTTCATAATGTGAATTTTGTCTAGTAGCAAATATGAATAGATATAACGTAGAGGAAGTGAAACTTGCCAACTTTATCGTGTTCATAGACTTCGAAAAGGTCTCTTTGAATTGTTACTACTCCTCTGCTTTTCCAAAGGTACATGCTTCTCCAAGTCCATAGTGCTCCACTTTCGCTTAGGAATCTCCCAAATGGAGTTGCTTTTCCTTTAAAGCGTTGCCTAGAAACACTTGCTTGTTGAAATTGTGAATACCACTAATTTCAGATACATGGGGCTTTACTCAAACAGCACACTAGCATCCTGACAGAAATAAATAAGGCAGTACCAATTAGATTCTCACCCCTTTCCAACTTTATTTCCAGTCATTCGTTTTTGGTCCTTTGGCTGTTTATCTGATTAAATGGTCAAGTTCTTACCTACTTAACATGCTGTTAGAATAAAGTAGGTTTTTTAAATGTACTGTTCTGTTTTTTTTTTCCCCTAGATACGGTGTTAAGGATAAGGTCTTACTTACCTATTCCTTTTTGGGAAGTTTTCTACAATAAAGTCTAAAAAAGAATTTGTCTAACTGTTCTCCCCTCCCCCCATGATCTACAGTTGTCCCTTTCACATCTCAACTTTTTCCATCATGATTTCAATATATTGTGGGTTGACATAAGAAATTAAATGGAAATTTGGGGGGAGTTCTATGGAAGCTTCAGTGAAGGCCAGCAGACAACATGGAAAAAGTTTAGAAATTAAGAAATGCACAAAATATATGTATAGTATTGTATCATATCAACATGTTTTGTCTTGTAATACCATAATAATTCATACTTCTTCTCTGTTATGAGGCCAAATTTTTACATGAATTTTCCAGATCATGAAGGCACTGCACCTCTATTCCCTGTGACATGGAAGGTATAACTATAACTATTTCTTTTTCCCCTCTTATTGAACACTAGAAAATTCTGTAAAGGCACTATTAGCAAGGTATGAAAAGAATTGGAAATCTATCTTACCGTAGAGTAAAATCACAAGTATATTAAATCTCCATTTGTGCTGAATTGCTCTTCAGAAAATGAGATAATATTTGTAAATCATTTAGCTGGCATATATTAGGTGCTTCATAAATGTTTGTTCCTCTTCTATTACTGTTTAATTCTCTACATAACAGCTTCTATAGACTATTTAAAAGTTTACCAGACATTCTACCATGTAATCTGTAGGTTCTGGGCAAAAATATGATCAGCAGCAGCAGCGGCATTGCTATAAATGAGAATGGGGAGACGATTTATACAGATAAGTAAATATAAAATACATATCAAGTAAATTGGGTTCAGGAGGTGTACTAATATACTAACAACTGGGTGAATAAGGAGAGATAGTAGAATTTGAGCTGAACCTTTAAAGGAACTATGAATTACTAGGGGCTCTTTTCCCACATCAGCAACAAAAAGTTCCAGTGTTACTATCCCTATTTTTGTAGCAAAGGAAACTGTCTTAGAAAGAAGGAGGAAAACTTTTCCAGTGTCGTCACTCTGTGTTTTTTTTTTTGGTGGTTTTTGTTTGTTTTCTTTTTTTATCTGGCCTAATCCTGTATTGAATCCAAGGATCTTGACTCCCAAGTCCAGCACTTTCCCCATTATAATAAACTAAGTAAATTGGTTTGAATTCTCTACACTCTATGTGAAAGGAGCCTCAAGTGGCATTTATCTGAATCCCTCAGGTAACAAATAAAGAAACTAAGATTCAGTTCATCTGCCTCTTAGTTTTCCTGGCTTCAAGATTCAACTCAAATTCCACCTTATGTAGGAAGTCTTTTCCAGTCTTTCCAGCTGTTAGGATTTTCCTCTCTGAAATTACCTCAAATCTACTCTGTATTTTTCTTATATGTACTTCCTCTGATTAGAGAATTCCTGCCCAGAACCTCTATTACAGCGAGTACCCAAGCCATCCATGCTCACTTTCTCTTGCTGCTTCTCCTCCTAAAGTTCTGGACTTTTATACTTTCCCATCCCAGCTCCTCTTCCCTTCCCCATCTTCTCAGCTCCCTTCACATTAAAACATAGGATCCTTGAGGTTAGGGCTAGCGTTCTTTTGGCTTGTGTTTCTATTCCCAATGTTTAGCACAGTGCCTGGCACATCTTAAGTGTTTGATTAGTGACCCTTCTTTCCTTTCTTCCTGCCTTCCATTTATCTAGCTGGTTGCTATATAAGTAAAGAAAAGGGAGCATATGGGACAGATAAGACTTGATAATTGAATAGGAAGCAAAGGGAAGAGCCTAGAATGACTGAGGTTGCCAATCTAGGAATGTGTGTGTGTGTGTGTGTGTGTGTGTGTGTGTGTATGTAGGGGTTGGGGGGATATTCAGAATAAACTTATCCTGTGATCTTATTCAGAAAGACTATATTTATATTATTGTAGGTTCATCTACTAAGCTATTAAGATAGATATAATATATTACATATAGCTATATATTTGTGTGTGTACATGTACATATATACATACATATACACACACACGCATATATATATATATATATATATATATATATATATATATATATGATGACTCATCTGATCTAGAAGTTTTAAAACTAAGCCAGCAGAGCTGAAGTTCTAGCAGAGAATATAATGAGCTAGAAAGGCTCAGATGCCACCACTGGAAGACCTGCTTAGCCTGGTGAGCCAAGGCTCATCATCAGAGGCTCAGTCACCTGATAGTAAATTCAATTTAGCAAACAGTTCTTAAGCACCTATAAGTACTATGGTAGACCTTCAGGATGCAAAGACCAAAATTAATCAGTCAGTCAATCTCTGCCTTCAAGAAGTTTAACTTCTGTAAAATCTGAAAAGGGAATGGGGATGTAACACAAGACTGGGCAAATCTCTTAACCTCTCTGTGCCTCAGTTTCCTCATCTGTAAAATGAGAGGGTTGAATTCTTAGATCCTTAGATCCATTCTGTTGATAAATCTATGATCCGATGATCCATTCAAAGTAATTTCAAAGAAGAAATGTTGATACCTGAAGGATGAAGAAAAAATTCGTGAAGGAAGTGATGGTTGAGCACCTCTTTGAAAGAAGTTAGGGAGTTCTACTAGACCAAGCTTAAGCAAGGGGCACTGCTTATTGAAAAGAATAGAAGCTGGAGGAACGACACATACAGAGAACAAGCCTGTTAGAATGTGTGAAAGGAAGTAACATAAAATGACCTAGAAAGGTAGACATTATGTTGTCATTTTGTTGTTGTTGAGTCATTTGAGTCATGCTAGAGTCTTTGTGACCCTATTTAGGGTTTTCTTGGCAAGGATACTATAGTGGTTTGCCATTTGCCTTTCTATTTTATAGATGAGGAAACTGAGGCAAACAGGCTTAAGTGACTTGTCCAGAGTCATACATCTAAAGTCTGAGGCTAGATTTGACCTCAGGAAGATGATGAGTCTTCCCTAATCAGGTCCAGCAATATATCCACTGTACCTCCTACCTGCCCAGTAAATAGTTTAAATGAATTTCCCTAAGTATTGACTACTTTGGTCTCCTTGCTATCCAGCAGACCCTCACAAGTCTTTTCAAGCACCACAATTTGAAAATATTGATTTTGCAGGAGTCAGCTTTCCTTGTAGTCCAGCTCTTTACCACCATACATTGCTATTAGCAAAACCATAGCTTTGACTATATGAACCTTTGTCAGCAAGGTCTCTTATTTAGTGTATGGTCCAGATCTGCTTTACACCAAAGAACATCATTTCATGGTTGCAGTCATCTACTGCAGTGATACTGGAGCCCAAGAACATAAAATCTGATACTGCTTCTGTTCCATCTCCCTCTGTTTTCTAGAAAGCAAGGAAATCAGTTGCCAAGATTTTAGTTTTTTTATGTTAAAGCTTCAAACTGACATTTACACTCTCCTCTCTCACCCGCAAAAAGAGATTTCTTAACTCTACTTTCTGCCATTAGATTGGTATTATTGGCATATCTGAGACTTGATATTTTTCCTGGCAGCCTTAATTCCAGCTTTTGATTCATCCATCCTGGCATTTCTTATGATGTACTCTGCATGTAAGTTAAACAAACATACAGCCTTGTCATACTCCTTTTCCAATCTCAAACCAGTAAGTTGTTCTGTGTTGGTGCTAACTGTTGCTTCTTCACCCATGTTACAGGTTCCTCAGGAGACAAGTAGATATTATAGGAGACTTGAAATGCTAGGCTAAAGACTTTGCATTTTATACTAGAGGCAGTAGCTAGTCATTGGAGATTTTTTAGTGAGATGTAGATATAGTTAGATCTGTGCGTTAGGAAGATCCGTTTGACAGTTCTGTAAAAGAAGCTTGTAGAAAGGAATGACTTAAAATTGGGGAGACCAATGCAAGGATATTGCAATAGGGCAAGTGAAAGATGATAATGTCTTGGACTAGAGTGGAGACCTAAAATCGTATGAAGAGAGAAGCAGAGTATTGTGAAGGGATAGATGCAAGAGATGTTATGGAGTTAAACTTGTAAAGACTTGGTAGCTCATTGGATATAAGGCTTGAGGGAAAAGGGAAAAAGGAGAATGAATCCAAAGTTGGGGATCTGAGTGAATCAGAGTGGTAGTATCATCAAAAGAAGTGAGAAGTTAAGAGGAATAATGAGTTTTAGGAAAATACAGTAAGTCTAGTTTGTTTATTTTTTTTACTTGTTGAGTTTATGATATCTACGGGATACTTGGTTGAAAGTGTCCAGTAGATAGTTGGTGGTGTGGGAATAGAGTTCTGGACAGAGTTTAGGTTTGGATCTAGGAAACCTCTATATAAAAATGATAATTAAACCAATCAAAGTTGATAAGATCACAGAGCTATATAGAGAAGAGGAAACATAATTGCAGTGGGTATGGGGAAGGAAATGGCCCATTTAGTAGCTTGCTGTTTTAAATCATTATTCTCATTAATTCAGTGCTAAGCTCAGTTGTTTCTACCCTGCTGATGGAATACCCTCTAAATTTCAGGTCCATGGGAAAATCCCCAGTTGGCCTACTTTAGTTATGGCTCTTGGCAAGAACAACAGCACAGAATCAAAAAAGTATGGGACATGCACAGGGGATGAGGGGGTAGTGAGTAGTCCATTTTGGCTAGACTACTGTAGATGAAAAGGGCATGGAAATGTAAACTTGCCCCAGATTATGGAGGGCCTTGGAGACTAGGTGAGAAGATTTGTTTAACAACTAGTGGTGACTCATTTAAACTGCAGAAGTGTTGTCTAGGGAAGACAGATTTAGTGTCTAGCACAGTGCCTTCTGCATAGTAGGTACTCAATAAATGATTATCTAACTGAATTAAATGGAATGGAGATAAGTCTAAGTAATTAGATCTCCATAAAGTGACAGCAGAGATCGCATATTCTTCAAAAAATAGTCAAGAATTAAAAGGCCATGTTTCTGGAAGTAGAGCCATGTCAATGAACAGAGCCAAAAGTTTCTGAAACCAGATCTAGAACTGTACATTTTAGCAATAGTTAGATAACTTTTTATAGGGTTCAAGGGTATACAAAGCATTGTGCATATATTAACTTTATTGATCCTCACAACAACAACCTTGCGAAGTACACAGTTAATATCCTCATGTGCTAGATGGATTATATAAGGATCAGAGAAGTTAAATACCCTGTGCCTGGTCTCACCACTAGTAAGCACTATAGAATTCAAACTAAAGTCTTTCCTGACTGCAAATCTAGGACTAATTCTGCCATATTACCAAAATCATCATCATCATCATTATCATCATCAAAATGGGAGACTGAATGGGGAATTAGAATGATGATTTTAGACTCAAAAAGAGGTGGCTTTACCAATTGTGCTTGACCTTGGGCCAGTCACCTAGTTTCTATGTTCCTTTGGGCAAATTTACCACAAATGGGCTTTGCATTGTTAGAGTCAATTTCCATAGGGGAAGTTACTAAACCAGTCAGATCCCAGATTCTTCTGCTAGTCACTGAATAACAAAAAAAAACCTGGCATTTATATTACAGTTTTAAGTTTGCAGCATTCTTTACATAAACGATGTCATTTGAGCCTCAAAACAATCATGTCAGGCAAGTACCATGAGAAGTATTATCTCCATTGTACAGATGAGTAATTTGGGACTCAATCAGTTTTGGTAATTTGCCCATGATTACACATCTAGTATATATCAGAGTCAGAATTTGAACCCAGTGCTCTCTGCCTCCAAGTATACTAACTTCCTTATTACTGTGATGGTTAGTGTTTTCCCTACATCTATTCCTTTCGATGAATGAAAGTAAATCTTCAAAACTTATCTCATAGAGGATTTTAGGAATGGATTAGCTTGTGAACTGTTGAATCCCAGGTCTCTGGGATTAATAACCCAAGGTTAGGCCTTAACTTTCCAGCTTCAGCTGTGCTACTGCACAGGAGACCAATAGGGACTTAGGAGAAATTTTTAATGCTCCATTACTGTAGTATGGGGTGTGTGTGTGTGTGTGTGTGTGGTACATCTTGTGTGTGGGGTGGGTATGTTCTAGGGACTCCATTCTCCTTGTGTTGCTCTTGCCACCTCTTTCTCTTCCTAAGGGTCAAAGGTTTTGTCAGAGACATAAGATGTGGACTTGACTATCTAGAAAATGTAACTTTTTTGTGTCATGGACTGCTTTATTAGTCTGGCGAAGCCTATGGACTCCCTCACAGAATAATGCATCAAAATGCATAAAATGAAATATATAGGATTACAAAGGTAACCAATTACAATGAAATAGTTATTAGTTTTAAAGAAAAAGCTCACAAACCCCAAGTGAAAAAGGATCGATTGGCTGCCCCTCCCCTAATATAACTTCACCAGACTGGCATGGATGCCTGGGAAGAGTGCTGGATTTGCAGTGAGAGGACCTTCAAACCCTGGTTCTCCTCCTGTGAGACCTTGGACAAGTCATTTAAACTGTGTAAAATGAGAAGGCGGGACTAGATGACCTCCAAGGTGCTTACTCTAAATCTATGATATCCATTGTCATCCATCATGACAGCCCTCAAATTGAATTTTCCCTAGCTACCGTACGTGCCAGATACAACTCTAAAGAGATCACTGAAATATTGAGTTTAGGCTTGAAATTAAACCAGGAGAGATAAGCTAGGTTCTGACTCTGAACTGAGTTGGTGAAGACTTATGAAAAAACTTTCTTGCCAAAAATAGGGCTAGAGATAACTTATTTGTTAATAGTTTCCATCAGACATTCTTAACCTTTTTTATGTCAGAGACGTCTTACAGTCTGGTAAAACCTATGAATCCCTTCTCAGAATGATATTTTGTTGCCTACATTCATAAGGGAAAGAAGTGCTAAATTTTAGAGGTCAGTGAAAACAAAGCTAGATTTTTTTCCCCATTCAAGTTCATGGACCCCCTGAAATCTATCCATGGACTCCCTGGGGATCAGTGGGCTCCAAGTTGAGAACCTTTGTTCTGTATGGTTTGATGACACTAAAAAAGGCAGTTGTTTTTTAATCAAGTACATTTTGGGGATACAAAATCATAATTCATTGATAATGAATTTTTACTTTTCTTTCCTTTCTTTCTCTTTCACAGAAAAAATTATGACATCGACATCCAAAGGAATTTTCCGCCCATTTTTAATCACCTGCATTATCCTGGGTTGTTTCATGGCATGCCTGCTCATTTACATCAAGCCCACCAACAGCTGGATCCTTGGCCCCATAGAGACAACCAGCTCTGTTCTGAAAATGAAAAATTTCTTTTCCAGCAAAACTGATGATTTGAATGAAACCATCATATTGATTTGGGTATGGCCTTTTGGGCAGACATTTGACCTTTCATCCTGTCAAGCGATGTTTAACATCCATGGGTGTCGTCTTACGACCGATCGAGCCCTTTACAACAAATCCCACGCCGTTCTGATTCATCATCGAGACATTAGTTGGGATCTCACTAATTTACCCCAGCAGGCGAGACCCCCATTCCAGAAATGGATTTGGATGAACTTGGAATCCCCTACCCACACGCCCCAGAAGAGTGGCATCGAACACCTCTTCAACCTAACGCTGACTTATCGCCGTGACTCAGATATACAAGTGCCTTATGGCTTCATGACAGTAAGCACAAACTCCTTTGTGTTTGAAGTGCCAAGCAAGAAGAAGCTGGTGTGCTGGGTTGTCAGTAACTGGAATCCTGAGCATGCAAGAGTCAAGTATTACAGTGAGCTGAGTAAAAGCATTGAAATTCATACCTACGGACAAGCGTTTGGAGAGTATGTGAATGATAAAAGTTTAATTCCCACCATATCTACTTGTAAATTTTACCTTTCCTTTGAAAACTCAATCCACAAAGATTACATCACTGAAAAACTCTACAATGCTTTTCTGGCTGGTACAGTACCTGTTGTGCTAGGTCCATCTAGGGAAAACTATGAGAATTTTATCCCAGGGGACTCCTTTATTCATGTGGAAGATTACAGTTCTGCCAGCGAGCTAGCCAAATATCTTAAGGAGCTAGACAAAAACGATAAGTTATACCTCAGTTACTTCAACTGGAGGAAGAGCTTCACAGTGAATCTCCCACGGTTCTGGGAAACACACGCATGCTCTGCTTGTGATCATGTGAAGAGACACCAAGAGTACAAGTCTGTTGGCAATCTAGAAAAATGGTTTTGGAATTAACATTCGCCATCTCTTGCACACTCAGTAGAAGATTCTGATGGAATCTATTTCAAGCTGTGATAATAAAAAGAGAGACACCAGCCTGTGTTCCGTGCCACAGCTGACTCGACCATCCTCTCTTGGGTACCTTATTTATATTTTGTCAGAGTTTTAAGAGCTCAACATCAGCACTCGATTTTAAATTATACTGTATATAGCTAATTATCTGCACTGAAACATAATTTATTGTTTACTATCATTTTTAATCAATGTCGGGTTTTTTTCTTCTTCCACGTTTGGGTCAGGTTGTCGGTTATGTAAATTTGTTATTTGATTGTTGTGGTTCTACATTGATCAGCTGCTTAATCTATTTGGAAAATGAAAGCTCAGATAATAGGATCGCGGAGGGTTCCCATTTAATTCTTTCCTCTGTAGCTTAAACTTCCCTGTAACAAGGAAGGAGTGTGTCACAGTTGGATTAAAATTAATCTTCTTGTATTCCCAAGTTTAACAAAGGGCATAGTTGCCTTTCTTTTCAACTTATCTACATGCTGTGTTTGTGAAGGCAGAGTTATTAATGTATTAAAAAGGGAAAAAGAACAAACTCTAACAGAGTATTAGTGCGTTATCCAGAAAGCCAACTGACCTACCATTTGTTTCATTATGATAACTTGGAACTGTATATTTTTACTCTTGTGATCTTCAGATAAGATTTTGGAGTATTACAAAAAAACCTATTCACCCACATTCTTGTGGTCCAGGAAAATAGCATTTTAATAACTTTTAAATGAAATACCAGACTGTTTCCATCTTGATAAAACCAATTACGACAAAAAGATGACTTTCCCCCCAGCAGGAAAAGAAAGATGTATAGAGGACATGCCAATAAGAATAATTATAAATGTTATCTCAATGTAAAAAATTTTACATACAAACCAATATATTTTTGCTATAATAGCATATGTGAATAACGTCTGAATAAATTTAAAGATTACATCAATAGAGGTAAATTATTTGAATGAGCGTTATCTTTATTGTGAATAGGCCTATGTATCTGAGCAAAATTCTTCAATATTTCATTCAAGTATTCCTTCTGTATGTCATATTTGTGGCCATAGTTCCTAAGTGCTTTACAGAACTACAGAGATGCCTGAGAAACAGGAGTCACATGTGATCATTTGACATGGTACATCATCTTCGAGGTTATAAGGAAAGAGAGAGAAAGAGACAGAAACAAGTGAGAGAAGATGAACTGCAGAGAAGGAACCAAAGAAATGTGTCACTGCAATGCTTTCATTCCATCAGAGCTGTCCAAAAATAGAAATGAGACTGCCTCTGGTGATTCCAAGTTCTCCATCACTAGAGGTCTTCAAATAAAATCTGGGTGACTTCTGGTCAGGGATGTTGAGTCTGCTCATGTACAGACGGGGCAAGATGACTTGGGATCATTCCAGCCCATGAGTTACAATTCACATATTTGTTTGTACTATTGAGTAGATTTTAAATGAACAGTTTTCATCTTAATAACAAAACAGTATATTACTCCATTCTACATAGTTAACAAGAGGTTAAAGGTGGTTATGATTCGGGGGGGGTGAGGTGGAGAAAGAATTGTTCTTTTTTTAAAAAATATTGCCAATGTCTTTTATCTTCTAACTATTTCACATTAGATAATAGTGACTAGACATTTGAGTTAAGAAAATTTCGCATTAATTCATTTCAAGATTTCAAAATACATGAATTTGGTATTTGTTCTTAAGGTTTTGTTTGTCACGTCAGAAAAAATTAAAATGTAAAGAAGAAAAATTGCTAAGGCATGTTTCAAAAAGGCCTAACTCAGGCTGAGACTATATAAATTAGATATTTTTTGAAAGCTTAAAAACTAGACATAATATCCTTAAATCCAATCTGTGCTGACTGGTGGCATCCTTATAAATATAGAGGACAGTGCAACACTCTGGGGACCAAGAGAACTAGGTTCTAAATACCTCTGCTCCTAACTGTCTGATTTAGGGCAAGTTACTCTCTATGGCTGTGTTTGTCATGGTGAAATAAGCAGGACCAAAATCCTTTGTTCACATTGGCTCATCTCTCCAGCAGAATCACATAGCCACAGCCTGAAAGCATCAGTTTCCTTGTTCCTGATGTATTAAAGAAAATGGACCAATATTTCTGTTCTCTCTTGAAATCATTAACTTTTGTAAATGGAAAGGACCTTAGAGATCATCTTTTGTGTCAAGATAATCTTTAGATAATGTAAAGATAATAATAAAATCATATCTTAAAGAAAAGAATACTGAGTCTCAGGGAAATTATGACTTGCCCACAATCATACAGCTCAGAAATGGCAAAGTCAAACTAGAACCCAGATTTCCTGAATCCTTGTCCACTGTTCCTTCTGGTAAACCATTCTGCCTCGATTGTGCAAATGTGCCTCAGTTTCTACAAATGAAGAAAAGATTTTATTGATACTAGTAGGCCCTAGTCAAATGAAATTCTCAGTGTAGACACACTGACTTTTCAGAAGAAAAGTACTAAATCTAAAATGTGCTTGTTGTCTTTCTGGATATTTTAGGAAATATTGTTTGTTTGTTTAAATGTGATACCAATACATACTAAGGGAAATATAAATACAAAGAAGGGCATTCATGCTCAAATAACTGGAATAATGCCTGTTTGAAATTCCTTTAATATTACACCTGCTTGTGAAGGGTATGTTAATTCTTTGGCATTGATTGCTGTTAATTTTTAAATGACATTCCAAAAGCTATAGATGCTTTCTGAATATAAAGATTGTATAGACTACAGAATTCTAGTGTTCTTTTTCCAAAATGTTATTAAAGTTGCATCTCTGGTGTTCTGATGTTTCTTTAAATCATATTTATTCTAAGGTCATGAAAGAATGATAGGATACCTTCAATTTTCTAAAACCTACAGCACTGTAATATAAAGAGAACCCATAATAGGCATAAATTTGACAGGCTTATGTCTAAGCTGCCAAAAACAAAATCGGAAGGGAATTCCAATGTAAACCTAAAACACTGACCTTGACTATAAAAATACCAATGCTAAAACAGAATATTGCATAATATTTTCTGTTGCAGAACCTTAGAAGGCCCATGGCACTTTAAGGGCTAGCTCAAGTGGTGGGGCATATAGGAGTTATTGGTTCAGGCATTTATTTCTTTAACTTTCAGCCTCCCCAGTCCTCACCCTTCATCTCAGGTCATAGCAAAAGCTTTGTGAGGAGATCAGAAAATTATGTTAGGTTGGAATAGCTATTCAACTGCCATTTTTCAAACTACCTACCAAGATATTAAGGAGAGGTACTGAGAAGAGAACTAAAAATTGGTTGATGGTTCAGAAATTATGTTTCATCTCTTTTCTAATGAAATAGTGTCAATTTGGAGCCTATGTCTGAGATCCACTGAACTTTCACAATGAAATTTCAGTAAGATGTAAAATGCTTAACATTTTGCATGACTTTAAATAATAAAATAGTCCACAGGATACTCCTTTGTGTCAGGAAGGATACAGAATGAGTTTTCATTTCTTCAGGGGATTTTTAAATGAAATGTCACAGTACCAATGTACATGTACTAAATGTAAGTAACGTTTCATATTTTATTTAATATGTTATGTATCCATTTGGCCAATCAACACCCTGGGAGGCTAAGATCAACTCTTTGTTGTAGATAGTTCATGTTTTGCTAACATTTCATTTCATTGCTATTTCAGAATGATGGACTACTGTATCAAGTCACATGAATGATTATTTTAGGTTCCTCTAATATGTGATTAGAGTATAATAATAGACACTCCCATATCATACAAGCTGTTGTTTAGCATTTTCAGTTGTGTCTGTTGCTTTATGATGTCCATTGGAGTTTTCTTGGCAAATACTGGGGTAGTTTGGCATTTCCTTCTCTAGTTCATTTTACAGATGAGAAAACTGAGGCAAACAGGATTAAGTGACTTGCCCAGAGTCACAGCTAGTAAGTGTCAGAGGCTGGATATGAACTCAAGAAGATGAGTCTTCCTGACTCAGGGCCTGGCACTCTATCCACTGTACCACCTAGCTGCCCACAGAAGCTATAACATAGTAATAGAATAGATTTATGAAGGAGGATGGTAAGACTCTCCAATTTTAAGAGGACCGACTCTGCTTGCCATTCTTGGAGGCAGAAATAAGGACTAGGAGGTCTCTTAAACTACCTTTCTACCACTATGATATTCTGAAAACAAAGAGGGAGATAATTTTATGTAAGGCCAGGAAAGATCCTGGTGATCATAATGTTTTAAATGTGCATTACTAAGGACAACTGTTTTCACAAAGTAAATTCGGCAACATTCAAATTGGAAAAGTACAGTACACAAATGCTGTTCAAGATAGGACCATTAATGAGCAATATGATAAAAATGGAAAGCAAATGGGTTCATATCATGCCTTTGTCCATTAATAATAGCTGATAATAACAGCTAGCACTCATGATGCTTTAAAGTTTGTAAAATACTTTACAAATTTAATCCTTACACGAACCCTGGGAAGTAGATGCTATTATCCCTAGGGATTTAACAGGTGAGGAAATCGAGATAAAAGTTGAATTAATTGCCTAGGGTCACACAGCTAGTATCTGAGACCAGAATTAAACTCAAACCCTCCTGGTTCCATGTCCTGCACTCTATCCATAATCATCTTTGTCAAATCACTTACCCTCTTTGTTCCTCACTTTTTTCATCTGCAAAATGAGGAGGCTGGACAAGATGGTCACTACAATCCCTTCAAGCTCTAAATCTCTATTACCATATAAATTGTATACATTAAAAAGGTGGGTCACCTCTTACTTGGCTCAACTATATATACTTTGTTTTATTGCTAAGTTTGGGTAGTCACAGAAATAAGTATTCAGTATTTCCGTGGACTAGACTTTTGTCTAGACATTTTGTTATCATTTCACATGCATGTAGCTTTTGGCACTTTGCTAGATATCTTCTGACTCAGTAATTAATATAGCATTTTATTAGGCATTTTATAGATGAGCTATAGAGATGATAGGAAGTTACATATGATTTCATGGCTGCTATCCTCACCATCATCATCATTCCTACTAGGTAATTTAATGAAGCCTCAGAGTGAGTCTGACTCTAGTTGTATTGCTGTGGGCAAGTCGCTTAACCTTTGTGGACCAGTTTCCTCATCTCCAAGTTCCTTTCAATTCTAAAATCTGATAAATGCACTCCCCAACCAAGGGCTTAATGAATACTCATAAAAGTGTCACCTCAAGTTGTTGCAGAGAGAGCTTTGGGCTGGGTACCTAACTGGGTTCTTATATCAGCTTTTCTCTTAAAGAGTTGAATAATCTTGGGTTAACAATTTCTACTCTTTGAAACTGAGTTTTTACACCTGAAAAATTGGGAGGCTAATCTAGATGATCTCTGATACCTTCCAATTTCATTTTTGTGATGTACCATTCCATGAAATACATATGGGTTGCATATGACGGCCTTTTCCTCACTGTTAAGAATCCATATAAATGGTATTTTTTTTTGAGAATCTGCTTTAATACAACTCACGTACATAGATAATTAAAAGTTAACTAAATACTCTTATTTTTCTAAAATTTTTCTTAGATAATAAAACAGCAACTTGAGGAAGGCATTTGAAGGTTAACAAACCAAGGGAATTGTCTTTGGAAGAAAGGAATAATTATAACATTGGTAGACATACATTGCTGACTTCTGTATTTCATGGACAAATAAAATAGCATGTGTATATGGGTAATGCTGTTGGATTCCTCTTGGGTGACATCACTGAACATTGTTTCCTAAATCATTTAGGAAGAAGATAAGCATCATTTTTCTTCTATATATGATGTAGAATCAGATTAATTTGTTGACTCAAGGAAAGCCAGTTATAAAAAGATAGGCATCATTTGTCCTCCATATGTAATGAAGAATCAGATTAGCTTGTTGACTGTAGGAAAGCCAGTCATAAATTGGTCTGATATCTCCTTTCCATGGAGTGAAAGAAAAAAGTAGTGATAGTACTTTGACATCTGAAGAATAATGCAAAATTCCAATTTATTTGGGATATGTTTAGGTTACAAAAATGACATGGTTATCAGCAAGTTTTTACTAATATCACTTTAAATGTGAATAACATAATAAATATTAATACTGATAATCTGTACTACACAAATAAGGCAATTTTTGAAGAAGTAGTATGACAGCAAAGAAAATACAATAGAGGCCATGAGGAAATAGTTATATAAATGTGTATAAGAGCAAAAAAAAGAAATGATCCTAGAAATACTAAATGATAGTGATAGTATACCTTAAAAAATCTGCTGGAGATAAGCATTTATTGTTTCAGTCAAAATGTCAGAAAACTGTTCTAAAATTGATTTGATTTTTTTCCTGAGTTCATAGGAAACCAAACGGGCACTATACTCTTTGCAAATATACAATATGCCCAAATGTTGCTTGGAATTTCACTCTGGACAAGACCAGTCATCATATTGAATTTTTATAAAGGTGATAGGTACAAGAAGGCATATCATATATATGTGGTAACTTCTTGTACACATGACTATATTCTATTTTGATTAATGACAGTAAAGAGAAAAGTAGGCTCTGCAGAAGTTGTTGCTGAAGACTGAATAAATAGCAATCTGGACTGCTCATTATCCTGGGAAATATGTGCTGAAGCTTCCGCAGAGGTGTCAAGCTCATATTGGCCTCATTAGCCATCATCAGTGCTGTAGATAAGACAATCATGGAAGATAGCATCCTCTTCTAATGAGAGATTGCCAAAGAAGAGATTACTATCATTTAGAGAGGGAAGAGTGGCTCCCATGTCCTATAATGAGATGAAGAGGACTTTGGTATTTTGGTTTTTCACTTTAAGAGCTCTTGAGTAAGTCCAAAATATGTGATTAGCTGGGTGTAAAAAGAGTAGGTGATCTGGTTTTGAGAGAAGAGATTTATGTATCTCAAGTACTGTGATAAGTAGCATTCATGAAAGAATTCATCTAAGGACAAGGACCAAAGTGTTTGAGGCCAAGTTATATTATTTAGATGAGAAAATATTTCAGGTTGGAGTTAGTCTTCATTACATTAAAGTGAGCTCTTGAAGTTATCTGTTATGGCAATATAAGGAAGTCAGGGGAAAAATACTCAGGTTTTATTTCTGGACTAAAAGGTTTCTGTCTCTAAAATCATCTATCTTGTGGCATCTTTCACAAGTACTAATTTTTCATGAAGTTTTGTTTGTGGAGAGAGTCATGTATGTCAACATTTGTGCCAATTTACTGAAATAAAAATGGTATTTTTCTTTATAAGGCTTTTCAATAAATGTCTAAGCAAATAGTAAGCATGTTGTTGGGTCATGCCCCAGTCAGAATATATTTATATGTTATTCTTGAGATGAATCAGAATCACTGAAGTGAGTCATGGATTAATCCTAACTCTGGATAAACATCTCCGGATAAGAGACTTTTTTTTTTTCAGAAAGTGAAAGGTGGATAAATTCGGGGCTAAAGCTAAGTCATTAAAAAAACATGGGGAGAAAAACAGAAATAGGCAGAGAAGAGTGGTAGAAATCTCATTGGCCTAGAAGTCAAGAGACTGGCTTTGGTCTAGCAAGGTCCCTATCTAGTTGTATGTTCATTCGACCAAGTTATTTAACCTCTGTGAGCCTCTCTGGCTTCATCTGCAGAATAAAGAGGTTGGAGTAGTTGATATCTAGCATTCCTGGCATTCATATTCTATTACATTTTATCTAATGCATCCAAAGGTCAGTTAGTATTTTGTCAATGTGTCTATTTTCCTCAAGCCAGTGGTTGAAACTCTTTAAGTTCTTATATATTTTTTAAAAACTAGAATGGCCCCGAATTTCCTTACATTGGATATCCTGCTACTCATCGCATGCTAGTAGCTCGTTCAAAACTTAATTGAGAAGAAAGGAATAGCTTAGCCATGCATAAAAAAGTACAGAGACAAAGGCAATGTCATATTTACATCCTTTCCAAACTCATGTCATTAAATTTCTACCAAATTCTGATCATACTTCAATTTTTAAAAACCCAGGCTAGAAGTGAAAATATCTTTTTGTTTTGTTTATCAATTGATGTTAACTCACTGTATGACTTTGGGCAAGTGACTTAGCTTCTCTGGTCCTCAGTTTCCTCATTTATAAAATTATAGAGTTGCACTAAATAATCTCTAATGGCCTTTCCAAAGCTACTATCATAAAATTCAATCATTTCTCTGCCACGGGGACTATAGGAGATTCCATGGTTCATATCCCAGTCTGCTTTGGCAGTTACCAATAGAAAGACCACCTAATGATTAAATGGTTCAGGAATAAGTAAATATTTCTGGGTTCATATTATGTCCTTATTTGCTATGTTCATCTGTAAAAGGGATTAATATGCTGGGAGTAGAGAGGGAAGGAGAAAGGGAATTTAAAAAATGAAATGAAGAATGATACAGGAGAAGGAGATGGATCTGAAATCACCTATGTTCAAATGCTGGCTCTGCCCTCTTGCTGCCTTGGAATAGTCATGTCTCCTCTCTGCACTTTGGTTTACTTGATTACAAAATAGGAAGAAGAAACTGTGGACTTGATGACTTCTAACACCCTTCCCAGCTCTAAATCTATGATCTTATTTTTAGTTATTTCAGTACATTTAAAGATGCACTGGGGAGGACTGGCTACCTAATTTCTGGACCACCCAAGGACCTTCACTTCTCTCTTTTTTCTTTTTTTCCATCTACAATTTGACCATGTCATCGAACTCTCAGGCCCCTGTTACAAGATAAAGGAAGGGCGAAAGATGATGATATTCATATTGATTTTGCTACAGCTTAGAAACTTCGACAAAACAAAAACTATGGGAGGTTAAAATTAATGGTCACACAACGCTTAGTGGTTATCCATGTACTTCATTCATCTCTATTTCTCATTATCACTGAGGATTAAGATTTTATATAGCTTACTAACTTGGGTCACACTCCAGCCAGGCAAGGCTATGTAACATTTAGGCATTATGTGTCACCATTGTCTAGCCCAAGGGTTCTTAACCCTGGCATCCATAAAAGTATTTGTCTTAATTGATGATTATATTTCATTGATTTCAATTGATAGTTATATATCAATGATTTCCTTTGTGATTCTATGTATTTTATTTTATGCAGTTAAAAACATTCTGAGAAGAGTTCCATAGACTTCACCAGCCTTCCAAAAGGGTCCAACTCACCAAAAAAAAAATTAAGAACCCATCTAGTCAATGAGTAAGCTTAAAAAAATTGCCATCCTCAAAAATGATTGTGACGATATTTATGCTATGCTGTGTTAATGCACTGTAATCTTGCACTACTTTGTTGCTTTTGTTGTTTTTTTAAGCAAACACTGAAAAAAAATACCCAGAAACAGATGCCAAATGTACAGTTTGTAAATTAATATTTTGACTTGGATTTCATTACATTGTGACAATAGTGTTAAGATATAAACTGTGATTGTAACGTATCGTGATGTTGTCCGTAAGGGCCATTCCAAGCACATTAACTAGTCATCTTGATTTTTTTTATAAATATAAAGCCACACATTAATCAGAAATTACTTTTCTACTTATTTTTCTGTAGAGTATTTTTCCACATTTAAAAGTGACATAATTGTTTTATATTGAGCATCAATTTTCCTTTAGAGTACTTATTTTAGTAACCAATGCACATTTAAATGCAGAAGTGTTGGAAAAGAAAGATGCTAGCGGAGATACTCAAATTAGGTTTATATTCAATGGAGAAATAGAGAGGACTGGTGAGTCCAGCATGTTCTATCAGGAGCATTTACACACTGCCAGTACTCAACTCCAAACCACCTACAAGCTCCTCCTTTGAATGTGTGTGCATGACTCAAGCCCTTTCAAAAGCTCATTGTGAGTGTTTGGTTATGTGAAACATTAGCTTTGATGCCAATGGATCATTTGCCAGTGTTGTTTTGGTTTTTTACAGTTTTGCAGAGAAATGTGGTAAATTTTCCAGCCTACCCCAATCCTCTATC
Source organism: Phalanger gymnotis (assembly GCA_028646595.1). Taxonomy (NCBI): domain Eukaryota; kingdom Metazoa; phylum Chordata; class Mammalia; order Diprotodontia; family Phalangeridae; genus Phalanger; species Phalanger gymnotis. Next base: position 147,803,865 of record CM053627.1, on the reverse strand, counting down.
TTGGGGTACTATGTTGGACATGTGTTTGCAGCAATTTGGTATTAAGAAATACCAAAAGATAAATAGTTCTCATTAATCAGTTCCATATTACAAATCCATTGGTTCTGGAAGCTTTTTTTTTACAATAAAGAAGTGTTACTCTCCTGCCAAAATCAAAGGCCTAAAACAAAAATTAAGTCGGGGAAAATATGCAGGCCTACTTTACTACTACTACTGACAAACACGTGAAACCAAATCTATATAGCACAAAGTGGAGTTGACAAATAAATGGCAAGGAATATAGTCAATCTGCATCATTTGGGTCAAAGAAAGAAAGAAATCCCCAACAGTCTGTTTTCCACCCATCGCATGGGACATTTAGGCCAAACACAGGGATTTTTTTGAATTATCTAGTTATTTTCAGATATGGACATCTAGCCTGAAAATGCTAGTGATGTTCAGAGGTACTTAGTAATAATAAAAATGACTATTTTCAGGGGCATTTGGGGAAAATAATATACTTGACAACTGCCAATATAGAAACATCCTGTGCAGTACTTTCGAAAGCATTCTTTTTTTAAAAAATCATGTCTAGATCTTCCGTTCCCCCCAAGGAAACTAGTCATTTACCAAAATCGTAGAAACATCTGTGTTAACTTTACATTGTTAGAAGAGAATCTTATTGCTACATTTCTAAAAATAAATGGGGTAATCCTATTTATTTATAGAATATAGGTTACTGTTGAAATCATTTTAACTAGTTGGGTAAAAGGTAAAAAGATCTTATAGCCAATGTTCCAAAAAGAAAAAAGATGCCAATAAAAAAATTTCATACACAGTAGAAGAATGTCAGGCCAAATGATGAATCAGCGGCTATGCCATCCATATAAATACAGACAGGGTCGAACTGTCCTCCAGTGTATCTGATGTATATATCATTGAACAAACAATGACCTGGACCTTTCCTTTTTTTCCCCTTGGAGTCAACTGTATTCCTAATGTTGCAATCACATGTATATAACATCTAGTTTTTTAAAGGCAGCTAAGCTAACTTGGGTGACATGTTTTAATAAGCCATGAAAGGCAAAATGCCAGAGCATATCTATCCATTCTGTTACTCCTCAGAGAACTCTTGTTTGATCCATAATTAAAGCTCTGTTCGAGCAGGAAATGACATCTGAAATGCTTTTCCCTCAAAACTCTTGTTGCAGTGTGGACCCTGCTCATTGAAGTCTTTCTGGACTTAGTAAAGAAATGGAGTTATTGCTATACTTTTAATTTTGTGACATTTTATTCACATGTCAATACTGGCCTCAGAAATGCATACTTGGATCCCAGGAGGTGTACGGACCTTTGTCAAGATCTCTCAGTCTTGTTGCAAAAGATAATCTCCTTCTAGGAGTCTCATTTCCTGCATTACTTGTAAACTCCTCACTGAGTTAGCTCAGGAGTCATCTCTAAAGAGTAAACACTGGATGTGTAAATAACAATGTTCTATACATACCTAACAAATTGCTGTAATGGGTATATTTAAAATAAAAGGAAACAATTTAAACATACAATTGTTGCCATTGGTTATTTAGTACATTTCCAGTTGTAGTTATTCATCTCTGGAGATCCATCAGCACTTGCATGCACCATCAGATTCCCTGTGGCTTGTAAGTGTATTGAATTAATTACTTCAGAACTAAATATAATTCATAGATTACATTTTCAGAGTTTAAACATGACAAAACTCTAAATCAAAGAAAGATAGTCATGCTACAAGATAATCATTTTTACAATATTACCATCCATTTCGTCCTCTGCCCTTCAATCACCTTGCCCTTTAGAATTTCCTCCCCTAACTCCCTTGATGTTAATAACCTCCCCTTCACCCCAAGTCTCTTCCTCTCCTATTCTTTCATCATCTTAGCACTGACAGAAAATTGATTCCCTCTGGAGTACACTTCTGGCCATCCTCCCCAATATCAGATATTCTCTAATATTGCATAAAATGAGATAATATTCAAAAAACATTTTCCAAATGTTAAAGTACTATGTAAGTGCTAACTCTTATTATCATTAACAATAGGTATATCTTTGTTGTCATTGCAACTTCCATATCCTCTCTCCATCCTCATCACTCAGCAACCTCTCCCATTCTACTGTGAGCCCTTTGAATGCAGGCTCTGTCCATGTTTTCTCTTTGGATCCCCAGATATTCACAGTGTTTGGCACATAGTAAGTACTTTCATATGCTCTATCTGAGTTAGATGATAATTGAGCTAGTTGGATTTTGAACTGAGTGGAAGTCCCGACCTAAGGTCTATTCAGAAATAGGTCAATATCAGCTTGGCAAGAGTTATCTAGTTGATTGACACTGTAGCGTGTGTATGTGTGTGTGTGTGTGTGTGTGTAAATACATGCTACATACTATACATAATATACATTTATGTACATATAAATATATGTCAATGGTATGATAAAAGCTAAGGTATCTTAGGCTGCGTTAAAAGAGGTCTAATTCTCAAAAAACTAGGCAAAGTGATAGTCCTGGTCAGGCTACATCTAGAGTCATATTTTAAAAAGGACATTTTTAAGGTAGAGAGTGTCCACGAGAGAGTAACCATGATGGTAAAGAGCTTTGAGATCATGCCATATGAAAAGAAACTAGAGTTTAGCCTATAGAAGACAAGACGTAAGGGAAATATGGTATCTGTCCCCACATATTTGAAGGGCAGCCATGTGAAAGAGCGATCACACTTATTCTTCGTCACTTCAGAGAGCAGAACTAGGAGTGATAAGTGAAAGCTGCAAAAAGGCAGATTGAGACTTGATGTATAGAAAACTTTTTAACAATTTTTAACAATGAGACATGTCCAAAAGTGGATTAAGATGCCTTAGGACATAAAGTGTTTCACCCCCAATTAGAAATTCTAATAAAGATTGCCTGATCACTCCTCGTAGGTTACAGAAGGGATTCCTATTCGGATATGGTCTGTCCCTTCACATTTTGAGATTTTATGATTCAATAGTCCTATATTTTTATAATTCAGATGCCAAAGTTCTTCCCATTTCTTCCTTTTAACCACTCTCTTTTTCCACCTTCAGTCTTAATTCTCAGAATTACTTATTTATTGGTGGTGAGGTCGACCTGCCAAATTCAGTTGTATAAAATGACTAGATGTTTTATTTTGCCTGGAAATTTTCAGTTGATGATGCCCTGTAATAGGTGGAGAAAGGTTCTGAAATGTTTCTCCATTGTTGACATACTTAAGAGCAGCGATTGCTATGTGTGTTTCTCATCCAGAACTAATGGTAGTTCGCAAAGTAATTCATCATATCTACAATTCTCAGAAACTTTCTTGGAGCATAGAACTGGTTTGGGGGAAGGCTATATCTTTCTTTCCTTCCCTATATAGCATGTAGATTTTAGTAATGGAGGGGATTATTCAAGGTGAGAAGTACTAGTACCATTCACAGGCTCTGCTTGATAAATATATTGAAGATTATCTTCATTTTCTCCCATGAGCTGGGTGGAAAGAGAATCATGTGACCGTTGGCTGGGTAAATCCAAAGCTGCTAAGCCACTAGGCCAAATCTCCAGAATTATCAGAGCAGTGCTGCTCTCTCCTATACACAGTGGGAAATTGCCTTTGGTGGGAAAGGATCTTTAGAATTCAAACAGGTACCCAAATGTTCCCTGGGGCACAGAAGTTAAATAGCATGCCAAAAAGTGATTTTACCAATCCCGATTACTATGGGTGCAATTATGTCAACCATTTACACCACTATTACTACTATGCTCAGGGGCCAATTTTTTAAGGGTTTGAGGCATAAATGGTGGGTGTAAATAGGCAGCAACATATAATTAACAAGGAATTTCAAAAAAGAACAAGAGTAAAGGACATTATCAAGGAAGTGTATGACAAAAAGAGAAGGTGGGCCAATCATGTGGCAGGAGTGAGAGCTGACAGATGGATAGTCAATAGCCTTGAAATGTTGAAAGTAAGAAATGTTTCCAGCATGTTGTATAGACTCCTTATGGGAAACCTGGGAAAACATGAGTGGGCAGGTATGACTGGATAGGATCTTCACTGTCTTAGAGCCTTCAGATCACTATCAAGAACCCTAGACTGAAGGTTACACTTAAATATAGTGCCCCAAAGGATAACCAAAGGCTAGCCACCTTTTGCTGTAGCATGTCTTGACAGGAAGAGCACAAGATGCTAATGCATTCTCCATGGCTTCAATGCCAGTCATTGCTTGCTGGTCAACTTGCTGGTGAGTTAGTCTTGCCAGTATCCTGAAAACTCCCAAACTGATGAGATTATAGATTTGGGTGTTTGAGTAAAAGTATAAATAAATGACAGCTCATATGACCACTCATCAAATGCCATTTTTATTTTAAAATTTTTATGATGTTTCTTACTCTATACTTAACAAAACATAAGATGAGCTTTTCCACATATTAAGTAGATGTCAAAAATCATAAAACAGAAAAGAAGATAATGCATGAAATTGTGAATCTATATTATGGCCAACTTGTTTTTTTAAGGATATAATAAATTCATCATGTTTTCAAAGATGTCCTGCTTGCCTATGTTTTCCTCCTCACTTCATTCTCTTCTCTTCTACGTATTTTAAAAAATTGTTTTAATGATCCATTTTTTGTCCTTTTTTTCTTTTTCATGTTGGTAACTCTATTTCTACCCTCCCCTACACACACAAACATATACACAGACACACAGCTCTTTCAGTGGAAAGAAAGAATATAAAACCCTTGCATCTGATTGGCATAGTCAAGTAAAAGAGATACTTGCCTTGGCCATGCACAAAGATGACTGGCTCCTTCTGTATCTTTAATTTTTCACCTCCATGTCAGGAAAGAATAGTGTATTTTTACTAATTCTTTGGAATCGTGGCTAGAAATTGCATTGACCAGAGCTCTTAAAGTCTTTCAAAGTTGTTTTTTCACAACATTGCTATTGAATACATTGTTAGCACAGCAATATTCCATTATATTCATATAACATAATTTGTTCAGTCATTCCCCAATTGATGGGTACCCAGTTCACTAAGTGCTTTAATCAGCATCTTATGTTTGAGAGCTTTGAAACCATTGTGGAGAACACCAGACTGAGAGTTATATTACAGTTATGATAAAATAAAATTAAAATTAAATATAAAATAAAACTCTAACCCCCAAAGGATACCCAGTCTCATTTTGCTGCAACATATCATGACAGGAAGAGCACAAGGTGACAAGTCATTCCATATAGGTGAGCCTCCATGCCATCAGCACTGGTGAATTATGAAGAATAATGGTCTTTCCAGTATCCTGAAAACCAGAAAGGCTCTGGAGTAAGGCCAAAATTAGACTCAGGTTTCCATTGCCAGTTTTGGAATCCCCCAGCTATGTCCTTGGAGTTGCTTTCATTTAGGAGGAACCTCCAATCAATAACCGTAGGAAGATTCTGGGGCTCTTGTGCAGAGGCTGAACCTACAAATGGACTGAAATTCCCCAGGGAATTATTCCACTGTCGTTGTCCATCTCTCTCTCTCTCTCTCTCTCTCTCTCTCTCTCTCTCTCTCTCTCTCTCTCTCTCTCTCTCTCTCCCTCCCTCCCTCCCTCCCTCTCTCTTTCTCTCTTTCTCCCTCTCTCTCTGTCTCTCTCTTTCTCTCTTTCTCTCTCTCTCTCTCTGTTAGACTCTTTCCTGATGCCTAAAATCATGTCCAAATTCCCTCATTCCCAATCAGAAAAAAACCATCACCATATCCTACCATGACCTCTGGCTATCATTCTCTATTTTCTCAGCCAAAATTCTAGAAAAGTTGACCATACTTGTTGCCTGCACTTCCTCTCCTCTCATGCTTATCTAAATCCTTTGAAATCTCTTTTTGACCACATCACTCAACTGGCAGTTTTTTAAGTTTTAAAGTTTTCAATGATATCTTAATTGTCAAATTTAATGTGGTTTTTTTCATTGCCCAGCAACAAATGACACTTGCTAACCATCCTCTCCTCCTGGATACTCTATCCTCTATTTTTTTGGTGGCACTGCTCTCTCTTGGTTCTCCTTCTGTCTTCCCACTCCTCAGTCTCCTTTGCTGGAGTTTCAACCGTGCCACTCACCCCTAACTGTAGGCATTCTTCAATGTCCTATCCTTGTCTTTCTTCTATTTACTTTCTGCATTCTTTCATTTGGATAATATCATCATCTATCATGTGTTTGATTATGTCTATGCAAATGAGAGCCAGATCTATGTCTAAGCTCACTCTCCTGAGCTCCAGTACCATATCACGACCTGCCTGTTGTGTATTTCCAACTATCTATAAGCATCTCAAACACAATGTGTACAAGACAGAATTCATTATCCTTCTCCAAAACCCTCCCCTTTTACCAACTTTCCTACTACTTTTGAGGGCACCA
>CM053627.1:147759600-147796970 GCA_028646595.1 Phalanger gymnotis | reverse complement strand
CATTAATCTAGATACCCTTCTAACCCCCTATCCTATTCTCTCACCCTCTTATTTCTTTATAAATTTAGAAAATGTTTATTCCCTTCTAAGTGTATATATTGTTCTCTCTTTAACACAGATCTCCTGTGGATAGGATTCCCTCTAAAACTCCCTCCCTTATTCTCTCCTCCTTCCCTATCCCCTTTGCTTTCTTTCTTTCTGAAATTTTTATGTAATGTTCTCTTTTTCATCCATTCTCAATAACATAAGGGTTGCAGAACTATCAGCCGTCCTCCCATTCCTCTGTATCAATTCTTCCTCTCACGCCTCATTTGTATAAGATATTTATCCACTTTACCTTTTCCTAGATGGTATTACTTTTTAGAATCAGCACTACTCCAATCTTTCTTTTGAACTACCCAATTACTAATTACAATCTTAGAAATACAGTTTACATTTCCTCATATAAAAAACAGACTGTTTGTCCTTATTCAGTCCTTTGTAATTTGTCTTTGATGTTTACCTCATATTTCTCTTGGGTCCTGTATATCAAATTTTCTATTAAGTTCAGGTCTTTCTGCAAAAAATCCTGAAAGTCTGGCAATTCATTGAATATCCATTTTTTTATTCATGCTTAACTTTGCTGGGTATGATATTTTTGGCTGCAATCCCAGTTCTTTTGCTCTTCAATATATAATGTTCCAAGACCTATGGTCTTTTAGTGTAGCCACTGCTAGGTCTTGTGTTATTCTAACTGTGACTCAGTTCATGTTTTTCCATGCTTCTCCATGTTTATGGTCATTGTTTCTTACAACTCAGTAATGTTCCATTACACTCATGCACCACAATTAGTTTAGCCATTCTCCAATCAATGGACATCTACTTTGTTTCTTCTTTGTTACCACAGAAAAAAGCTGCTATTAAAAATTTGGTATATAGGGAGGCTTTTTTTTTTTCATTATTTACTTTTTTGTGGTATATGCCTAGCCGTGGAGTCTCTAGGTTAAAGGGTATGGATATTTTAGTTACTTTCTTTGCATAATTACAGATTGCTACCTACAATGATTGGAACAATTTACAGTTCCACTAAAAATGGATCAATGAACTTATCTTGCCACAGCCCCTCCAACATTAACGATAATCAGTTTTGTCATCTTTGCCAATTTTCTGGGTGTGCGGTGAAACCTCGGGATTTCAATAACCTATTTACATGTGAGATTAGACATGCCTCAGTTGCAATTCAAATGCTCTTATTTTTTTTTTCTGATGTGGTATTGAGAGCAGGCCTCAAAGCCAGGAAGAGCTAGGCTCAAATTCTGCCTGATACATACTGACTATGTGACTTTGGACAAGTCACTTAACTCTAAGAAACTCTCAAAGAACATAAATTGCAGAGGAATCAACCTATATTGATAGAGGGAGTTTTCTCATCTGGAAGTTCCCTATAGCAATGAAATAGCAAAACTACTCCCTATCACTATCCTTTCTAATTTGTCATCAACTTCCATCTTTGTGCTAACAAATGGGTGATCTGACAGCACATAGTGAATTTATCCAAAATCACTTGTTCACTGGTAAGTAGATGTTTCCTATGAAAAAAATAGAATCAATTTCATTTCTTGTATTGTTATTTGATGTTTTCAATATCCAGAAGTATTTAATGAAGTATTTAATGCGCAATTGAGAGAAAAACAGGCTAATCCATCCTTGTGAAGCCATCTATTGGTTCAACTATTCTGGAAAGCAATGGAGAATTATGCTATATTAAAAAATCTAAAATTTCCATGTATTTTAACCCAGAGATCCTGAGGCTACACATACACTTGAAGGAAGTAAAAGATAGAAATCACCCTTATGCATCAAAGTATTCATAGCAGCATTTTTTTTTTTTACAATAGCAAAGAACTAGAAAAAATGCATGCTTATTGACTGGAGGATGGAGGATTGACTGGAGGAACCAATAAATCAATATTGGTTCATGAATGCAAAGGAATATTACTTTGCCATGAGGAACAGGGAACATGAATCTAGAGAACCATGGGAAGTCATTAACTGAGGAAAATAAAGTAAGGATAACTAGGAAAAGAACATAGACAATGACTACAACAACGTAAACGGAAAGAATAAACAAGCAGTAACCACAAAAACAACAAAGAAACTAAATGCTATATAATTAGAATAACCAAGCTCGACCCTGAAGGAGAGTTAAGAATATGTATATCCTCTATTGCTTTACAGAGCTGGAGGACTATGGGTATGGAGCATTGCAGAGATATACTATAATACTCAGTTGATATGCTAGTTAGCTTTGATGAACCACTTTTTAAAAAAATCTTTCTTTTTTAGTCTTTCTTATCAAAGGTGGTTATAGGTATAAAAGGGTTGAGAGGGGGGATATTCAGGAAATTAAGCTGATTTTAAAAAGAGTTATTAAAATATTTTTAATTAAAAAAGCAAAAAAAAACCTTTAAAAAATCAATGAAACTTAAAGAAGAGATTTTAGCTCCTCACAAATAGGAAATATAAGTATCAGGCTCACCCTACTCCTCTTAAACTTTTGTTAATTAAGAATGCCTGGAATCAAATTATAGGCCCCATTTGTGTGACTAAGCTGGAGGAAATCAGGTCGTCTGTCACCAAAATTTAGAATGCTGGCCGTTCTTCAAAAGAACAATGCTTAGTGAAGAGGGGCACATTTAAAGTAGGATTATTCACCAATAATTTTTAAAAGTGATGATTAAATGATAGTAATAAGTCAAATTATGCTGCAAAGATTTCTCTTTAATAAAATTTAAGTGACCTGCGTATAGATGAAAGCTGATGATCCAGGAAATATAAAAGAAATAATTTTATGAACTAAATGTTCAACATATTCAGCTTCTACTATAATTAATGAGATCAATTCCATTTTACAAGTAACTTTCCATCTTTCCACTTCCATTAACAGTTGCCTGCTTCCTTTATTTTTCTCTTCTCTGTGATACAGAAAGTAACACACAAATTGGACTTTACTCGTGCAAGAAGAGCACTAATTTGAGGTATATACCAATGGTAAAGAAAGTAAAATTGAGATTTTTAACACAATATAATAAATACGACCTCACACCTGTCATTATTACTTGGTGGGATATGATTCATGATTAGACTATAACAACACAAGATTATGCCTTGCTCAAAAAAGAAACATGCTAGAAAGAGCAGTAGTGTTATACTATACATGAAGGAAATATATTTGTAATGGCTATTCATGGAACTGAGGAAAAAGAAATATAATCAACAGCATTTGCATGAAAATAAAAGAAGAGAAAGAAATAAGTGATGATGTCATGGGATCCTATAATTCTATAGCCTGCCTATAATGATATGAATGGTTTATGATTGGATAGGATATGAATGACGAGCTACCTTCCCTTTTAGAGTCTAGAATCATCAGATCATGTAAGTGTTAAATTCTGTTGTAATCTGCATCAGGAACTCATAATTCCCTAATTCTGCTAATGGCACCATGATTTATTCATGAGTAAAGTCTTTCTGGTCTTTTTGTGAGGTTAGGGTCTTTTTATGACCTTTGCAGCATAACAAAGTGATTTACTTACAGTTGGTGCTTACTAAACATTGGTTTCAAGGTTGTCTTAATTTGCATTTCTCTAATCAATAATGATTTAGAGCATTTTTATATGACTATAAATTGTTTTGATTTCTTCATTGGAAAACTACCTGTTCATATCCTTTGACAGTTTATCAACTGTGGAGTGACTCATTTTCTTATGACAAAGTTCTTTATATATTTGAGATATGAGACCTTTATCTGAGAAACTGTAAATATTTTTTCCCAATTTTCTACTTTCCTTCTGATCTTGGCTATATTTTTGTTTTATTTGTACAGAACCTTTTTAATTGAATGTAATCAAAATTATCCATTTTACACCAAACTTTGCTCTCTATCTCATTTATTCACAAATTATTTGCCTATCTGTAAGTCTAATAAGTAATATATTCGATGGTTTTCTAATTTCATTGTAATCTCTCTCTTTATATCTAGGTCAGTTATCCATTTTCACTTTACCTTGGTAAATGGTGTAAGATATTGATCTATGCCCAGTTTCTGTCACACTGCTTTCCAGTTTTTCCAACAATTTTTACCAAATAGTGAATTCTTATCCTGAAATCTTAAGTCTTTGCATTTTCCAAATACAAAGTTATTATATTTATTTGCTCCTGTAAATTTTATGTCTACTCTGTTCTATTGATCTACCTTTCTATTTCTCAGTCAGTACCAGATAGTTTTGATAGTTATTGACTTATGGTGTACTTTAAGATTTGGTACTGCTAAACCTTCTTCATTTTTTTCACTAGTTTCTTTGATATTCTAAACTTTTTGTTCTTCCAAATGAATTTTGTTATTGTTTTTTCTAAATCAGTAAACTAATTTAATTGGGGTGGTTTTGAATATATAAATTAGTTTAAAATAGCCATTTTTATTATATTGGCTATATCAGTAAGGCAAAATTCATGACCTCGAGGATGAGTATTATAGCAAGGAACCAGGTCATCCTGTAACCTTCCCCCCCTGCTAGGTCCTTCCCATAAACAACCCTAACTCTCTGCTTGCCTGCATGCTCTCCTGCAGTTCTGAAAGCCCTTGTAGTTCTCAGAGTCCTTGCAGTATCCTGGATTCTCAGCACTCTCTGCTCTGCAGTCTCTCTGGGACACTGGCTCTTTCTCAGTTTCTACTGCCTCAATGTCTTCTTGATGCCTGCTTTTCAATTCTGTCACTCTCAGTTTGGCTTCTCTCACACTCTGGGCTTTCCTTATATATAGTCCTAGCCAGCATGTGATTGGCTAGAACTCAGTGCACATAGAATTGGCTCTGGTCTTAGCATCTCTCCTTAGGCCCTGAGGGTTTCACATCTCTTGTGACCTAAATAGCAAAAGGGTGTGGGCCTGAGGCCTCTCACCTAATAAGTAAAGGATGTAAACCTGCCTATAAATAAACTCCTAATCTAGATCTCCTAATCAAGTTTCCTTTCACTGGCTCCACCTGAGAAACTTACCTTAACTAGCTCCACCTGAGGCCTATTGAATGGGCAGGAAGGATCTTTAATCACGTTATCACCACACTGGCCCTGCCCACCCATAAACAATATTTCTCTAATCATTTAAATCTGATTTTATTTGTATAAAAAGTTCTTTATAATTTTGTTAACATAGTTCCTGGGTTTGTTTCAGCAAGTGTACTCCCAGGTATTTTATGCTGTCTAGAGTTATTTTAAAATGGGGTATCTTTTACAATCTCTTCTTGCAGGGTTTTGTTTGTGATATATAGGAATGCTGATAATTTATGTGGATTTACTTTATATCCTGCTACTTTGCTAAAATTATTCATTGTTTCAACAAACCTTTTAGTTGAATCTTTAGGATTTTCTAAGTATACCATCATATCATCTACAAAAAAAAGAGTTTTGTTACCTGATTCCTTATTCTGATTCCTTCTTTTTCTTCTTTTCTTGCTATTGCTAGGGGTTCCAATACAATATGAAATATTGGTGACAATGGTATCCTTGTTTCACACCTTATCTTACTGGAAAGGTTACTAGTTTATATCCATTACAAATAATGCTTGCTGATAGTTTTAAACAAATTTTTTATCAATTTAAGCAAAACTCCATTTATATCAATACTATCAAGTTTTTTAATAGTAATGAATGATGTACTTTTTAATCTGTACCTATTGATATAATCATATGATTTTTAAAACTTTTATTATTGATATAATCAATTATGTTAATAGTTTTCCTTATATTAAGCCATCCTTGCACTCCTAGTATAAATCCCACTTGGTCATAATGTATAATATTTATAATATATTGGTGTAATCTTTTAGCTAGTGTTTTATTTGTGATTTTTTTCATCCATATTCATTAATGAAACTGTTCTATAATTTCCTTTCTCTGTTTTTACTCTTCCTGACTTGGGTATTTGTATCATATTTGTTTCAAAAAGAAGTTTGATGGGATCCCTTCTTTACTATTATTCCAAATAATTTATTTAATATTGAAATTAATTGATCTTTAAATGTTTGATAGATTCACTTGTAAATCCATCTGGTCCTGTTGTTGTGTTTTCCTTAAGAAGCTCATTTATGGTTTATTGGCATATAGTCAGGCGAAATAACTCCTTATAATTACTTTAATTTCATCTTCATTAGTGATATATTCACCCTTTTCATTTTTGATGCTAGTGTTTTGGTTTTCTTCTCTCTTGTTTTGAAATCAAAGCAGCCAATTATTTACCTTATTTGTGTTTTTTTATAAAACCAACTCCTAGTTTTCTTTATTAATTCAATGTTTTTACATTGAATTTTATTAATATCACCTTTAATTTTTAAGATTACCAATTGAGTATTTAACTGGGGGGGTTAGTTTGTTCTTTTTCTAGTTTTTTAAATTCCATATTCAATTCATTAGTCTGCTCTTCATGTTTTATTGATGTAAGCATTTAGAGATATGTTTTCCTCTGATCACTGCTTCTGATATATCACATAGGTGTGACATGTTGTCTCATTATTGTCATTTCTTTAATGAAATTATTTTTTAAGGTTAGGTTGTTTAATCTTCAATTAGTTTTTAATCCATGTTTCTGTAGTCCCTATTAAATATAATTTTTATTGCATTGTGATCTTAAAAGGATACTTTTAATGCTTCTGCTTTTCTGCTTTTAACTATAAAATTTTTATGTACCAAAATATGGTCAATCTTTGTACAGGTACCATGAACTGCTGAGAAAAAGGAGTATTGCTTTCTATTTTCATTCAGTTCTGTCCAGATATCAATCTAAAATTCTATTCACTTCCTTGACTTCTTATTTATTTTTTTGGTTTGATTTATCTAGTCTTGAGAGGGGAAGATTAAAATCCCCCTACTGTTATTGTACTATTATCCCTCTCTACCTGTAATTCATTTAACTTTTAAAAATTTAGATGCTACAGCATTTTGGTGCATATAGGTTCAGTATTGATATTGCATCATTGTCTATGGCATCTTTTATCAAAATGTAAGTAATAATTCATTTTAACAGTGAAAAATCTGCTCTTAGGCTTTAAAAATCAACTTTATAAATATTGGTTGAGGAAAAGGGAACTAGAGAGTAATTCTTATATTAAAAAATGGAAGTTTAGTACTTAGTCTGTAGAGGAGAAAACCTAGGTAGGATATGAAAGGTGCTTGAAGAACTATCACATGGGAGAGGAATTAGATTTATGTAATATTGGAATAAAAACTTGCTTCAGATACCTACTAACTGTTTGATCCTGGGCAAGTTACTTAAATTTCTTCAACTTCAGTATGCTTGTTTATAAAATACACATAAAATAGCACTTCATAGGGTTATTGTGAGGATAAAATGTGATAATATATGAAGAATGCTTGGCAAACCATAAAGTAGATAGGTATGATATAGTAATTATAAACTTTTTCTTTTTTAAATAATATTTTATTTTTCCCAATTATGTGTAAAGACAATTTTTAACATTCAATTTTTAAAAAAAAAATTTAGTTCCAAATTGTCTTCCTTCTACCTTTACCTCTCCCCTCCCTAAGACAGTAAGCACTTTTATATAGGTTGTATATGTGCAATCATGTCAAACATACTTTTGTATTAGTCATGTTGTGAAAGAAAAAACAGACCTAAAGGAAAAAAACCATGAAAAAAATATAAAGAAAGTGAAAAACAATATTTTTGATCTGCATTCAGACTCCATCAATTCGTTATCTGAATCTGAACAGTATTTTTTATCATGAGTCCTTTGGGATTGTCTTGGTTCATTGTATTGCTGCGAATAGGAAAATCATTCACAGTTAATCATCATACAATATTACTGTTATTATATACAATATTCCCCTGGTTCTGCTCACTTCACTTTGCATCAGTTCATGTGCAAGTCTTTCCAGGTTTTTCTGAAATCAGCCCATTCATCATTTCTTATAGCATAATATTGTTCTATTACTATCATATACCACAACTTCTTTAGCCATTCCACAACTAATGGGCATCCTCTCAATTACCTTTTTTTAATTTTTTTTAAAAAAATTTAAGGATAATGACTTTTTTTCAACATCTGCTTTTATAAGATTTTGAGTTCCAATTTTTTTTCTCCCTTCCCCTTCTTCCCTCCTTTCCCCAAGATGGTAAGCAATCTGATGTAGGCTATACATGTATAATCATGTTAAACATATTTTCACATTAATCATGTTGTGAAAGAAGAATCAGAACAAAAGGAGAAAACCACAAGAAAGAAAAACAAAAAAAAAGAGAAAATAATAATGCTCTGATACACATTCATAGCATCTCAATTTTCAATTCTTTGCCACTACAAAAAGAACTACTATAAATATCTTTGTACATATAGGTCCTTTTCCCCTTTTTATGATCTCTTTGGAATATAGACCTAGCAGTGGTATTGCTGGATCAAAGGGCATACACAATTTGATTGTCCTTTGGTAATAGTTTCAGATTGCTCTTCAGAATGCTTGGATTAGTTCATAACTCCAACAGTGCCTAAGCATCCCAGTTTTCTCACATCTTTTCCAACATTTATTTTTTTCCTTTTCTATTAGCCAATCAGATAGGTGTAAGGTGGTACCTCGGAGCTATTTTAATTTGCATTTCTCCAATCAATAGTGATTTAGAGCATTTTTTCCTACAAGTATATGTAGCTTTGATTTCTTCATCTGAAAACTGCCTGTTCATACCCTTTGAACAATTACCAATTGCAGAATGACTTGCATTCTTATAAATTTGACTAAATTCTCTATGTATTTGAGAAATGAGGCCTTTATAAGAAACACTTGCTATAAAAATTGTTTCCCAGATTTCTACTTTCCTTCTAATCTTGCTTGTATTGGTTTTGTTTGTGCAAAACCTTTTTAATTTCATATAATCAAAATTATCCATTGTATACCATGTAATGCTCTCTATTTCTTGTTTGGTCATAATTTCTTCCCTTATCCATAGATCTGACAGGTAAACTATTCCTTGCTTTCTTAATTTGATTATAGTATCACCCTTTAAGTCTAAATCATGCACCCATTTTGACTTAATCTTGTTATATGGTTTAAGATGTTGTTCTATACTAGTTTCTGAAATACTGTTTTCCAGTTTTCCAGGCAGTTTTTATCAAACAATGAATTTTTCTCCCAAAAGCTGGAGTCTTTGGGTTTATAAAACACTACATCCCTATGGTTGTTTACTTCTGTGTTTTATACCTAATCTATTTCACTGATCCACCACTCTATTTACTAGCTAGTACCAAATAGTTTTAAGTATTACTCTTTGGTAATTTGGTACCAGTGATATCTGGTACAGCTAGGCCACCTTTCTTTGAATTTTTTCCCATTAATTTCCTTGATATTCTTGACCTTTTGTTCTTCCACATGAATTTTATTGTTTTTTCTAGCTCTATAATTTTTTTATAGATTGACTGGCAATGGCACTAAGCAAGTAAATTAGTTAAAACAGAATTGTCATTTTTACTATATTGACTTGGCCTACCATGAGCAATTAATATTTTCCAGTTGTTTAGATTTGACTTTATTTATATGAAAAGCATTTTGCTATTGTGTTCATATAATTCCTGGGTTTGTCTTGGCAGGTAGACACCCAAATATTTTATATTGTCTACTGTTATTTTAAGTGGAATTTCTCTTTTTTTCTTATAGCTGGGCTTTGTTGGTAATACATGGAAATACTGATGATTTATGTAGGTTTATTTCATATCCTGTAACTTTACTAAAGTTGCCAATTATTTCAACTAGTTTTTAGTTGATTCTCTAGAATTCTTTAAGTATAACATCCTATTGTCACCAAAGAGTGATAGTTTTATTTCCTCATTGCCTATTCTAATTACTTCAATTTCTTTTTCTTCTCTTATTGCTATTGGTTACATTGCTAGTATAATATTGAATAATAGTGGTGAAAATGGGTATCCTTGCTTCACCTCTGATCTTACTGGGAATGTTTCTAGCTTGTCCCCATCACAGATAATGCTTGCTGATGGTTTTAGATAGAAACTTCTTATTTTAAGGAAAGCTCCATTTATTCTCGTGCTCTCTAGTATTTTTTTAATAGGAATGGATGTTGTATTTTGTCAAAAGCTTATTTCTGCGTCTCTTGAGATAATCATATAATTTCTGTTGTTTTTGTTATTGATGTGGTCAATGATGCTGATAGTTTTCTTAATACTGAAATGCATTCCTGCATTCCTGATATAAATCCCACCTGGTCATAGTGTATGATCCTTGTGATATATTGCTGTAATTTCCTTGCTAGTATTTTATTTAAAATTTTTGCATCAATATTCATTAGGGAATTTGGCCTATTGTTTTCTTTCTCTGTTTTTGCTCTTCCTGGTTTAGGAATCAGCATCATATTTTTGTAATAAAAAGAATATTGTAGAACTTTTTCTTTGCCTGCTTTTCCAAATAGTTCATTTAGTATTGGAATTAATTGTTCTTTAAATGTTTGGTAGAATTGACTTGTGAATCCATCTGGCCCTGGAGATGTTTTTAGGGGGTTCATTAAAGGCTTGTTCAATTTTTTCTCTAAGATGAGATTATTTAAGTATTCTATATTCCCTTCTGTTAATCTGGGCAATTTATATTTTTGGTAGATATTCATCCATTTCACTTAGATTGTCAGATATATTGGCATATAATTGCACAAAATAGTACCTAATTATTGCTTCAATTTCCCCTTCATTGGTGGTGAATTCACCCTTTTCATTTTGATACTGTTAATTTGGCTTTCTTTTTTTCCCTTTTTAAAAATCAAATTAACCAAGGGTTTATTTTATTGTTTTTCATAAAACCAGCTTCTAGTTTTATTTGTTAGTTCAATGGTTTTCTTATTTTCTGTTTGATTAATCTCTCTTTGGATTTTCAGGATTTCCAATTTGGGCTGTAACTGTCTTTTGCCTCTTTTTGTGTCCCCAGCATTTAGCACAGTGCCTGGCACATGATAGATGCTTAATGAATGTTTACTGACTGACATGCTAAATCCCTTGTCAGGGATTCTATAGAGTAGAATCTTGTATCTGATTATAATGTTAATGGAATAGGAAGATCTTCCCAATCCATTAACATATATATCCTGAGGTTAGCATTTTGCTTTGGGGCTCACTCATGGGAAGAATGTTCCTGTGATTTGACCAGACCAGACTCTAGGTAGCCACTAAGAAATCCCCAGCTTTGAAATCCTAGATTTTGGTGATTTCCTCTCTGGTGACTATGTATGTATTGCTTTGGTCTGACTGTTGGAAGCCCTGTCTGTTGATCTGTGCTAATTTCTCAGATAATTAGAAGCCCTGTCTGTTAACCTGTGCTATTTTCTCTGCTGGTAATTTTTCTGTTTGTATTTTTTCTGCTTGTATTTTCTCTATGTTCAGGGCACTGACCTCTTCCCTGAACTAAGTGAATATGTTTAATTAAAGTAAGATTGTTGACCCTTTAAGAGCTATTTTTCCTTTAAAAGCAGATCAAAGAAGCAGTGCTAGCAGGCCATCCTGGGTATGCTAGAGTGCTTACTGTTACAGGTATAGAGGCGGAATAGATAAAAGAAATGTCTTTTACCTCTGGGATTCTATGAGTCTATGAACAGGGCATCAATATTCCATGAGATGAAAAATAAAATCTCTCTCTCCCCTGCCTTCTTGGTGCATCCTGCTACCATTCAAACTTGAGGGTCATTTTCTTCCCTTAAAATAAAACAGAAGAGAATAGGACAAAAACAACATTTCCTGACTAACATTGGAGGTGTTCAGAGAGAAACTGCCAGCAAAAGACAACACATGGAAGCTCAGAATTCTAGTGCTCCAGACCAGGGGTTCTTATGCTAGGGTTCATGGATCCTTTGATATTTTAAGGCATTCATGAACTTGGATGAGAACAACAATTTATTTTTTTCAATATGGTGTGTTTTCTTTATAATACTATGTATTTTATTTTATGCATTAACAAACATTATTCAGAGAAAGGATCCATAGAGATTTACCAAGCTGCAAAGGATCCATTTGACAAGCAAAAAAGTTAAGAACCCCTGGATCTAGATAGATATCAGGGGTCTATCTCCTTGGTACAAGAGAAAATGTTACGAGGAATAGTACCATATATGATTTCCCTGTAGAAAAACCTGATCATTTTTAAAAAAATGCTTTCTTCTTACCACTTACTCTCACAAAATTAATCTCATTATCCATTGTTCCCTTAGCTAGGGCACTGATGTCTGAACCACAATAGAGTAGTTACCCAAAGTACTAGAGCACAGTAACCCAGGCTTTTTCCTAGGCCCCATGTTTGTTCATCTTACAGGTTGTGAGTTCCATGTAGTGAATCACAAAGAACACAGACATGCATTCAATTAGTTGCTTAGCTCAAAGGCATCAATCAGCAGATTCACACATCCATTACCTCCTCTGGCAATACCTTTTACTCAAGCTGACTGCTATTTCTAAGACAGCAAAATTTTAAGCTAACTGATAGTGCAGGGTTTTTTCTTGATGATATAGTTGATTTCCAAGGAGATTTACTTTTGAGTAAGGGCCAATATGCAGGAAACTAGTGAGGAGAGGTTTTGTGGACTTGACCAACTTGCCAAATTCTTTCCATAAAATACTTCTACTGAAGTCCATAAATTCAGAGTCAGAGGACCAGATTCAAATCCTTCCATGGCCAATTACTACCTGTGAGACCTTGGACAAATTCTTTGACTCAGTTCCCTAATTGGTAAAATAAGGACATTAGACTGAATGGTTTCTAAGACTCCTTTCAGTTCTTAATATGACGTCAACAAATACGAATATAAAGGACTACAGCTAAACTGAGTAGCATTAATAATTGCATAGTTATTATGAATAATTGTATGTTGGAGTATAATGGTAGATGAAGTAGAGTCAGGAAGACCCAAGTTCAATTCCAGCCTCAGACACTTACTAGCCTTGTGACCCTGGGCAACTGAACCATGTTTGCCTCAATTTCCTCATCTGTGAGGTGAGTTGGAGAAGAAAATGGCAAACAACTCCAAGAAAACTCCAAAATGGAGTCATGAAGAGTCAGACACAACAAAATGACTGAACAGCAGAAAACTAGTAGAACTCGGTCTATGAAAGAAACTTGCTATTAAGTGAAGGACAGTACAAGGCTTAATTTTAGCCAAATTATTTTTGTCCAGTCCCAATTTTCTTATGGGTCCCATTTCTCTTCCCAGGCATTAGTGTACCCTTAATTCCAAAGGCCTGGATTAAGAAAAACATTGACTTGGAGAAGATGAGGAAAATGTTCAGAATTTCCCCTTCTGTTATTTGGTGGGAGGTGAGGGAATGCCAAAGTTATTAGTTTCATATCCTTGTTTCCTATACAGTTTCCTTTTAAACATATTTCTTCCACTTTTTTTGTTGTTTAAAATGATAGGATCCTAGGTCATAAAGCTGGAAGAGACCTTAGAAACCAGGTAGTCCAATTGCCCCATTTTACAGGAGTTAACTGAGGCCTAAAGGGTTAAGTGACATAGAAGATCATCTAGGAAGAAAAGCAAAAGAGCTGGTTTGAACCCAAATCTTCTGCCTTCAAATCCAGTGTCTTTTTCACTAAATAACAATATCTTTCATTAAATAAGCCTGATATTAAGTGAATGGAAATTAACGAAGTTCAGCCAAAATTAAGCAAAATATTTCCCACAATAATAGAAGTGCATCTGATATTCTAAATTGTGAAATGGAAATGGATGATGACGTGAATCAGTTCACATTTTTAAAAATGCCTATGCGTTAGGAATCAGTTAAGAATTTCTGAATTGCTCTAATTTTTTCATCTCATTTTCATGTTGCTAGGCCAAACTTTATTTTGAAAGCAAATGAGGATTTTTTTTCAGCCTATTTTGCAAAATTATTTATTGTTGTCAGGGGTAGTTAAACATCTCGTGGTTTTTAATTTATGATGATGGAAAGGGGAAGGGAAGGGAAATGTAGGGTTTTCTGAGTTAATAGAAATTCTAACCTTAATGAACAAGTTTTTTTTTAAAAGAAAAAAACAATTTCCACATCAAAAGCAGTACAAATACGTAAAATTTAAAACTGAATGAGACTAGGGAAAACAATAAGGAGGTCCTCACCTCTATTGCAAATAAAACATATGACTAAATTGCCAACTGTGAGAAAGAAGAAACAGACAGTAGTAGGAAAGAAATTCATTTTCTCTGGGTACTCTGATGGAATTATTGTCTGATGACTGACATGCCCACTAGGCCAAGAGGTCCTGTTACTGTGTTTTCCCCCAACAAGGATTTTAAAAATACAAAATTCTTCATTCTTATTACTTTTGGAGAATATGATATATCTACAGATCACAAATAGTCAAAAGCAAGCACGAGACTTTAAGGAAGAGAGATAAGACTTGTTACGTTAGCCTCTGTACCACCTCAGGCAAGTCACCTAATATTTCTGAGGCTCGGTCTCATTATCTTTAAAATGAAAGGGTTGAACCTCTAAAAATCCTTTGCAACTGTAAATATGTGATCCTGTGAAATCTCCCTTACTGGCAAATAGGTACATCTGCGTTCTCTCTCTCTCTCTCTCTCTCTCTCTCTCTCTCTCTCTCTCTCCATCTATCCATCTATCTATCCATCCATCCATCTATCTGTCTGTCTGTCTGTCTGTCTGTCTATCTATCTACCATCTAGCTAGCTAACTATATTTACTTATTCATATTATTATCATTTGTTTGTTTATTCTTAATTGTTTGCAGGTTTGAGGCGGCAGGAGCCTCTGGCCTGTGATTTTCCCCTATGTAGGAAACTCCCTCTACCAGTGAAAATAAACAACTATTCTGAAATTCCTGACATTACAGAACAGCCTGGAGAACTGGAGATTAAGCGACTTGCCCAGGGTCTAAAGTCCAGTATGTATTCAGAGGGTACTCGAACCAAGGTCTTCCTGATTCTGATGCCTATCCTCTAGCATTACATTCCATTTTAATGATTAGTGATTTTTAATGATCATTTATCCATATGAGACGAGAAATAAGTGAAACTATGACTAAATATAATTTATTACTTCCTAGGGTTGTCTCAATAAAACTATCTTGCTAAAATATGACAAATAATGCTCTTCAGAGGAGAAATATGACTATACTCACTGGTTCTTGCTGAAGCTTGTTATGTTTTTCTCTGTGCATTATGACTCTGCTTAAAGAGCCTCCTCTAGGTGACAAAATTCAGTGCTGTGAAGGGTGAACAAAAGTGATAAATGTAGTCCCTGCAAGCTCCAGCTACTCAGAACCACCCCAGCACTGAAATGACCTGGAGCACCAGTAGGTAATGCAGAAACAACCATCAAGGGACTTTGATGTTTTCTCCCCCTTTTCCTTTGCCTTTATCTCATGTGGTAGCACAATGCCGCAGAATCCATCCTTCAGGCTGGAGATACAGTCTTGTGAAAAACATAGGTAGACATTTTAAGGCTATTAAAACACCCAAATAGTTACATAAGCCCTCAAGAGACAGTTCAGGCATATTCCCCATTTCTCCCACCCCCAGTCTGAACATTGAATACAGTTATTGACATCTGTGATGGGCAAGTGTTCATGGTAAGATCCTATTATTGTCATAGAAAAGTGTCTACTTAGAGTCAAAGGGTATGGGTTCTCGTCATGACTGACACACATCAGCTATGTGAGAGTAGGCAAATTTTTCCACCTCTGTAAGCCAATGTTTTCCTGTGTATAAAATAAAGACAATAATACTTAGTGCAGAAATACTGGCTGTAGGAAACAGGGCTAAATAGTTATTTGTCATAGGAGAAATATATGTGAGTTTTAGCAGATGGTGCGATCATATGAGTCAACAGGGCAACACAATGTTTCAATGGATTTGTGACTGCAGCAATGATGCTGACTACAACCCGTCCATGTCCTTTCTTCCTATGTGACATCCTTTCCCAAGTCATTTCATAAATTCTTCCCAGAGGGTTAAACCATCAGGTTGGAAGTCTTCCTCTAGCTCTCATGATATTGTGTGGATAGCAATGGAGCATTCAGGCTATCTATAAATTAGCCCTTGATCTCACCATGGCACCTGCCCACCTTCTTGTCCAATTGGACTTCTCCTCTGCAGTTCTCCATTGATAATAATGCTGCTGCCTATTCATAACTCATGATGTGCTTCTCCAAATGCCTTTTGGGTGACTCATAATCTTGATTCTTCAATATTTTAAGATAGTATGAAATAGTAGTCAAAAAAAGACAACATGACCTTAAGGTTACATTAAAAACCATTGTTTCCAGCATAAGAGAGGCTCTGAGCCTGCTGTTCTCTAATCTTGTCAGAGTACATGCGGAGTACCGTGTTCAGTTCTCAGTGTATATTTTAGGAAGGACCTCGACAAATTGGAGGGCATCCAGAAAAAGGGTGCCGGGCATGGGCAAGAGACAGGAAACCATTCTAAATAAGGATCATCTGGATGAACTATAAGCTTTTAGCACGGAGGAGAGAAGCTTAAATGAACAAAATAATAATGTTCAAACATTTGAAGGGCCATCATGGAGAAGAAGGAAAAGGGCAGTTTTTGCTTGGATCAAAACAACGGAATTGGGAACACTGGGTGAAAATTTTGAGAGGCATATTTTAATACATTATAAGTATAAGCCTCTAACAAAACTTTCACAAAATAGAACATATTGTTTCAGGAAGCAGTAGTTTTCCAATACTGGAAGTATTTAAACAGAGGTTAGTTGTCCATTTGTTGAGGATATTGAGAGATGGTATGGGTTGAATTAGGTGATATATGAGTTCCTTTCCATCTGTGATTGTGTGATTATGTGTGTGTGTGTGTGTGTGTGTGTGTGTGTGTGTGCATGTGTGTGACCAAACTCACAGAGTTTTTGTGAAGGGAGTTCCTTATAAACCATAACACATTCTGGAACTGTGAGCATTTTAATCATATATAATGTTGTTGATTTTGTTGTTGCTGAGTTGTTTAATCATGTCTGACTTTCCATGATCCCATTTTCTTGGCAAAGATACTGGAGTGGTTTGCCATTTCCTTCTCCAGCTCATTTTATAGATGATAATATAGATAAAGAGGAACTGAGGCAAATAGGGTTAAGTGACTTACCCAGGGGCATATAGCTAGTTTGATGATGAATTTGAACTCAGGTCCTCCTGACTTCAGGGCCAGCACTATATCCATTGCACAACCTAGCTGTTCTATATGTAACATTAGGTAAGTATAATTTTATAATTTTCTTTATAATTTATATAACTGTCTTTTAATCATAGAAATATAGCATAATACTATATACCTTATTATATGCTGTATATGATTAAGAGAGACAAGTGGGAGTGGCAATGTGTTGTACAATTATGCTGAAATCACTGATTCTTCCATGCTATTTGTCAATCAACAGATTGATTAAGTGTCTACTATGTGCCAGGCACTATGCTAGGCATTAGGAATACAAGTGTAAAGAATGAAATAATTCCTACTTTCAAGAAATTTACATTATAATGAAGGAAATAAGTACATATAAGACATATGTATGTGTTTGCATATATATATATATATATAAAATATCATAAATTAAGGTGACTAAATATAAGTGTATTAAAAGTAGTTAAATTCAAGGTAGTTCAGAAGGGAGAAAACTAGCAGTTTCAGAGAAGGATCAAGATAGGCACCATGGCGCTTGAGCTGCATCTTGAAGGGGGAAAAAAAGATTCTATTAGGCAGGAGTAAGGCGGGAGTGGAGTCCAGGCATGTGAAACAGTCAGTGACTAGGTAGGAATGAGATTACTTCCAAGAACTCCTCAACATGCCACCCTTCCATTAGTGGTCTTACAAATAATTGTATAACGGGCATCTCTCTCAATTCTGACACCATGTTGCTGTAATGGAAAGCAAAGTGGGACTTTTGCTGGTTTTTCTTTACGAGTGCTTCTTAGCACTAAGGCAATCAAGTTGATTGAGGCTTGCCTCTGGTAACTATGTATGTATTGCTATGGACAGACAATTAGAAGCCCTGTCTGCTGATTTGTGTTATTTGTTCTGTTTATATAATTTCTGCTTGTAATTTCTGTTTGTGTTTTCTCTGAAGTTCAGGGTGCTGACTTTTCCCCCTAAACTAAGTAAATGATATATGTATGTTTAATTAAAGTGAGATTGTAAACCCCTTAAAGTTGCTTTCCTTAGAAAAGCAGATCAAAGAATCTGTGCTAGCAGTCCTCCTGTGTGTTGGTGTTATTAGCCTTATACCTCCACAGTAGCTGCAAGTAACTGTTGTTACAGTTGCTTTTCAGGTTTAATGTGGAAGCTAACAATTCATTAAAATCGCCATTCAGTTGCATTCTCTATCCAGATACCAGACAGGAACCATGCATTAATAAATCAAACAATACAGCTTTTTAATTAGGACAAAATAGTAAATTAAATGAGACTGACAAGTTTTTTTTAGCACCTGTTATATGAAAGTCAAGTACTAAGCACCGAGGATTGCTAAGGACACCACCCAGTCAAGTACAGCTATTCACTACCTGCCAATTGCAAAGACTATCTTCTTTGCTCAGGTAAAAATATGCAAAGTCTAGTCCCAGAAAACCCAGAGTCTCTCTTGCTTTTCCTGATAATCAGTGCTGCTTGAATGCAGCTCTCCTATACACCAGGAGCTTAGTAGTAAGGGCTGACTTTCCTGAATTATTCCTTAACTTTTTCACCAACTTTTTCATCATTCCATCCAAGATGGTATCATCTAGGAAGTCATTTCTTTGATGTTACTGGTACAACTATCACATTACTCATGCTCCCTGGTGACTCCTCTATATCCCACTCCAATAATATCCATTTGCAAAAGAACAGAGGAGGGAGTTCAGAAGTCCATAATTCAGATGGTTATATTGGAAAGAACCTGATATTATAGTCTTTTATCTTTGTTCATTCCACATTGGTGGTGTTGTGGGAAAACCACATGACTCACTGTCTTGGGAACCAAATTGGGCAAAAATTATTCACATCACAAGGCAAAGAGGGGAGAGGGAAGTTGTTTCATAAAGAAAATCTCTGTCAGTTAAGTAAGCTCTGATTGCAGGCAATTTCCAGCTAGTATTTTTAGACTAAGATGAAAAAAGTAAAAAGCAAGAGCTGGTTCACAAGCTATTACTAGGTACCAAGTAGCAATATTTAATACAACGAAGATAAGGTTAATGCTTGCAGTTCTGAGATACAGATTGCAACATCTTACAACTCTTTTTTGTCATGAGGACAGAGTGAAGGGAAATGAATGCTTAAATTAAAGTCAGGTAGGCAGTAAACATTTGCTAAGCACCTACCAGGTACCATGCTAAATGCTGGGAGTACAAAGACAGGCAAAAAACACTCCTTTCCTCTCAAGGAGCTTACAGTCTAATGGGAAAACAACTTATAAAATATATTCAGACAAGATAAACTGAAGATACTCAACAGAGAAAAAGTACTAGAATCAATGGAGATCATGAAAGGCTTCTTACAGAAGCTAGAATTTTAGCTAGGACTTCTTATTCATCCTTTTTTGAAGAGGGCCAATGACATCACAACGTTGGGGTAAAGTAACGGGTGATGGGTGATGTCTTGACTTGTGCATGAATTGGGTTTAAGTGAGGCAGAGTTGACCAAAGTCACTGAGATTTGAAGGAAGCTAGGAAAGCCAGGAGGTGGACATGAAGAAGGAGAGAATTCTAGGCCTGAGGGACAGTCAGCAAGAAGGGACAGAGATAGCATATGGAGCATCATATTCATGAACAAGAAAGAAGGCCAATGTCATTGGCTCATAAAATACATAGGGTGAATAAGGAGTCAGAAGTCTGGAAAGGTGGCATGTGGGGAGTAGCTTGTGAAAAACTGTAAATGCCAAGCAAAGAATTTTACATTTGGATCCTGGAGGTGAGAGGGAACCACTGGCGTTGACTGAATGGGGTAGGAGAGACAAAACCAAGCCTGCATTTTAGGAAGATCATTTTGACAGCTGAATGGTGGTTAGGCTATAGTGGGGAAAGACTCATGGCAGGGAGACAAGTCAGCAAGTTATCACAGTAGTGAGGTGATGAAGGATTGCACCAGGATGGTGGTAGTGTCAGCGGAGATAAAGGAGTGCGTATGAAAAATGTTATGAAGAGAAAATCAAAAGGAATTGAAATCACTCTGGATATGAGAAGTTTAAGAGAGGACTCAAGATTGTAAGCCTGGGTGATTGGGAACATGGTGGGGTCCTCAACTGTAATAAGGAAGTTAGGAAGAATGAAGGGTTTGGGTGAAAAGACATTAGGTTTGGTTTTGGACATACTGAGTACAAGATGTCTATAGCACATACAGTTGAGGATGTCTAATAGGTAGTTGAAGATGTGAGATTTTAGGTCAGCAGACAGGTTAAGTCTACATAAGTAGTTTGAGAATCATCAGCTTAGAGATGATAATTGAATCCATGTGAGCTAATGAGATCGCCAAATAAAATAGTATAGGGGGAAAAGACAGCAGGACCCAGGACAGGGTCCAGTAGGATATCCATAGTTTGCAAATGTGACCTGGATGAAGATCCAACGAGGAATTGAAAATGAGCCAGCTGTAAGATGGGTAGGACAAGGACTGGGATAAAGTAGTGTCATAAAAAAAAACTAGAGAGAAGAAAGTATAAAGAATGTTAACAGTTTCAAAGCCGGCAGAGAAGAAAAAAGGACAAAGATTGAGAAAAGGTCATTAATCAATTGGTAATTAAGAGATCATTGGCAACTTTGGAAAGAGCAGGTTCCCTTGAATATTGAAGTCAAAGAAGACTGTGGAGAGTTAAGAAGAGAGAGAAAGGAAAGAGAATGAAGGCTTCCATCATAGAGAGTCATCTAAAGGAGTTTAGCTACAAACATGAGGAGAGCGTGAGTGATGTGATAGCTATACCAGCAACATCAAAGAAATGACTTCCTAGGATACTGGAAACATGGGTGTGTTTGTAGATAGTAAGAAAACAGCCAAAAGACAGGGAGAGATTAAAGATAAGTGAGAGAATAGGAATGATAGAGGGACAATCTACTGGGAAAATGGGCTAGAATGGGATCGCTTGTCCATGTAGAAGAGTTTACCTTGGCAAGAAGAAGGGCTTCATCCTCATGTAAAACGGTAGTGAAAGAAGAGATAGTGGCAGATGGCATCTGGGAAATAGGAAATGAAGAGCAGAGCGCAAGAGGGAGATTTTGGTAAATGGCCTCAATTTTTTTTAGTGAAATATGAGATAAGTTTCTCAGCTGAGGGGTTGGACAGAGAAGTCATTGGAAGAATGAGGAGGACTAAAAAATTTGGAAATGCTGCTGTGGTGAGTGGGATACTAAGTCATATAGGGAGCTATAAAAAGATTTCCTTGATGTAGTGAGGGCCCAGTTGAGATTACTTAATGTAAATTTAGGGAGAGCTAGATGGTGCAGTGGATAGAAGACCAGGGCTGGAGTCAGAAAGATGTGAGTTTGAATCCAGCCTCAGACGTTTACTAGCTGTGTGACCTTCAACAAGTCACTTAACCCCCATTTTCCTCAGTTCCTCTTCTGTAAAATGTGCACATACTGGAGAAGGAAATGGCAAACCACTCCAGTAACTTTGATGAGAAAACCCCATGGACGAAAGCCCATGGTGTCACATGGAGTAAGACATGACTGAACAATTAAACAACAACATAAGTTTCTAGCATTTCCGGTCAGCATAGTTTATATTTATATTGAAATTAAAACTAGTTTAAAGATGAGAGCCACTCTCTTCAAGAGTGAGAAGATACAGGGACTCCTCTTATCTTCAAAAGAACATAGCCCTTATGTAACTTCTTCTCATATATGAGCTCCCTCATAAAGCTACCCTGGGCTTGAGGCACTCTCTGAGCCAGGCACCACTCACAGAAAAAACTCACAAGCCCATAAGGCCAAACATTCAAAATAAAGGATACTTTGTTATGCTACATATGGAATAAAGTGATAAGAAAGGACTCTCTCCCTTCACACACAGAGTACTCTATACCACAGGTTACCACATCAGTGATGTCAGACTGCACACATTTCATATACACCCATTATTAGGAGACATATTTGGAAGGTACACAGAAATGGAACACGTATGGTTTAGGGCATTCTTATGGCTAGGGCAACTCAAACTCCCAATGTTATAGGGCTGCTAATATATTCAGATGATGCTATAATATTCTTCTTTGCTGTGCTCTCCTGGACACATTTCTCTATATCTGCTGGATGTGTTATCCGTGCTATCTGCTAGGTGTTTCATTGCCTCTGATGAGTATCTCCACTGGTCTTGTGCTTTTGGAACTTCTCTCTACTGCCCATTTCTCAGCTGCATTTCTTCAATGCCGTTTGTTGCCCATCTTGGTTCCTGCTCGAGGGCAGCATATAGAGACCCTCTCCCTGACAAGGGCAAGATAATAGACTTTTAGTCCATAGCCAAGGTCACCACCAGCCAATGACAGTTGCACAAAAGTGAGGCAGAGCTCCCTCAGGCTGAAATTGTGTCTTTTCTTTTGATACCTATGGCTGATACTCTAAGTCCATTGTTCCAGGCATCTATCTGACTTACAGTTAGAAATTCCTTCTATCTCCTATTAAATTCTTTATGAATATTCTGTGTCATCAAAACCCAATTCTAAGGGCTCTGCCAAAGAAATTCCACAAGAGTTTCAAAGAAGATACAAACAGAGCCCATCATAGTCCTAATACTGTCTTTGTCTTAGCATGCAAATTAATCCAAATAAGCACAAAAGCTAAGCGAAGAGGTTAAGGTAATTGTTCTCTGGGCTTCCAAGTTCATATTCCATGTTTTAACCTACATTAGGAAAGCAAACAAGCATTTGCTATGTATTGTGCTAAGCATTTCACAAACAATATCTCATTCACACACACACTTTAGCCCAAACTAACACCAATACTTCATGTTTGTGCTTTATTCTGGCCAGTACAAAAAGCTTACTCCATATACTAGAATACATTATGCATTCACAGGAGTTGAAGGAATAGCAGGGGACCAAGATAACAACGTAACATAGCCTTTACCCCATGAATCTTTCTTCCCCTCTTGGTGTCCTTCCAAAAAGCACAATAGCTATCCAAGTTTTCAGTCTTCAGCCACACTCACGTTCTCTCTTAAGTTACTCCCTGCTCTCTTTCCACGTCCCAAACCTATTGCTGAAACTCCCAAACTCACGCTTGTTGGCATTCTTGTTGTTCAAGCACATCCAACACTTTGTGACCTTGGGGACCATGCTATCTATGGGGTTTTCTTGGCAAGGATACTGGAGCAATTTGCCTTTCCCTTCTCCAGTAGGTTAAGTCAAACAGAGGTCAAGTGATGTGCCCAGGGTCAGCCAGTGTCAGAGGCTGGATTTGAACTGAGGTCCTCCTTACTACAGGCCTAGCACTCTACCAACTGAACCACCTAGCTACCTCTAAACCCAGACTAGCATACGCTAACTCTCACACTCTAGTCAATACTAAACTTACAACCACTTTCATTATATCTGTTTTACTCCCTCCCTACTTTCTCCAAATTGCACAAATTCTACAGTCATGGTTTCTGACATCTTTCCCACCACTATGTTCACAACTCATAGGCTATTTCCTAACCCCCCAAGCCCCATATACCAGCCCCAATATAGTTGCTGTAACTTCTAAATACCACCTTTGGGATTCCAAACATTTGCTTCCCACTTGTATCCATTACTGCCTTTGTGGGAGATGGGGAAGAAAAAATGTCACAAAATGCCAGAGTGACATCCTCGAAAGAATCCAATCTACATCCCTGAAAGAATATATCTTCTACAACATATCCAGCAAGTGCTCAACAAGACTCTTCTTGAAAGATCTTTAATAAGGAGAAATTCCATTGACTCCCAGCGTATCCCATTCCAATTTGGGATAGCTTAAATGGTTAGGAAATTTCTTTTCTGATAAAGGCTCGATCTGTTGCTCTATAACCTGCGCTCTCGGTTCCTAGTTCTGCCCTACCCAGCCTCACAACATCCTAGTCCCCTCACATGATAGAGGGGTATTGGGTTATACACATTTTTCAGGCCAAACAGAATTTTTGTTATCTCTGATTGTTCTGATCTATATACAAGACATATACAAAAGTATGCTG
Source organism: Phalanger gymnotis (assembly GCA_028646595.1). NCBI lineage: Eukaryota > Metazoa > Chordata > Mammalia > Diprotodontia > Phalangeridae > Phalanger > Phalanger gymnotis. Next base: position 147,772,807 of record CM053627.1, on the reverse strand, counting down.
CGCCATGTATTAGGAGAAATTGTACTATGTCATTAGTCATATAACGTGTATAAGCATATGTATAAATCTAGATAGTGCTTATTTTTGAGGGACAATATGTAATTGTGGCTAGTGAGCTAGCCTTGGAGTCAGGAAGAGCTAGGTTCAAATCCTACCTCGTATACTTACTAGATATGTGACCACAAGCCACCCTAAGCCTTAGTTTTCTCATCTATAAAACAAGTGCTGTTCTAAGGTTCCAATGAGATAATGTACTTAAAGTGTTTTGAAAATATTAAAGTACTGTATTAAGGTGAATTATTATTATTATTATTAAATAGTTTGAGGAAAGGGGGACAAATTCCAGTTCTAGGGAATTGACATACCAAGTTTAGATTGTGAACCTGGGCAAAATAGTTCTGAGTTGTCAGGCTCAAAAAGGGTATTGTTGGGAACAAGAAAGAAGCAACAAGGAAGAGAAGCTGTGTAATTGAACAGCTAAGAAACGGTTGGCAAAGGGCCCTCAAATAGAAAATGACAAGGTTGGCCTTGATGCCAAAAACAGTAGAGAATCAGCTCAATATACAAGCAAGGGTATAATATGGTTGAATTAAGCAGGTGAAGAGAATGGCTTTGGCTGCAGTCTTCAGAGATCAGGAGGTCATGTTCATTGCAAAGAATCAACTTAGGAGAAAGTTGAGTAGCTTAGAGAGTACGTGACCTGGCTTATGTAACTGATGTAGGAAAAGAGAAGTAAATGAATAACACCACCTATTCAAACAACACCATAATTTGTTAGTGTATTGGGCCCATATATTCACTAAACTAGCAACACTACTATGAATTGACCAATTACTAACTGGTCAATAATTGGTTGATTGATAGAATGATTATTACTTCAATAACATGTTACAAGTCCAGAAGTTTCTGTAAATACAACCTGAATTAATCAACAAGCATTTACCAAGTAGGTGGATCTAGGAGCCAGTATAGTTCCACTCTAATGACTTACAATGTCAAAGTGGTGACCCTGGGTTCCCAAAACCCATGCCTGAAGAGTACAAGTTCTGGCAGGTCTGACAAACTACATTGCATCATTTTCTTTTTCCTTTTAATGGGACCTGTGAATTCATTGATGGAAGGGGCCCCCAGTAAGGAAACTCCCTCTACCAACGCTGCCTCTTAACATCTCAGAGAGTTGTCTGGGAGAATGGGAGGTTACATGATTTGCCCATGGTTCCAACAGCTAGTATGTGTCAGCTGTGGGACTTGAACCCAGGCCTCCTTGATTCCAAAGCCAACTCTATCCACTATACCATGATGCTTCTTACTTTGTATGGAGTGGGCACTTAAAAAATATCCCTTAAATTGAATTGGAGCACATATACCCAATGATGGGCTGTATATATGTTATCTTAGGACCAGCTTGCTAAGTCCAAGACTCATAACCAGGTTGACTTCCAAGTGATGAATTTTTCAGGCAGAAGTTGTCTTTAAGATGATGTACTAATGCAATGACAGATTGCTATCTGCTTCAGTGAAGGAGGTACCCTCCAACGACAACTTCAGAGATCCAAGAAGTTATTAAAAGTGATTCTATCTAGAATATAGATATCAACATACAGCTGCCAGTCCGTAGATGGAGAAAGATGGTAAAAAGTGATACAAGAATGTCAGGAAGAGTGTATTTTGGTTGGTTTGGGGTTTTTAGCTGTCTGCAAAAGAAAATTAGTCATCACTGCTAAGCATTTAGCACCACTGCAGTCCTGTTTTTCATTTGAAACATCAGAGGTAGAGCCCGGAAATGTGAATGCTTCCATAGTCTCTCTCTCTCTCTGTCTCTGTCTCTCTCTGTCTCTCTGTCTCTCTCTGTCTCTCGCTCTCTCTCTGTCTCTCTCTCTCTCTCTATCTCTCTCTCTCTTTCTCTCTCTCTCTCCCTCTCCCTCTCTCTTTCCCCCTTTCTCCCTGCCCACATATATACACATATGCCAATATATATACATGCTCATATGCATGTACATATATGCCTAGATAAGCCCAGCTACATATATATGCACACATTTGCCTACATGTATATACACATGCCCATGTGTGCATATAACATATACATGTTTATATGTAGTGTATATGCGTGTGCTTATACATATATGTATATAAGTGTATATGTATATATTACATATATATGTATGCATGCACATATATATGTGATGTTAGTGGTAAAAATTAAGAGGTCTCATCAGCTTTTGTAAATCTGACTACTTGGACAATAAAAAAGAATGGAAAATTGATAAATGAATAATAGCTGCTTTCTAGTAAACAACACTACTCAAATAGGTAAATGAATAGATAGATCACAAACAAATAAATCAATAAATAAACAAATCGATGAATAGATAGGTAGATAGATAAATAAAATTACAGATAAATGACCAAGTCTTAGGGTCTGCTGACAAATAACATGAGGAAATACATGCAGATTTTATACTGAGAAGCCTTCAATGTGGTTATATGGTAGAAAAATACTGTCATCAATGAAAAATTAAAAAAAGAAAATGAAAATAAGATCGTCTGCATAAGCAGAATTCCTTCTTTGAAGCGATCCAAGCAGAACATGGAAGATCTAACAGCTATAAAAAGAAAACCCTTTAACCACCCTGATTAAACCTCAAGCAGAATAAAACAGAAAGGGAAAGGACAGTGTCCATTACCAGAATGGCAAAGACGAAATTCTTTCCAAAGAGCAAAAGGGCACATAAGCCTGAGCCAGACTGCTGACCCAGCAATGTGGAGGGAGAAAGTGGAAAGCACTTTGAGTGAGTGGCTGCCCCAGGACCTGACAATCTAAGGAGAACCAAGCAGCTTAGGTAATAGGGTCATTAAGTGCTTTACTCCTAAAGCTTTCCACTTGGGAAAAACTAATTACCAATTAGTGGAAATACCCAGGGACATGAGTTTAATTTGATGTTTGGTCAGTTCTGAGCTGAACTTTTCTGAGGTTTTCTTTTCCTTTTTGAATTTTTATTCATATGGAGGGATAATCAATTGAATTCTGAGTTTCTGTAGTCAAAACAGATTTTCCTTCTCTTCCCACTTTTGGTTGAAATGCCATTCTATATCAGCTTTAATATGTGGGTCACGAAACGTCAGTAACAGAGCTGTGTCAACAATGAGGTTGTTGACAATGAGCTACAGCTCTTCCTCCACTACTGCAAGAGAACTTCCAGAAAGTTCTCTAGATATTTATCTAGATATTTGGGGACAGAATTGGAAAGAGAAAGCCAAGTCAGCTCTGGTAATCAAAAGGTTTTCACATTTTATTTTATCTTCCCATTAATCATCTGCTGAAGCATAGTGCAGTGCAAAGAACACTTGTTTCCGAAGTCACAGGGACAAGGTTGGAATCCTACCTTTGATCTGTGAGAACTCAGTTAAGATACTTTACCTCTCTAGGCCTCAGTTTCCTCATCTGTCAAATGAGGTCGGACTAGATCAACTCTGGAGTAACATCTAGTTCTAGAACTATGGTACTGTAAGCCTGTGCTACTTCGATTACATCTTATGGAGGTTTGGCTATAAAAAATCTTTAAATACAAGAATAAAATCTCTTTTTAAAAAATTGAACCTGTAGTTTCATCGGTATATGGAACTCCTGAGGAGGATATTTGCTCCACCAGAGCAGATCAGCCCTGGTGCTTCAGCTTTAAGAGCTGCCTGGTACCCTAAGAAGTGACTTGCCTAGAGTCATATAACCAATATGTATACTGACCAGATCCATCTCTTTCTAATTTCTAATTTAGAGGCTTTTATTTCTATATACTGACTGATGATTAGATCTTTAGTTTAAATCTAAATCTAAAGGAGAATAAAATCACAAGAGAATGAATATGAGCTACGTACCTGGCAGAATTTCATCTGTGGAAGTAACCCTAGGTTCCTGAAAGCTGTGTCAATGAACACAAGCTCTGAAGGACCCTGTATAATCTTGAACAAATTAGACTCTGTCAGCCTGTTAGCCATCAAATGAGGAAGTTGAACTTGATATCTCTAAAGCTACTTCACATTCACATTCAATCTTATATCTAACCAAGCTGGAAGGCTTTAAGTATGGGCCGTATTCACAACCTAGATAAATTAAGAAGCTCATAAACAGAGGGCTGGCTGGTGGATAGCTCTATTTATTTATTTGGGTATTTATTCATTCATTCATTTATTCATCTATTTCTTTGTTTACTCATTTCTTTGTTTATTTATTTATTCATTTATTTTGGCCCTGGTAACTCTTTAAGCCACCAAATAAGGAAAGGATTACAATCTATATCAGTGAATGGAACAGACCAATAAAATAATGGATTCTCTAATTTTGAAGCAACAATAGCTAAGTGAACAGAAGCAATACGTGATTGGCATTTTTTTTAATACTGTCAATTTTGGTTCCTGGAATTTCTCTGAAATAGCTTTAAAATAATTATCTCAAGTTCAATTTGAACAAGTAGCTGGTAAAAGCACTTAAGGAAAATTCTCTAAAGTTCATTTTAGATGCACTTATTTTTTTTGAATAATGCCAAAGAGAAGAAAGCATATTGTCCCAAGAAGATCTTGTTCACATACTTCCAACTGGGTGTCCAAAAAAGGTACAAGCTTGGGAACTAACCTAAAGAACTGTAGGGGAAAAAATAAAAACTTCAGTTACCACATGATTTTGTGGACATTTTTTTTCTTAGCAGAAGAGCCCATTTGGAAGCCTCTTTGGAAACACAGTACATTACTATGGGTACCTTAGTGTGGTATTATGGGCATCTAGAGTCCTAAATTATATTACTGATAGCCTACATTGACTAAGTATTTTGGAGAAAAAGAATAATCTTTCTTATTGTGCTCCCAGTTGTAGAGAAATGGCTGCCAAAGGTAGCACTAGCTTGGAATACAAATGAGTTTTTAAAAAAATCTTTGAAAAAGGACGGCTGCCTTATTGAGGGAACTTTCATTATCAATGGGGGTATAGACTCATTTGGGCATTTGAGTCCAGAACAAGGACAGAGATAGTACTACTGTAATCCTCAATGGTCAATCCACATTTGGAGTATTGTATTCAGTTCTGGCCACCACATTTTTAGATGGATAATGAAAAGCTAGGGAATAATCAAATGCGAACCAATATGTAAAAGGGATAGTAAACTATTTCTTGTGATGACTGATTGAAGAAACTGGGTGATCTTGGCTTGGAAAAAGAGGAATTGGGGATGGTATTTTAACTATTTTCAAGTATTTGAAGATATAGCATATTTAAGGTAGATTAGACATTTTTATAGCTACAGAAAGGAGGTCAGTAAGTAACAAAGGTTACAAAAAGGCAATTTTAAAAAATATAATAAATAACTTTCCAACAGTTTTCCCAAGAAGGAACGAACTATGTTATGAAATAATAAGTGTCCATCACTGGAAATGGGCAAAAAAGACTGATTAACTGCTTGTCAGAGATGCCATAGAAGGGATTTTTATTTTAGAAGTTGAACTATATGATATGTATATATATATATGATATATATATATGATATATAAGGTCAACTATATGATATCATGATTCTGGGATAATACAGGATTATAGAGAAGTAACATATTAATGGTAACATTACATTCAATGACTTCTAGAAGAAATATGATAAAACTTCTTTAAATCGATTTTTAGATCGTATAAATTTTTTCTATTTCAATGTTGTTTTAAAAGGTTTTATTCTTTAAATACAAAAAGTTTTGTTTTATAAAAAAAAAGCAATCATTCCTAAGTAATTATTTTGCTATACTTTGCATGTGATCCTATGCTCTAGTTGTTACTAAGGGAACTAGATGAAATGTATTTAACCTAAATTTTATAATTATGTTTAAATTTTAGTGCAACAGAAACAAAAGACAGTAGACCCAGATAAAAAAGTAAAATACATAAATAAGTAAACTTTTGGGAAAAAAGAAACTCCCACTTCACTTTCTTCCTTTCTTCCTTGTTCGTAGACTTTGACCACATTATCTGTTGGGGAAATGGTTTTTGGTTGATGGGTTCACTTGACTCCCACAAGCCACATCAACATGACTATAGTTTCTTCATTATGGCTCTTGCTGTGGAGGGGGAGAAAACATAAATTAGAGAAAAGTGCCAGAGAGAAGACTCTATATTCCTTTTCGCCAGGGGAAGTTCTTCCACAGTAGACAGAGGAACCCATATCACATATCAATGAAAGAGTTTTGACACCAAATCAAGCAAAGGAAAAGTACCATTTTTTCTCATTCTGGGGTGTAAAGGGAAAAATGTTGAAAGTGTTGTTAAAAAAAACACAATAGCTAAGGATTAGTTAATAAAATACTCACAAATACCTAACTTTATTTTCTTTAGAAGCTTGGCTTTCTTATTTCCTATTTTATTGTTGTGCTTATTGTTTGTGGTCTTAGATAAAAAAAAATAAATAAAATAAAGATGCCTTGAGGGTGCTACATGCTACAGTGGATAGAGAGCCAAGGCTGAAGTCAGGGACGTTCATCTTCCTGAGTTCAAATCTGATTTCAAATGCTTACTAGCTGTGAGATCATGGACAAATCACTTAACCCTGTTTGCCTCAGCTCCTCATCTGTAAAATGAGCTGGAGAAGGAAATGTCAAACCACTCCAGTATCTTTGCCAAAACCCCAAATTGGGTCACAAAGAGTTGGACACAACTGAAAAATGATCTAACATGTCTCTGTTAGGTAAATCATACCTGCAGCAGAAGTCTATATCTTTCAGACGGTGAATCATACTGGATTTCATTGATTCCATCATTAAATCAGCAAGATGTGGGTGGGTATCAGGTATTTGGGGAGGGGTGACCTAAAAAATATCTAGAGATGAACATGCAAATTTAAATTTATAAAGTGATGGCAAAATTACTAAGAGAAACAAGAAAATTTTAGTGTTGCTGAAAAACTTGTAAGTAGATATAGAGGAAGAACTTAATAGGTCAACTGATGAAGATAATAATAACTTACATTTATATAACACTTCATGATTAGAAAGCCTTTTACATCACATTATCTTATTTAATCCTATGAGAACTCTGTGAAGTCTACAGGACAATCATCATTATTCTCATTTTACATATGAAGAAACTGAAGCTCAGAGAGGTCTTGCACAAGATGACAGTAATTAGCAGAGCCAAGGTTAGAACCTAAATATTCTGATTCCAAATATTGTGTTCTTTCCACTATGTCATGAATACAATAAAGATTAGTTTAAGAGATCTGGCAACAACAAAGTAAAGTATCAATTGCTACTATTTTGCATAAGAATGGTCTTTAATTTTCAAGGAGATTTGATTTTCTCTTCTAATATTTCCTTCTTTTCCTAAAATATTTTCTTTTTTTCAATTACATGTAAAACTTTTTAAACATGCATTTTTTAAAATGTTGAGTTTCAAATTCTTTCCTTCCCTCTCCTCCCCGCTGCCTGAGGGGGCAAGCAGTTTGATGTAGGTTATACATGTATAGTCATGCAAAACATATTTCCATATTAGTCATGTTGTGAAAGAAAACACAGACCCGACCCTCCCCCAAAAAAGAAAAAAATAAAGTTACAAAAAGGTATATTTATGTCTGCATTCAGATTCCATCAGTTCTTCCTCTGGATATGGAGAGCATTTTTCATCACAAGTGCTTCAAAATTGTCTTAGGTCATTGTATGGCTGAGAATAGCTAAGTCATTCATAGTGGATCATCACTGTACAATGTGCTCCTGGTTCTGCTCACTTCACTTTGTATCAGTTCATGTAAGTTTTTTCCAGGTTTTTCTGGAAGCATCCTGCTCATCATTTCTTATAGCACAATAGTATTTTATCACAATCATATATCACGACTTGTTCAGCCATTCGCCAATTGATAGGCATTTCTTCAATTTCCAATTCTTTGCCACCACAAAAAATGAGCTGCTATAAATATTTTTGTACATATAAGTCCCTTTCCTTTTTATGATCTCTTTGGGATACAGACCCAGTAGTGATAATGCTGTGTCAAAGGGTATGCACAATTTTATAGCCATTTGGGCATAATTCCAAATTGCTCTCCAGAATGGTTGGATCAGTTCACAACTCCACCAACAGTGAATTAGTATCCCAGTATTCCCACATCCCCTCCAATATTTGTCATGTCATTTTCCTTTTAGTATGAGGTGGTACCTCAGAGTTGTTTTAATTTGAATTTCTCTAATCAATAGTGATTTAGAGGCTTTTTTATAAGACTATAAATAGCTTTGATAACTTCACCTGAAAACTGCATGTTCACATCCTTTGATCCCATATCAAAACAAGAATGTTTCTTATTTTTATAAATTTGACTCAGACCTTTATATATTTGAGAAATGAAGTGGTTATCAGAGAAACTTGGTGTAAAATTTTATTGTCAAATTTGTGCTTTCTGTTCTAATATTTTCTATAAAATGGGGGGAAAGTAAGGCATAAAGGGGAAAAATTGCACTTGAAGTCAAAGGAATATAATTGAATCTTAGTTCTGCTACTTAGTGACTGTATTTTACTGGGCAAGTCACTAATCTCTGTAACTCAGTTGCCATATCTAAAAGATGAGAGGGTTGGACACAAATTAAAGTGCCTTCTGGCTCTATAATGTACAAATCCTATGGCCTAAACATAAATATAAAATTTAAAATATCTTCCCAGGGCATTCTACCCTTGGATAAGGTGGGGCTAAAACCACTACCCACCCATCCTGCCCCCCAGCCTTAGCCTGAACATCTTAATTAGGTGAGAATATGTCTCGATGAGTCAATAAATCAATTAGTCATTTGTTTTAGACTAATTGTAAAAATTCCTTCATCTGGAATGAAACTGCTCAAGAATTATGATGTCCCAATAGACCAAGGAAGGCTATCTCTCAATTACCAAGCTAATAAGAACCAGATTAATTTCAGAAACTTTAGCATGTAATTTTTCAGCAAAATCCTATAGAAAAAACCACTTGGGGTGGGTCAGCAGAAAGCAAGGTGGTGGTTTTAACCTTGGGTCTCCTATCCTTCCTGTCGCCTTCTCATAGGACAAAGCTCTTAGCAAGTTTCCAAGGGCTGGGAGGATGTTCTATTTCCCATCTTCCAACTGGTGTCCTAGCAGTATCATTAGATCAACTAACAAGCAGAGTCTGCACTTGGAATCCAGGATAGATGAGATGAAGATTCACCATGCTTAAGGGGAATCCTTGAATATTCCACAAATGGAAGAAAGAACTTGCGTCAGTCAGGAGTAATAAGATACTTCTTTGCCATATGTGCTCTTGAGCCTCCTTCCTCCTAGGTTCTGTATGTGAGAGTGTTTTGAAGACTTTCTTTTGGTGGGGAGGATGTTCTGAAGCAATTTTCCTTATTTTGCTACCTCGTGTCTTTCTAAAAGGCCATCTCCATCATCCTGATCTATATCTTACACGGGACACAGATGGCTCCAGAGGAGAAAGTGAGGCTGGTGACTTTGCACAGCCCTCCCTCACTTAGATCCAATTCACTTGCAAGTCTTGGCGTCACCTTCATGAAGTCAGTCTTGTTTGAGAATGAAGCACAAATGACGCCTTTCTAAAAACTACTTAAGGTGACTGATTTTCAGTGGATGATGTTGGTGGGGGAGGAGGACATATCTGTAGGGGCTTATACTGATGGCATGAGAGAATCATTCCTGAACCCTCAGGAGTACTCCTAGAATTCTGAGGGGAAGATGCAGCTAAATCTTGAGGACCCAGCTTGTCAGCAGAAGTGAGAGTTGCATTCTAAGAGATTATATGGACTACAATAATGTATATTGACTTTAAAGAAATCTATTATTTTTCTGTCTTTCACAGTAGCACTCTCCTTTTGTCAAGTACAGTGATGCTAATAAATAATGCTGATAAGTTTTATATGCTTATTTGGCAACAAAGGTTTATTGATTTATTAGAATTGCACAGCATGTTTTCCTACTCTATAGAACGAGAAAACATTTTCTTGTTCTCATGATGGCCCTGCAAGGCATTTGCTGCTTCCAAATCAGTTGTCAAGTACTAGAAAACATGAAAAGTGACAAAAATATTGTCTGTACATTACAGTATAATCCTAGTCGGTACATTTTGGAAATAATCGTTATACAACCTTATGGAGTTTACAATCCTCGAATTTCAGTCTAAATTTAGCCTACAATGAAATATGGGACCAAATTTACGATCTTATTCTCTGCATAAAATCTAGCCTTTTTATTTGGATATTTGAGGATAGACAGACATATGTGTATACTAATATATGTGGTTACTTTATTTCTAAATATAATCGTTACTAATTAGTCCCATTTCAAAAAAGTCTAGGCCTTTTTCCACATGATACACGCATGGGAGATTAAAGTAGATATAACAAATTTGCTTTTCAGCTTTTGAACATTTGTTAAACTTTAAAATGTGGTACCTTATGGTATTGGTGTAAAATTTTTCCATGCCAGTTCTATAGCCACAATTTCACAGTTCCAAGAAACAATGGTTTATGAGCTCTGACGTTTCATGGACCTGTGGGGATATTTATAAAGTACCCAGTTGTATTTGTGAAAGTGAGCTGAATATTTTACTGTTATCTTGCATTACTATTTGGTTGGATGTGAAGACTATCTCTAGGGATTTCAAAGAGAGAGAAAAAAATGCTTTTCCCCTTCCTAGTAAGTAGTGAAAATAATATACATTTCTTATAGCAATAAATTGTAAATGATTTTAAAGGCCAACTCAAGTCACATGTAATAACAATACAGACATCAGAAATAGTGAGGGTTGGGAGAGAGAATGAAATCAGTATTCTTCTCCAGCTATTCTAATAGAATGGCATCTATCAGATGTAATACATACAATATTATTTATTAACCCAGGATTCTACTTCGGACCAAGCCTTCTAAAAAATCCTTCTTGAACCAAATGGTAAATGATTAATAGCATTCCAAGGACAGATTTCCTAAAAGATAAGGAAAAGAACACTAGTCTGCGAAATAGGGTCTATAGTTCATTGTAATATATTCATTTTCTCATATATTTTCCAAGATCTTTGTGCTTATTGATGGAATTGTAGATGTTCTGTGTTGGTATCTTGTACCAAACTATTCTAAACAGCGTATTAATTCTCATTTCCTCACTACCTCCCTAGAGTGAGTCTTCAGAGGTTATGAGACTAATCAGCTTCCTGAGAGAATGTAGGTTTACAGTAATATAATGAAAACTCCATAGTGTACAGCCCTATTAAGTCACTGTCATCTAGTGGTTCGGGGATACTCTCAAGTATATTAAAAATCTCCTTTTTGGTTTCTTTAGCAATATTAAGAAATAACATTTCTCTGCTCCAAGAAACCCTAATCAAAATCCTTAGAAAAAACTACTTGGAGAGGTGGGTCGTAAATTGCACGGAACTTGTTTTCTTTTGAAGAATAACTCCTATTTACATCATTGCCACCCTGCCCAATTGGAGTTGATTGGAGCCATGAATCACCCTTTTCCAATGTGAAAGGATATTGATCTCTGTACTAGGGAGGAGGGTCCTTTGTTCTAGTAGTGAAGAGAGTGGTCCAGGAGGAAATGGGATTGTTACTCAATTATTTTGCATTGTTAATTCTAAACTATATTTAAATATATTGTGATCTTTACCTTTTTCAAGATTCTTATAAATGTTATCTCAAGACTTCTTAGGTTAGATGGTCATGTGGGAGAGTATGGGGGATTATGCCACTTTGGATATATATTAGCCTAAAATCTCAGCATGTGATATTGATATTTATATATTTTTTCTTTAACACATGAGTGTCACCAACTCAGGTTTTCATCTTAGATTATAGCTGGAGATATAATACATCTGCTTCAAATTCTTGCTGTTTCCAGTATCTCCATTTTTTGAGAGGAGGAAATATCAGTCATTTCCCAAGGATATTGTAAAGATTAGTAATATTTACTAAGTACTTAAAAATATAACACACACACACACACACACACACACACACACACACATAGAAACACTAGGCAGTAATAGAAGGTAGCGGCCTGATACTTTTAAATACAAGATTTAGCAGAAGCTTATTACACTCTTTAAAAATTCACAGAATCAACTTCCTAGACTTACATATAATTATAATTTTTAAAAAAAAGATCTGGAAGGAAGAAATGGATAGCTCTTGTAGGATATACTTAAATTTTCTTAATAGGGGAATTCTCCTTTCAACAAAAAGAAAACATAGTCTATTCAGTAAAAACTTTTCAGAAAAGTATAGAATTACAAAATGTTATAGCCAGAAGGGATTTCAGTTCCCTATTACCTCTTGGAGCAACTATAAAATCTTCTATTTGGTGTTTAAATCCCTTCACAACCTGGCCCTTACAGATCAGTTCTATTCACAACTCTACAACCCAGTTACTTTGGTGCTCTATTTCCTATCTCTGTGCTTTTGTACTAACTATCCCTTGTTTCCCCACTTTCAAATATTAGAATCCCTAATTTCTTTCAGGATTCAACTCAAGTTCTACTTTCTTTTGTTGCTGTTTTTATTATTTTATTCTAAACTTAACAAATACCAAATAAAATGAGCATTTCCATATACCTAGCAGTACAGAATAAGGAGATTGTACCTAAAACTATGAATCTCTATAATGAGTAGCTTGCTTTTCATTTAAAATGTTAAACAAAACCAACCTGTAGTTCTCAAAGATGCCCAACTTGTCTATCTTCCTTTTTTCCATGCATTTAAAAAATGTTTTCTTCTTCTTCTTCTTCTTCTTCTTCTTCTTCTTCTTCTTCTTCTTCTTCTTCTTCTTCTTCTTCTTCTTCTTCCTCCCCTTCTTCTTCCTCCCCCTCTTCTTCTCTTCCTCTTCTTCTTCTTCTTCTTCTTCTTCTTCTTCTTCTTCTTCTTCTTCTCCTCCTCCTCCTCTTCCTTCTTCCTCTTCTTCTCCTTCTTCTTCCTCCTAACCCTATCCATCCCACCTGTTCCCCATTTGGAAAAGAAAAAAGAAAGAAAGAAAAACAAAGCCCTTTGTAACACATAAGCACAGTGGTGCAAGAGAAATCCTTACATTAGCTCTGTTTGAAAGTATTTGTATCATTATGCATTTTAAGTCCATCCCTACTCTCTCAGGAGGTGAGTGCATATTTACATCAATCCTCTGGAATCATTGCAGTTCACTTCCTAGATAAGAGTTCACAATTCTTTGAAAATTGCTCATCTTTA
>CM053627.1:147730846-147759100 GCA_028646595.1 Phalanger gymnotis | reverse complement strand
GAGAGTGAGCCAGAAAAAGAACTTCAAGGACATATAAATGAACAACATATGCTGCATGTTTTTAGGTATTCCTAGCTAGGAAGGTCAGGATGGCTTAGCACCCCCCCCCCCACCAAATCTTGAGTATGTGCAGTGGGGCTATGGCAGAGCTTTAGGCTTGGTATGGGGGTGGGTGAGCATAATGATAAACCAATGGGTCATTCAAGCAAGAGCACAGGAGGAAGTATTGGCAAAGATGGTATACTAATACACCCGTACTGATAGCATAGAACACATTCTCTTCTGTAAAATGAAGAAATTGGGCTAGCCCAGGTTTTTTAAAAAAAAAAACAACTTTTTTTGCACTTGTTTTAAAAAAATCTTTGTAATTTTATTTCAGTATAACTGCTTTCCATTGTAATCCTGTATATTTCATTTTATGCCTTTACAAATACTATTTTGACTTCATAAAAACCAGGAAAACCTGAAAAAAAACTGGAAAGACTTGAATGAATTGATGCTGAGTGAAGTGAGCAGAAGCAGGAAAACAGTGTACACAGTAACAGCCACATTGTTTGATGATTGACTTTGATAGACTTAGCTCTTCTCAGCAATGCAATGACCCTAAACAACTTCAAAAGACTCATGACAGAAAATGCTGTCCCACACCCAGAGAAAGAAATATGTAGTCTGAATGCATATCAAAGCATAATATTTGCTCTTTTCTTGTTTTTTCTTTCTCATGGTTCCTCCCATACGTTTTAATTCCTCTATACAACATGACTAATGCCATGTTTAATAAGAATGTGTATGCAGAGCCTATGTTGGATTGAACGCTGTCTTGGGGAGGGGAGAGAGGAGGGAGGCAGAGAAAATTTAAAACTTATGGAAGTGAATGTTGAAAATTAAAAATAAAAAATTAATTAATTTGAAAAAATTATATTATTCTGAAGCATTCTGAGGCAGCTCGGTGGCCCAGTGGATAGAGCACTGACCTTGGAATCAGGAAGACTCACCTTCCTAAGTTCAAATCTGGCCTCAGTCATTAGCTAGCAGGATTCTGGTTAAGTCACTTAGCCCTGTTTGCTCAGTTTCCTCATCTGTAAAATGAGCTGAGGAAGGAAATGGCAGACTACTCCAGTATCTTTGCCAAGAAATCTCTAAATGGGGTCATGAATCCAGACACCACTGAAAAAACTTAACAACAACAAAAAGATACACAGACAAAAATCGAAACATTGACTACTCTTACATAACTCGCTTTCTGTTGGCGAAGACAAGATGTTAAACAAAAGTCTATACAAAAGTGATATTAAGGGATAATTGGTTGGAGAAGGAGTTTGAGGGAGGCAGAGGTGGTCAGTACTAGATAATCTCTAAGGCTTCTTCCAGCTTTATATCTAATGATCCTATGCCCTTAACACTGACTCTATTTCTAGGTTCAGCTTTTCTGAATTGCCACCTACCCTAGGCAGAAATGTCGCACACCCCCGCTCTCAGCGTGCCATGTGATCTGACACTTTGTAAATGCAAAGGAGTAGCAAAACCAGAGAGCTTGTATTATTAGCAATAGGTCAGGTCTTCCATTCAAACTAAATGCCACAGATAGTGATGAGACCTTTTCTAACTCTGGGAAGAATAAACTAGATTTGGAGGGGGGGAGGTTAGGAGAAAATAATCTTTTTTTTCTTTGCCTTCATTTATACAGCCAACGAGAGCTCTCTATTAGTAGACTTAGAGGAAAAGGTGAATCTGTTGTCTAGTTAAGCATCCATGATGTGGTATAATACGAAGCACATAATACTTAAAGTCAGAGTGGCGTTGTTTTGTTCTTCGATCATTTCAGATTCTTTGTGACCCCACATGGGGTTTTCTTGGCATCAGGAGTGGTTTACTACTCCTTCTCTGACACATTTTACAGATGAGAAAACTGAGGCAAACAAGGTTAAGTGACTTGCCCAGGGTCACATAGCTAGTAAGTGTCTGAGACCTGATTTGAACTCAGGAAGATGAGTCTTCCCAATTCCATGTCTAGCACTCTATCCATTGAGCCACCCATCTGCCCTTACAGTCAGAGTTCTTGGGGTTCTAATCTTGTCTCCACTGCTTACTATTTATGTGACCTTGGAAAAGTCACTAATCTTTATGGGCCTCCATATCTTGATATGTAAAATAAGAAGGATATGCTACATGGTTTCTAAGTTTCTTTCCTCTAAATCTTGTGATTTTATGGCATAACAAATTCAGTTTAAAACACTGATGCTTTCTACATAGCCATTATAAACATCTAAGGAAGCCAGGTAGTACAGTGGATAGAGAACCAGGCCTAGAGTCAAGAAGACAAGAGCTCAAATCCAGACTCAGACACTTACTAGCTGTGTGACCCTGGGCAAGTCACTAATCTTGTTTGCCTTAGTTCTGCACCTGTAAAATGAGCTGGAGAAGGAAATGGCGAACCATTCCAGTGTCTCTGCCAAGAAAACCCCAAATGGAGTCATGAAGAGGGGGACACTACTGAAATGACTGAACAAAAGGAAGCCAGTAAAATTGCACGTAGATAGATTTCTCCATTAAGAGAAATTGGGAAACAATTAATGTTGACTTGGGGATGATACCTAGATGTTGAATTATAAAGTATTTCCAGGAAAAATAATACTTTTTGTCACTTAGTTGTTAGGAATTTTTTATGCCTTTCTTCCAAGTAGAGAGGATGGGTTTTACTAAATGTTTAACATATTATTTCCAGGGAAAATAATACTTTTTGTCACTTAGTTATTAGGAATTTTTTATGCCTTTCTTCCAAATAGAGAGGATGGGTTTTACTAAGTGTTTATACAACTCTATCACTGCTAAGCAGATGAGAGGATTCGCCTAAAGAATAAACAACTCAAAAAGGATGATGTGACTCAAATTCTGTTTACCTCAAATTGAACAGTGAAGTGTTACTATAGATAGAAATGTTGCTATAGAAATGCATGGCTGAAAAATTTACTTCTTTCTAATAGTGAACCATTCTTCTCTTTTTAAAAAAATCTGACATAGAAGTGTCCTTGCACTATCAGAGACTATGTCACAGGGACCTTTCACATAGCTCTAGGGAGGGATGGGGGAAAAGCTCCTCAGTTTCTTTCCTGTCTGTGGGCAAACCTGTGGCATGATGAAAGTTTCTCTTTCCCTTGTCTAACCATAGCAGATACTGTAGCCTGCTAAAAGAGAACGGGAGCACCAGGTGAAGACAGCCCTGCCATCAGAGATCTGGTGTTTCAAAGTGAACCTGTCATGAATTCTGAGCAGAGCTCAAATGAAATCATTCCCTGCTTAAGTAAGCCAGTGCTCAGCTAGCAAGAATACTTAACTGTGCTCAATGGGGCTTAAATATTTTGAAAGCCATTTATCTTCCCATTCAAAATATATTGTCAGCTTGTTCTAAAGAAGTAAACTTGCTACTGAGATGAATTTCAGGCTTTAAAGAAAAAGTGTCCTTCTAACCCTAAGACAATCCATCCAAGCCAAGAGAAATGGGTTTGTTTTCCTCTGATGAAGGACTAAGGTAATCAGAAAATCTCCACAGTTAAAATGAAAAGATAAATGTCACATTAAAATTTTTTCATTGTTGGTTTTAAAAGGTTATCCTTGTAACTAAGGGAATAAAATAAGTAATCAACAAGAGAAATACAATGAATTTTTATTTATTTGGAATCCAAACAGAGAACTCAAACACCTGGTGGTTTTCCCCCATAGTAGGAAGCTAGTTAAAGCCAAACATTGCCAAACAGATCCAAGGTCTGATTGAAAGCCAAGTCTTGGAAAGCATTTGTGATTCCATCCAATTTTACATTTAAGAAAATTGAGATTCAAAGAAGTTAAGTGACATATCCAGGTCTGAGACTTAAAATTCAAGATCCACACTCTTCTCTCCTAACTCTTTGTCTAGTGTTCTCTTTACTACCCCAGGTTGTTATTCAGTCCTATTCAACTCTTCATGACCCCGCTTACGGCTTTCTTGGCAAAGATACTGGAGTGATTTGCCGTTTCCTTCTCTAGCTCATTTTATAGACAAGGAAACTGAGGTAAACAGGGTTAAATGGCTTACCAAGGATCACACAACTAGTAAGCATCCAAGGCCAGATCTGAACTAAGGAAGATGAGTCTTCAAGTCCTGTATTCTATCGACGGTAGCACCTAGCTGCCTTTACAAACCCCATGCTTTCTCTCTACTGGTAGCACTGATGGAGACAAGACAGGGGAAAGGGAAATATGCTAAGGAAGAAGAAAAGAAATAGGATCTTAGGAGAACAAAGTAACAGTATTGCCTAAGGGAAAATGGACAGTTTTGGTGGTAATACTGAGGCTGAAACAATGCTGCATATTGGTCTACAATGGGTTCCCTCCTCATGGGTCTTGCAGAATATCTACAAAGGATGACTTGGGTGCCACCTCTTAAAAGAGACCTTGCTAATGCTTGCTAATTCTCCTCCCAGGTGTTAGTGCTCACTCTTCTTTAAATTAACGAATAGATTTTGAATATGTTTACATTTTCTTATCTGTTTACAAGTTGCATCTACCCACACCTTCCCCTAATAAAATTTAGAGCCCTTAACGTCAAGAACTCTCTTTTCTGTCTTTGTATTTCCAGTGCCCAGCAAAGTACCTTGATAGGTACTTAATGCATATTTGTTGATTTGAATGGAATTTAATTAGTTGGTATCTTACTCTTATAAGACTTCAGAGAAATTGTATTGGGCAGAGCATCATAGATCTACATCTATAATGGTAATTAGGGTGGGACTTTTTTTACTGTTTTCTCTCTTGGAATGCTGAGGTAATCAAGTACCTTCAATGCGTTTTGCTTTTCGAATGTAATGGCAAGCAAAGTGGATTTTTTGTCTTTGTTTTGGAAGTGCTTCTCAGCACTAAGGAATCTTTGATTGAATGGGGAGTTTTTGATGATTAAGGGAAGGCCTATTCTGTCCTCTGACCCTGGGCAAGCATTTTTAAGTCACAAGAAGGCCTAAGTCCCCTGGGCTTGAGTCACATGGTTGTGATACCCTTTGACCCTGAAGAAGTGTATATAAACTCAGAGGTTAGCATTTGCCTTTCGGGTGGCACACCCATTGAAAGAGTGTTGGTCACAAGACTCTGGGTAGCCATTGAAGCTGCCCCCCAGCTTTGAAAATCCAGATGTTGGTGCTTCTCTGGTAACTATGTATTGTGATTTTGTCAGACAGAAATTTGTCTGTTGATCTGTTTATAATGTATGCTTGTTATTTCTGTCTGTATTCTCTCTGAAGTTCAGGGTATGTGTGTGTGTGGGGGGGTGTTTGATTAAAGTGAGATTGTTAACCCCTTAAAGTTGCTTTCCTTAGAAAAGCAGATCAAAGAACCTGTGCTAGCAGCCCTCCTGTGTGCTGGTGTTACTGGCATTACACAGCCACAGTAGCAGCAAGTAGCATTGTTGTTACACCATCTCGAAGGGAATTTAGAGGCCATCCGATCCAAGCCCTTCACTTTAAAGATAAGGAAAAAGAAATCCAGAGTGGTTAAGTTACAGGCAAAAAGGATGCAAAGGTGGGATTCCAACCCAGGTTTTGGGTCTCCAGCCTCAGAGTTCTTTCCCCTGTATCCCATATATCTGTCTCTTACATGTCCAATTAGGATCACACTCGGTATACCCATTTGAGATGTATTTATTAGACAAAGAAGCTGATTAACACTTATTTGACATTCTTGGAAAATATTAAGAATCTTAACATTTACTTTGATTCATAGATCGTGAAGCATCTGGTACTGCAGTGGTGCCCATATTTTTTTTTGTTGTTGTTGTTATGTTTTGGTTTAGTTGGTTTTGCTCCTCTCTATATGGGGCATCTAGGTGGTTCAGTGGATAGAGCTCTGGAGTCATAAGGATTCTTTTTCCTGAGTTCAAATCTGGCCTCAGACACTTACTAGCTATGTGACTCTGGGCAAGTCACTGTCTCAGTTGGTCATTTGTAAAATGAGCTGGGGGAGGACATGGCAAACCAGTCCAATATCTAAGCCAAGAAAACCTCAAATGAGGTAGGAGGAGTTGGACACAACTGAACAAACACAACAGTATGCCTCACTATTATGGAAACTGATAAAAATGTACCAACTGAATCTTTATGCTACCAAGGAATAGACTGAAAACTGTTGTAGCATCAGTGTATGTAATGATAAAAGTTATTGAAAAAATCTAATCACAAATGTTGTAACAGATGTTTAGCAAATGTTAATGGTTTAGCTGTTCTAATGATAAAATATTCTTTGCTTAAATAAAGGTCAATAATACAAAGCAGGTGCATTCACATTTTTAAGAGTCCTAGCTATAGAACTATATTTTCACCAGGTTAGAATCAATAACTCCTCAAGTTAAGAAAAATTATTTAGATAAGTAATCAGCAAAACCACTGCATGGTTTATTACATTGATAATAACTGCACAGGTTTTATGTAATTGAGAAGAAGGGCCCAGAGAGTATTTCTGGAGCAAAGGGATTCCAAAGTCAACAAAAAATATAGAAGAGTTTTTGACTACATCACAAAATGTTAGAGCTGGATAGTAAATGTTTTACAACTGGCTCTCTGAAAAGAAAAACAAAAAGTACACTTGACAATTTTAAGTTTAATCTGCATTATTACCATTTTTCCATCATCTTAAGTCTAGAAAATCAACAAAAACTGTCAAGCCCTGATTTGTAGTTTTTGCCAATTTCTGAAGTGAAAGTTTAACAGTCAGCTCTAATGAACTCTTTTGAGCTGGCACCAGTATTTCTCTGCCTTGATCTCACTTTCCTAAATCATGGATTTAGAGTTAGAAGAGAACTACCCTGTGCCAGGCTTGACTCAAGCCAATCCTCTGGTAGTTTAGGTTCATATTGAAACACAGTAAGATGCTTGAAGGTCAGTCAAGGGTTAACTAAGGGAGACTTATTTAACCACAGCAGGAGAAGCAGATTCTACAAGGTCAAGTATTGAAAACCTCTTGAATTACTCAGGTCCTGTTCCACCAGTCAAACAAACGTCTGGGAGACTACAATTCCTTGTGGCTGCCTTATATTCATATAAACAGGAAATGATGCTAACAGTCTGGGCTCTTAGTCCAGGGGACCAACCAAGATTTGAGGAATGTTTCAATTAATATCTTTCAAGGAAAAACTAGCCTAAGCTGCATAGAGAGTAAGGGTTAGGATACTGACTCTACCACAGGTATACAGAGACCATTGAATCTCACCCCCTAATTTTATAGATGAGCAGTAGTCACAGAGAGGTTACGTGACTTGACCCAAGTCACATAGCTTCGAATCTAGGTCTTCCTGACTTCAAGTCAGGAATGTCTCTTTAACCATCGAGTCTCAGAATTTGGCTTGCTGGGAACCACCCCCCCCCCAACCTTATTGGTTTCTATCTGTGACCATCTCTAGCACACAGTTGTTGGTGTCGTTTACCTGTTCTGACTCCCCGTGACCCTATTTGGGGTTTTCTTGGTAGAAACACTGGAATGGTTTGCCATTTTCTTCTCCAGCTCATTTTTACAGATAAGAACCTGAGGCAAACAGGGTTAAGTGGCTTGCCCAGGGTCACACAGCTAGTAACTGTCTGCGGCCTGATTTGAACTCAGGAAGATGAGTCATCCTGACTCCAGGCCCAGCACTCTAACCACTGTGCCACCTAGCTGCCCTGTAGCACACAGTAGGTACCATATAAATTCTAATTCCTTTCCCTTTTCCTTCCCTGTCTCTATATTGTTTGAAGAATGAGTTCTCCAAGAAATATTTAACTTGTTAAATGAAAACTATATATACATATATGTATTTCTTTATACCTAGATCTATCTATCTATCGATTGATCGATCGATATATCTAGCTATATCTCAATCTTTATCTTTCTATTGACCATATGCCCCTTCTTTAGGTGTTTTAAAGGACTCTATCACTAAGCATTACAGAGAAACATTGCAGGGCATAGGGTTACAGAAGCAATAAAAGAGGAGGTTTACAAAGTGTAGAACAATGGTTTCAGTCTGTTCCCATCTTCTATTTACACTGACAGGGAATTAGGTTTGATGCTTTCTTATTTCCTCCTCCCTTTGTTTGGCTGACCTCTTCATCTAATAGGCCTTGCCCTCAGAAACCTGGCTCGCTGCCTAGATTTGATATGAGCTCATTTCTCAGTATCTATCTACCAATGGATTTGGTTTGGCAAAATTATAAGTACCTCATTCTTTTTTATTTTTTTTCCAATTTTAAAAAACATTTTATTTGAAGTTTTGAGTTCAAAATTCTATCCCTCACTCTCTCTCTTCCCCTATCCTCCCCTCCCCTCTCCCTGATATGGTAAGTAATCAGATATGGGTTACACATGTGAAATTATGTAAAACATTTCCACATTTATCATTTTGTACCAGAAGACTCAAATAAAAGAAAAAAATGAAAGAAAGTGAAAAATAACAAGCTTCAGTCTCTATTCAATCAATATCAGCTCTTTCTCTGGAGACAGATAGTAGGCTTCATCATTAGTCCTTTGGGATTGTCTTGGATCATTGTATTGCTGAGAATGGCTAAGCCATTCACAATTCTTCATCTAACAGTGTTGCTGTTACTCTGTACAATGTTCTGGTTCTGTTCACTCCACTCTGCATCAGTTCATGTAAGTCTTTCCAAGTTTTTTCTGAAATCATCCTGCTTGTTATTTCAATAGCACAATAATATTCCATTACAATCATATACTACAGCTTGTTTAGCCATTGATGACATCTCATTGATTTCTGATTCTTAGCCACCACAAAAAGAGGTGCTGTAAATACGTTTGTAGAAATAGATTCTTTTCCCTCTTTTGGATGTCTTTGGGATATAGACCTAGCAGTAGTGTTGCTGGATCAAAAAGTATGCACAGTTTTATAGCCCTATGGGCATAGTTCCAAATTGCTCTCCAGAATGGTTGGATCAGTTCACAACTCCACCAATAGTGCATTACTGTCCCAGTTTTCCATATCCCTTCCAACATCCAACATTTTCCTTTTTTGTCACATTAACCATATTTGTCATATTAACACTCTGATAGGTATGAGGTGGTATCTCAGAGTTATTTTAATTTGCATTTCTCTGATCAACAGGGATTTAGAGCATTTTTTTTCATGTAACTATAGATAGCTTTGATTTCTTTATCTGAAAACTGCCTTTTCCTATCCATTGACTGTCAATTGGGGAATGATTTGTATTTTTATAAATTTGATTAATTTCTTTATATATTTGAGAAATGAGACCTTTATTAGAGATACTTGTAAATTTTGGTTGCATGGATTTTATATGTGCAAAACTCTTAAATTTTATATAATTGAAATTATCTACTTTATATTTTCTAATGCCTTTTTAATCTTCTTCAGCCCTAAATTCTTCCTTTATCCATAAATCTGAGAGATAAACTATTCCATGCTCTCTTAATTTGCTTACCTCATTCTTTTCAGAATCTGCTTTCCCACCTCTTCACTTGGGGTAGAACACTTCCTAATACTGAGTCACCTTACTATGCTCCTCCTCTTTTCCTTTCTAATGTTCTAATAAATGCTCCTACCTTTGTATATCCCTCTAACCCTAAACAGAAAAATGTACCCCTTTCTGACTGTGGGCCTAGAAGGAAACCTTGTCTTTGTTCCTCCTGATTCCCTCAACTAGAAAGATTCTTCCCTTTCTGGTCTCCACAAAATGTCTCTTCTTGGGCTTTCAACCACAAGAAATGTATAGTCACTTCCATCTTACTTATTGTTTATTTCTTTTAAGGTATTAAAGCTCTGGTCTTAAATGCTATCTTTCATCTCTGACCTGACCTCTTACCCACATTTCATCTGAAGATCATCCCCAGCTTTTTGTACATCTGACCCTTCCTTTTCTTTTGAGGCTGGTTTTTCCACTCTTTGTCACAGAGGACAATCTGATCCCTTTCTCTCAGAGAGCCAAATGTCTGTGGCAACTTCATGATCTAGGCCACTCTGATCTCTTCCACTGAGCCTGACTTCTCCATTTTGCTTCCACCGAAAGTTCCCTGTATAATCTTAACTTTGCTTCATGTTCAAAACTTGGTCCCTTTAGTGGCTCTTCCATAAAATTCCACTTTCTTTAATTACCTGTCTCCTGGCTTACAGGAAGGGCAGGGACATGAACAACTTTTAAAGGCATATTTTGTGGTCCTTCTGTCTATTCACGCAGCTGACCCTCTGGGGCAGGAGCTCATCACTGCCTCAAGTCTCTCCCCATTCTATTGCATACTCAGCTACCAAAGTGATTTTTGTAAAATGCAGGTCTGATTGTCATGTCCTCTACTTAATCATTCCAGTGGCTTCCTATTACCTCCAAGATAAAATTTTAAAATTGCCTTTTAGCTTTTAAAGTTCTTTGCAAGTTGACCTCTTCCTACCTTCCCATTCTTCTTACATTTTGTTCTTCTCTATATACACTTTATGATCTATTAACATCTGTCTTCTTGCTAGCCTTCACATGACTCTATGCCTTTTCATTAGGCTTTACTCCATGACTGGAACTCTCCTTCCTCTTGGCTTCCTTTAAGACAGTTCAAATTCCACTTCCTGCACCCCTACATACAACCCCAACCCTGTACTGCTAGTGCCTGCTCTGAGATTACCTTCCATTTCCACTGTATACATCTTGTATGTCTATAGGTATGGATATAGATTTTTCACATTTTCTCTCCCATTCAAAGGTAAGGACCTTGTTTTTGCCTTTTTTTTAACATCCCCAGCACTTAGTACAGTGCCTGGAAAGTTATGGGCACTTAATAATTTTTTATTGATTAACTTACTTCTTGCTCCATCCACCTCTAAGTTTCATAGTGAATCATTGTTTTCTAAATCCCAGGTTGTACTCACGGATGGATGGGTGGGTGGATGGATAAGTGAACTGGATCAATTTAAACATTCAGTTAATGATATCAGTCGATTCGACCACCAAACCAAGATATCTGAATCATTATGTTACTATGGCACTTCCTTTTATAGGTGAGATCCAGAAACAGTAAATGACCAAAATGTCAATAGAGCCACAAAACTAAGATGGCCTCCAGGTTGTTTGTCTACATATTTACATTTATATCACGGAACCGTTGATTACAGCAAATGGAGAAGTTTTGAATACTGTGGATAAGTTCATTCACCTTGGGAGCATACTTTCCAGGGATGTACACGTTAATAATGTGGTTGATACATACGTTATGAGAGCTAACTCAGAGTCTGGCAGGCTCAGAAGGAAAGTATAGGAGAGACGAGGTATTAGACTGACTACCAAACTGAAGGGCTGCAGAGCCAACCTCATTGTTTTATGTCTGTGAAACCTGGACACTACACCAGCATCATGCCAGGAAACTGAATCACTTCCATTTGAATTGTCTCAGGAAGATTCTGAAGATCACCTTCCAGGATAAGATACCAGACACTGAGGTCCTTTCTTAAACTAAACTTCCAACCATTCAAACTCTGCTTCAAAGAACACGACTCTGATGGGCTGGCCACATTGTTTGAATGCAAAACGTACACTTGCCAAAAAGTCTATTTAATGGAGAACTTACACAGAGAAAGAGTTCACATGGTGGTTAGAAGAAGTGATATAAGGACACTCTCAAGATCTCTCTTAAGAACTTTGGAACCGATTGTGTGATATGGGAGACACTGGCACAGGCCCACTCAGCATGGCATGCCCCCATCAGAAAAGGTGACGTGCTCTATGAGCAAACCTGAAATGAAGTAGCTCAATGGAAAAACAGGATGCACAAATTTAGAGAATCAACCCCAAATGTTCACACGGGCTATTTGTGCCCAACCCATAGTAGAGCATTCCCAGCTCGTATTGGTCTGATCAGCCACAGTAAGACACATTGAAACTTGACTCTAGCACAGTAATGTCATTTTGGTCTTCTTCAAACCAACCAACATTTAAATCATCCAAAAACAAATGGTTATTCTTCCACTGAGATGTCTCTTCATCCTTTTCCAAAGTTAATCACTCTTGCAGTCAAAAAGTGGTTTCTTGTGATTAAATTAACTTCCTTGCTGCAATGTAAAAGTTTATTTTTCCTTGAGAGAAAGGAAAAATACCTACATTTTTAAGTTAAGAGCTCTATTTTATGAATTATAAACTATTTTTCTAATTTACCTAGGTTTCTTTGAATTCTGGGCTTATCTTGCAAGGGGGGAAATACTTTTCTCTGTATCATAAATGGATGGACTCTTCTCTCCCGTCACAGAGGTCTTTGATGACTATTTTAAACTCTGACCTCAAACCCCTGAGAATACCTGTCCCTTAAGTTAGAATGGATCCATTAATAATGGCCATTAATGAGTGCATGGCATATTGAAATAACCAGGAAGTCCTTAGAACTAACAAGTCTTGCAGAAACCCAAAAGCCCATTACTAAAGCCAGTTGGAGATCCGACTAGATCTGTTTAGCAACATTTTTGAGTCTCAGTGTAGACCCTAAGCTTGGGGATATAAGCTAAGAAACAAAAAACCCAGTTTAATATCCACACCAGAAAAGTCAATGCTTCTCTGAAGAGAAAATGTTTCATTAACATGTAAACTCCTTGAAGTATTGTACTGTGTATTTGCTTTCTTTGTATCCCCAGTCCTTAATAGAGAGTGTTTGTACATGCATAGTAAATACTTAGTAAATGTTTTGTGGGTCAAAGTGTGTTAGCACTGTTATTAGAGAAATAACCAGTACTCTGGCTAATGCTAGGGGTGGGTGAGCTAAAGACAGTCAGGGAAAGTAGCCCAGCAAGGACAGCTGCACAACCCTGTACAACCATTAAGATAACACATAGCTGTTTTTTTCTAGGTTTAAGGAGGAAGAAGTATTATTACCAGATGCTGCCATGTTTAATTAGATTGGCTGGGTTTTGTTCAGTTGGCTTTGGAGAGTTCAGTCAAGTGGAAATTCCACCAAAGTAAGGCCATGGGGCTCAGGGAAGACACTTCTACATAGTCTGGCTTTCTAAAAGAGAATGTTGTATTTCATTTATTGTTGGTCTGTCAGCAGGGAAGCATCCAGTAAGCGAATGAACGAATGAATGAATGAACGAATGAATGAATGAAATGGCCTTTATTAAGCATTTATTATGTGCCAGGTACTGGGCTAATCACAATAGACACAAATAGAAAAGAAAAAATAGCCCCTGCTCTCAAACAGCTCTCCTAATTGCAAGAGACAACATGTAATAGAAAACTCAGCTGTGGGGCAAATGGCAAGGCCCATTTCTTAGATTAAGTAGGTAGATCAGATAACATTGCCCAGGGATCTGGAGACCATTCAGGCAGGACAAATAATAAAGCCTGAGAGCACTTTAGAAGGTCATGGAAGGACAGATGTTATTTCACTGAAGGGAGCAGAGTTGGTCACTATCCTATTATGTAATCTGTTTAAGTAGTCAGATTGCCTAGATTGGGGGAAAGGAGTGATGCAAAGAGAATACAAGAGGGTAAGGCATTCCCAGTGGTGGTGGGGCTTCCTCCTTCTTACCCAACCAGCCAGATGGGTTCTGGGAATATGTGTTGTATATATCTTCTTGGGCATCTGACATCCTGTGGCATCTTTCGACAATAGTCCAAGGCAAGTGAGAAGGTCAATTTTCTGTGTAGGGCTAAATTTGTGATAAAAAGGACATTTCCAAAGAGCCACAAATGCACTTCTGATATGAAACTTGTTTTGAGACTCTGCCCCATCACCCTAATTATATGTTTGAGAACCCAGATGTAACAGTGTAAGAATCTTTCAGTTTATTGTAGGGAGTGAAGAAAGAATGAGGGATTTTCATAATGTAATGCTAGTTGTCTAAACCGCAAAACCTGTAAAATCCATATATTCATTAAATACCCGTTCATTCAATAAACATTTAGTAAGCCTTCCTAAGGACAAAGCAAAGTAGGCACTCAAAAGATGCACTAGGGTGGTAACAGGAAAAGAGGGAGAACCAATGCAATCGATATTGTTTAGGTTCCCAGGCCTTTAGTGGCAAAAGACAGAAGTTGAGAGTGAAGGTTCATGATGGGTAGTAAAGCAAGGGAAGAGACCCAGGCTCTAGCAATGGTACTTCCACAATCTGATTAAGCTAAGGTCTGGTAAGGTAAAGATACAAGGCTTGAAAGGGATCCGAGAGGCTCGAGGGGCATGGAGGTGTGGCTCTTGAGAGAAAGGAGAGTGCCAACAGCTAAACTGTGCATACAGCTATGTGGTACCATAAGTGGAATACTGTACTTAGATTCAAGAAAACCTGAATTTGAATCCTGCCTCAGACACTTATTAGCTTTGTTGAGTTGACTTGAATAGACCTTCTCTATGCCTCAGTTCCCTCATATATAAAACAAGAGGTTGACTTTATTGGCTTTTGAGGTACTTTCCATGTCTCAGTCTGACACTATTATTCTACAATTCTGAGAGGATATGGATGGGAGATCCAGAAGAGGCATTTGAAGGAGCTCTGATAGTAATTTTGGCAGTGTCAGTTCTCAGGGTTCAGGGGTGTGACTCATCACAGTGAGAGTAGCTTCAGTGGCAGAGGAAATACAGGATTATCAGGGGTATAAGAAGGATACCCATTGTTACCCTTTCTACTAGAACTAGAAATGCCAGCTATAGCAACAAGACAAGAAAACTAAATGAAGGGAGTAAGTATTGGTAAAGAAGCAGCAAAGTTATCTATTTTTTGCAGATGATATGATGATATATTAAAGAACTCTAAAGAATCAACTAAAAGCCAACTGAAATTTGCAGGATATAAAATAAATCCCCACAGATGATCGTTTCTATGTAATACAAATAAATCCTAGCAGAAAGAGAAAAACAGGGAAATTTAATTTAAAATAACATGTTGTTCTTCAGTTATTTCAGTCATGTTTGACTCTTTGTCATTCCGTTTGGAGTTTTCTTGGCAAAGATACTGTGGTGGTTTGCCATTTCCTTCTCCAGCTTACTTTATAAATGAGAAAACTGAGGCAAACAGGGTCAAGTGACTTATCCAGAGTCATATAACTAGTAAGTGGCTGAGGCTGAATTTGAACTCGGGACTTCCTGATTTGAATGAGGATGTGTATGGGACATCCTCTATTTGCTGAAGCTCTATGCACTGTGCCACCTAGCCACCCTAAAATCTGGACTGTATCTAACCACTGGGAATCGAACTCTAGTCTCTCCTACGTGACAGGTAGGGATATTTGCCACTATACTGTACAAAATTGTTGGGAGTCTGTCTACCAAGATACACACAACTTTATAAATACTACTAAAAACCACTGCTTACAGAAATAAAGGCAGAGCCAAGTGATTAGAAAAATACCAACTGCTTATGGATAGGATGAGTCAATATGTTAAAGTGACAATACTGCCTAAGTTAATTTACTTATTTAGCGTCATACCAAATCAAACTACCAAAGGATTACCTTATAGGATTAGACAAAATAAGAACTAAATTTGTATGGAGGCAAAAAAAGGTTGAAGACCTCAAGGGAAATCATGAAAAGAAGTGAGAATAAAAGGAGATTACCAGTGCCAGATTTCAAACTCTACTAAAAGTAGTAATCATTACAACAACTTGGCAATGATTAAAGTATAGAGTAATAAAATATATTAAAGTATGGGCAGGTACGTGGCACAGCGGATAGAGCGCTGGCCCTGGAGTCAGGAAGACCTTAATTCAAATCCGGTCTCAGACACTTACTAGCTATGTGACCCTCAGCAAGTCATTTAACCCTATCTGCCTCAGTTTTCTCATCCGTAAAATGACCTAGAGAAAGAAATGTCAAACCACTCTGGTATCTTTGCCAAGAAAACTCCAAATGGGGTCACGGAGATTTGGACATGACTGAAATGACTGGACAAAAACAGTTGTTTGTCTTTTGTTTTTGAAAAGGACCAATGACATGATGGGGTGATGTCTTTACTTGCACGTGAATTGGATTTAAGTGAGGCAGGGTTGTACAAAGTCATCAGCCTCATTCTCTCTTCCTGAGTTATCATTAAGGAAGTAACAGGAGTGGCGGGGTGGGGGGGGGAGGGAAGTGATATCTGTAAACAATAGCTATCAGGATTTTGATTGGGTGGTAGAAATTAATTTCATGAACCTCAAAGGAGAAGAGTGGGGAGAACCTGGAAGTTGCATTGGAGAGTAAGGGGTATTCCAATTCCCCTAATTTGACCAGTAAGCTAAGGGATATGAATGAAGGTACAGCCAATACTGGAAAGGGCGGCCAGAGAAGCTGTGTCATCTGAGTGGGGCCAGGTTTCAGTAACAGCTAGTAGATGGAAGGAATGGGGGAGGAAAAGATTTAGGAAAGCAGGAAGTTTGTTACCGATGGAATAGAAGTTCTATAGGGCACAAAGGAAGGGCTGGGGGATGTGTGGTTGAAACTTTGGCTTGGGAGGGTTGAGTGGGATGAGAATGAGGTTTGGCTGATGACCTACAGGGTTTCAAAATCACTGGGATGTGAAGAGTATGATCAGGTGTGAAAATGTTCATTACTAAGAGGAGAGCACAAAGGAGGTTGGAGAATGGGCTGAAGGCAAATGCACCATGAGATAGAAGGCAGATAGTCGGATGGGAGGCTCCATTTCAGTACTTCTCTTCCCTCTGAAGGCTGGACATTAGGCAGCAAAAGGAAATAGCAGGACTTGGAAACTGAACCTATGCGGCAGGAGAAAGAAGTACTATTTCCCATAAATTTTCCTCTTTCTCTTCCCACAGGAAATAGGTGCAGCAGGAGATAAAAAGCCTGAGGTCAAAGGGAAGGCTCCTTCTCTTTGACCTAGAAATTCTCCACATTCAATTTGAGAGATCAGATTGTCAGGAGGTTAGAGTTGTCTTGTTCCGGCACGGATGAAAGTGATTGCTTTGGGGAAAACAGAAGACACCTGACCCTTCTCCTTGTCACCTTCCCTTAGGGGACATGCTGTGCCCAGCAGGAGATGAAAGGAACACCCAAGGAAGCTGAAGATGAGGCAGTAGCATAAAGTGGTAGACTCCCTACAAAGGGGAAAGTACTTTGGGGCAGATGGAAGATGCTTGACCTGACCACCTGCTGCCTTCCCTCAGGGGATATACTAAACCTGTCAGGGGATGGAAGACACAAGGTCCATGGTCAGAGGAATGCTTGGCTCTTTTTTCTGAATACATGCCTCCCCACTTCCCTACCAGGCACCCACGTCTGGTAATAAAGAATAAAAAAGAAAGAGGGGGGAAAATTTTTCAGCAAAACCAGCTCTTATATATAATAACCTCCTCACAGATGCAACTTTTGCAAAAAAGGAAGAGAGTTACATTTTCTCAATTTTTCTTCAGGGCCAGACTTCTTGGTCTAGATATTATAATTATATGGCAGCTAGTTGTTGGAGATTTTCCCCCAGTGTATAGTGCTGTAAACATTGTGTGAAGTTTTCTTGATTCTATATACTTCGTTTTGTATCATTTCAACATGGAGTACCATTCCACCATTCTTCCCCCAATTAGATTCCTTGAAAGTAGCAGCTATACTGCATCTATCTTTATGGGTCCATTGTTTAGCATATGACCTTGAACATAGCAGAGATTATTAAATCTCTTGATTAGTATCTCTTGATTAACAAAAAAGTATAGAGAGGTTGATCAGTGTAACAGATAGGTGGGGAACTTGCAGCCTCAAGGCCACATGGGGCCCTCTAAGTCCTCAAGTGAGGTCTTTTGACTGAATCCAAACTTCACAGAACAAATCTTCTTAATAAAAGGATTTGTTCTGTAAAACTTGGACTCCGTCAAAAGGCTGCAGCCAAGGACTTAAAAGGCCGCATGTGGCATCAAGGCAGGTTCCCCACCCCTGGTTGGTACACATAATATAGAAGTAAATGTATCTAATAGTCTTGAATTCAAGAAACACAAACACCCTGGCTACTGGGATAACGATACAATATTTAAGAAAAAGTTATTTGGAAAATTGGACAGCAACACAGAAGAAATCACATTCAGAATACTTGACACCTTATACCAAGATAAGCTGCAAATGTATATATGACCTAAATATAAAAAGTCATATCATAAGCAAATCAGAGAAATCTAGGAAAAAATTATACCTAAACAAGGGATAAAAACAGATGTTCTAAGAATTATATAAAATTTTAAAGTTTTTATATAAACAAACCCAATGAGGTTAATAAAGGGAAAAATTCATTGGGGGAAAATATTTGCAGCAAATTTCTCTGATAGAGTTCTCATTTCCAAGATATATAAGGAAATTATTCAGATTTATAAGAATGAGAAAGTCTAAGGATATGAACAGGCAGTTCTCAGGGGAAGGAACCCAAGCCTTCTAAAGCCATTAGGGGAAAATAATGCTCCAAGATACTACTGAGAAATGCAAATTAAAGCAAGTCTGAGATTCTACTTCACACTCACAAGATTGGCAAAGATGACAAAAAAAATGAAAGTGATCGATGTAGAAGGGGTGATGGAAAAACAGGCATATTGATCCGCTGTTTGTGGACCTGTGAGTGGATACAATTATTCTGGAAAGCAGTGTTCAACAATACAAAAAGTTACCAAACAATGCATGGACTTTGACTCAGCTATATTGCTGCTAGAACTATACCCTAACAAAGACCAAAGAAATAGGAAAAGGTCCCATATGTGTAAAAATATTTGTAGAAACTCTTTTTGAAATGGAAAAAAAAACCTGGAAACTAAAGGGATTCTGACCAATTGAGGAATGACTATATAAGTTGTGATATATGAATGTGATGGAATAATATGGTGAAATGAGGAAATAGATGATTTCAAAGAGACATGAAAAGATTTATATGAACAGATACAGAACAAAACGAGTGGAACCAGAAAATTTATTCAATCTAATAATATTATACTAATTAAATTTTAAAATAAAAAAGTATACAACTGTAAAGAGAATTAACTTTGAAAGCTGTAAGAACTATAATCCATACAACGACTATCCACAATTCCATACTTCTACCTCTTCACTGAGAGATGATAGCTTTAGAGAACAAATAAGACACACACACATATGGATATCACCATTAACAGAATTAGTTTTGCTTGACCTTGCATATTTGTTAGGAGGAATTTGTTTTCCTTTTCTCTATTTTTAATGGGGTAGGAGGTGGGAGTGAGAGAAAATAGATTTCTGTTATTTAAGGAACAGTGAAAATGGAGAGGGAGCACCGCAGATGTAATCTGTGAATGTTTCCAATGTAAAAACAAAACACACGAATAAAACTTTAACAAAAAGAAATGTATACAAGCTTTGATTGCATGGGGAGAAGTTAGGATGGTGGCTTTGGGGATAGAGCTTTGGTAGTGCTATCCCTAGCATAAGGAATGCCAGATAGGGAGCTTGTGTCAAGGGAAAGAATTCTATCTGCAGTAGTTCCGAGGGTAAGGAAGAGAAGTATGGGAGAAGAAGGGTCAGGGGCTTCTGCTGCAGCAGAATAATAGCTCTACTCAATCTACAAGCCATTCTTCAGTCAGGAGTTTGCAAGTCTTGGTTATTAAAATAAGGCCTGCTTGTTGCATAGTCGTGGCCTTATTTCTACATAAGGAAGCTAGTAGAATGCAGGCTTCATCAAGGCAAGGACTGTATCTTAAATAAACTTTATTATCTAAATCCCACTCCTACAACAGTACCAATCGCAGAGCTCTGACCAAATTGTATTTAACAAGCATTTACTGAATGAAGAAATGTAAATACATCTTATTTAACTTTGCAAATGGATATATTTTTGAAGATTTCTTCTTCTGCATGTCACAATCTAGTTGACTATTTCTGGTAAAGTTTCTCAGGAAACATGTAGCTGCAGATTCTGTGACTTTGTCTATTTGATGCCAAAAATAAAGGTGATTCAATCACTGCAGTTAAACAGAAAATTCTATGTGTGAGGGTGAGGGAATTCAGGGGAGGAAATCTATTCAAACCACCCACTTGGCATCAGACATAACAAAAGAAAATATCCAACTGTATTTTTTGTATTTTTGTTGTAGTTGTACTGGTGCATGGTGTTATGTTTTGTTTTGTATTCTATCATATGGGGTAGTATAGTCTAGTAGACACATTGCTTGACTTTGAAATATTTGGATTCATATTCTCCTCTAATATCTACTAGTTATGTGACCTTAGACAAGTCGCTTAACCTCAGTGGACCTCAGGCAACAACTTAGTTCTTATCATAGGAAATCATACCTACGTTATAAATACGATGGAGTAAATTCCCAAGTTAGGATTTCCTCTTATTAATATATTTGCACACCTTACTATTCTACCTAACCCTGGAAAGTTAACCAACTTTCTTTTTTTTGTTGTTTGTTTTGGAGGGGGAAAGGCAAGGCAATTAGGGTTAAGTGACTTGCCCAAGGTCACACAGCTAGTAAGTGTGTCAAATGTCTGAGGCTGGATTTGAACTCAGGTCCTCCTGGCTCCAGGGCTGGTGCTCTACTCACTGCGCTACCTAGCTGCCCCAGTTAGCCAACTTTCATAACTAATTAGATGAGGATAAAAGGCTTTGCTATGCTCGACGCTGATTCTGAATTCTGAAATGAGATGAAAATGTCACTTATCAACTTTTGGGTCTGAAGGAAGGTGAATATTTAAATGTTCCAAAGCCTAGAAATTTATTTTGATTTCACCTGGAATTGTCTCTGTCCCTCTACTAACCTATTAAATTCGTATCCATTCTGTAATCCATGAATTCTTCCGCATTCCCCTTGGTTGGATGGGTGAGCATGTGCCTCTGTGATGTGCTTATTATATATTATTGACTAGTCAGTCAGTTAACAATCATTTATTAAGCACCTACTATGTGCCAGGCCCTGTAATTACTGTACAGTATTAGAGCAGTAAAAGCTATGAGTGTCATAGACCACTGATGTTTGTGGGAATTTAAATGTTTCAAAACTAGAGGAGGCACTTTAACTTGTAATTTTAGGATGAACATTTGGATTCAGTTAAAAGGCCACACACAAGGACATAGAAGGCCACAGGTTCCCCACCCCTGGCAGTCTAAAACAATACTGATTAATATGGCTGACATATTGTGATGTTAATGTGATTAAATATCTTCCCTGTCCATTCAATAGGGCCTTTACTTACACCCGTTACTTACTAGGTGTAAAATCCTCAGGGCCCTAAGTAGAGGTGCTAAGATCAAATCCAATTGTATGTGCACTGAGTTCTAGCCAACCAGATGCCAGCTAGAACTGTATATAAAGAGAGCCCAGAGTGTGAGAGAAGCAGAAATGAGAAGCAGACATCAAGAAGACATTGAGGCAGCAGACATTGAGAGAGAGCCAGGATCGAGAGAGACTGCAGAGTGGAGAGTGCAGACCGGAGAGTTGTGGAGATCAAAGAGCTGAGAATGTACAGCACCAAGAAACTGGAGAAGAGAGAATCCAAAGAATCCAGGAGACTGCTAGTGCTTTCAGAACTTAGGGAGAAGACACAGGCAAGCAGACAGTTAGGATTCATGAGTGATTGTTTATGGGAAGACTGTAGCAGAGGGGAAAGTTGCAGGATGACTTGGTTCCTTGCTATAATATTGTGTTATAATTTCCTTGTTGCTACATTGAGGTGGGCTTACTGGTTTTGGAATATAATTACTGCTATATCGAATTGGAGTCATTGGTCTTGGGATTGGATCATCTGGTGCCTAAATAAATGTTATATTTCCTCTGCCTTCTACCCGGAGAGTTTTTCATACTTTGCGATTCTGAACCACATAGGCATGTTCATGGTCATCCTTGGGGTCATGAATCTTGCCTTACTGATACACATATAGTGTAGTTTTCCTGTTTTTCTCTATTGATTAAACCTATTTTAGCTTTAACTTTGTCTGAGATCATAATTGCTACCCTGTTTTTCCCCTTATAAATTCTACTCCTGATCTTTATTTTAGTTTGTATCTCTTATTTCCTGACTCCTCTATTTTACTTATACATGCTACCTTGCTCCCTGGTTAATTAACCTGTCCTCCCTCCAAAGATCTCTCCTTTATCCTCTCCTTCCTACCCTTTCCCCTTGCTGTCTTATTTCTATCTGAATTTGCAAGACTTTTATAGCCTTCCAAATATATATATGTTGTTCCCTTTTCATCCCATTCCCATTAGACACCCTTCTATATTCCCCCCTTTATCCTATTCCTTCACTTTCTTATTTCTTTATAAATTTAGAAGACTTCCCTTCTAAATATATATATATATATATATGGTTCTCTCTTTAACCCAGATCTGCTGTGAGTAGGTTCCCTCTAAAATCCCTCCCTTTTCTTCTCCTCCCTCCCTATGCCTTTAGCCTTTTATTTCTTTCTGAATTTAGAAGACTTTTACACACACGCACACACACACATACATGTATGAATGTATGTATGTATGTATGTATTGTTCCCCCTTTAACCCATTTCCAATGACATTTGGGCTCCAGAATTACCAGTGCTCCTCCCTGTAACAGCAAGGCAATAAACACAACATCAACAATGATTGTGCATATGTAAATGTAGTATTGTATTGCAAAGTATGAAAGACTCTCCATATAGAAGGTAGAAGAAGAAAATATTTGTTCAGACACCAGAGAAACATATCCCACAACCAGGCAATCTGCTCCCACAACAAGTGAGCCCACTTCATCATAACAGCAAGGAACTCAAAACACAATATCACAGCATTGAGCCTTGCCATCCCAGAATCTCTCCAACCTCCTGCTGGGGTCTTCCCACAAAACTCACAGTACTGTTATCACAGGTCAACTTTCTTTACCTCAACTCTAATTATCATAAACGTCCATTAACAGCCATAATGGCTCTCTCAGCATTTCCTGTGACACAACTTCTTTTTCTTCTCGGGAAGCTCCTCCCACCACATGTGACTTGGGCTTCCCATGATGTAAGTAGGTCACATGGCCTATTAATGAGTGGGAAAGATGTTCAAATCTAAATTGCTATTATACTCTTCCATCTAATTCCTGTGTCAATTCATCTTCTCTCACCTCATTTGTATATTTACTCTTTTTACCTTTTCCTAGACAGTATTATTTTTTAGAATCACATCACACTCTGCCGTATCCCAAACTTTCTTTCAAACTACCCAATTACTAATTACATAGTTTACATTTTTTCATATAAAAGGTAAACAATGTGTCCTTATTGAGTTCTTTATAATTAGTCTTTGATGTTTACCTTATACTTCTCTTGGATTTGTATGTCAAATTTTCTATTGCAATAAAATCCTGCAAGTCTGATAATTTGTTGAATATCCATTTTTTTTTGTTCAAGATTATGCTTAACTTTGCTGGGTTTGATATTTTCTGTCACAACCCCAGTTCTTTTGCTCTTCAATATAGTTTTCCAAGACCTATAGTCTTTTAGTGTAACTGCTGCTAGGTCTTGTATGATTCTAACTGTGGCTCCACCATATTTGAATTTTTTTTTTTCTTGTTTCTTGTAATATTTTCTCCTTGAGCTGGGAGTTGCAGAATCTAGCTATGATATTTCTGTAAGTTTTGCTCATAGAATCACTTTCAGGTGGTGATTAGTGTATTTTTTCTATTTCTACTTTTCCCTCTTGTTCTGACACTTCAAAACAATTGTCTTTGATTATTTTTTGTATTATTGTATCAAGATTCATTTTTTAATCATAGCTTTCAGCTAGTCTGAATATTCTTATGTTTTCTCTTCTTGATCTGTTCTCCAGATCAATTGTTTTTCTTATAAGATATTTCACCTTCTATTTTTTCTTTCTTTACATTTTATTTTATTATTTCTTGATCTCTTAAAACATTGCTGGCTTCCCCTTGCCAATTCTAACTTTTAAGGAGTCATTTTCTTCCTCAATATTCTGGCTCTCCTTTTTCAGTTGGCTAACTTTCTTTTCATAATCTTCTTGTTTTTTTTGGTTTGTTCTTATTTTTTGAAGTTGTTCTTCAATCTCATTTGATTTTTAAAGTCTTTTTAAAGTTCTTCTATGAATTCTTTTTAGGCAGGTGACCATTTGACATTACTCGTTGGGGTATGAGAGGCTTTTTTTGCTTCAGCACCCTCCTCTGAAGATGAACTCTGGTCTTCTCTATTCCCATAGTAACCATCTATGGTTGGGTTCTTTCTCCTTTGCCTATTCATTTTTTGTAAATTTATAGTAACTTGTTGTTGTGGTAGTCACCTCCAGTATGGGTATGGAGGGTGGTGCCTCTGGCCTCAGGTCCTCCCTCAGTTCTCCACTAAGAACTCCACCCTCCTGTAAGTGTCCACAGACAGCAATGTCCCTGCCCCATGGCTTCTGAACTCACCAGGCACGTACTGGTTCTTTCTCACCCTGGGCTGCAACTTAGCAGCACAGATGGGCCTGGTGTCCCTTATCAGCAGAGGTTCCCTCAATCTTTCCTTGCTCAGACACCCAACTCCTCACACTGTATGGGAGGTGAAAATTCATGTGGCCGGGGCCACAGTTATCTCCAATCCAGCTAGCCCCAGGGCTCTCTGCTTGCTATTTCAATGAAACTAGTCTGGAAATGTTTATGCTTCATTGGTTTTCTTCCAATCTTCTCTGGTTTGTCTGAGGAAGACAACTGTTCTGCCCCAACTCATATATTTTTATCACTCCACATTCACCCTGAGGTGCTATTTTGTCTTTTTTGTGGGGGAAATCTGGAAAGCTTGGAATTTTCTGACTTACTCTGTCATCTTCCCAGAATCCTCTCCAGGAAAGTATTTTTAAAAGGTGCCTATAGTACAAACACAGATTAGATTTAGGAAAAAGTACATCAAATGCATGCAAAAAATATAATTCTGAGCAATAATCATGAAATATTCAGAACAGAATTTACTAACATATGCATTAATACAGTCAGTGGAGAGGCTAATATTCAGGTTTCATTGGGACCTAGTTTATTTGCAAGGTGGATACTTATTCAGTGCACATTTCATCTCCGTAGTCCAATCAACACCAAGTGAGTTCCTTCTTCCCAATGGCCCCTCCCTGTTCAGTCTTATTGCCTGTCTGCTGCATTTGTCGTTCTTGCTGTGATAACACTCATTCCACTTTCAATGTGTAGCTCTACTTGGTTTTAACTCCGTGGGGAACAAGGCACTCCATCCAGGATAAACCGATCACTTTAAATTTCATCATCATGCTAATTGACCCAATTTTGGTTACTGAACCTTACCTTGGGGTGTCCCTCCTCCCTTTCTAGCTTCCTTTTGTCTCGTCTTTCCCAGTTAGACTATATGCTCTTTGAGGACATGTTAAGTGTAATATGTCTTTAAAACATCTGGGACAGCTAGGTGGCTCAGCAGATAAAGTGGCTGGCCTGAAGTCAGGAAGATATCTTCCTGAGTTCAAATTTGGCCATTCCTTCTCCAGCTCATTTTACACATGAGGAAACCGAGGCAAACAGGGTTGAGTGACTTGTCCACAGTCACACAGCTAACAAGTGAGTCCAGATGCAAACTCAGGAAGTTGAGTCTTCTTAACTCCAAGACTGGCACTTTAACCACTGTGCCACCTAGTTGCCCTGTTGCAAGGGATAGAGCACTGGGTTTGAAGTCAGAAAAACCTATGTTCAAAACCTTACCATCTGTGTGACCCTGGGCAAGTCACTTAACTTTTCTGTGCATCAGTTTCCTCATCTGTAAAATTAAGGGGGTGGTCTCAATAGCCTATGAGGTCCCTTCCAGTTTTAAAGCTATGATCATATTATTTCTACCTTTCTTAGTAAGTTTGTGTTTAAAAAAATTAAACCAACCCAGTCTCTTCAGTGTTGTTTCTATTTACCATTTAATGAAACTAATTTTTTTGTTATTTGAAAAGCTATGATTGCACTTGAAGGAACAGGCCTTGATCTAATGTATTGTTTTCTCCTTAACCTTCTTCCACAGTCTAATTGTTAATGATTGTTTTCTTCCCTGTCATTTGGAAGATCCTACAGCACCTAATGGTAGACATAGACTAATGAACATGCAGCAATTCTGGTTTCCAGGGAAGATGTTAATTTCACATCCAATTTACAATCAAGAGATGGAACAGAATTCAACCAGTTTGTTTTGTAGCTTGTCTTATGAATTTGGTTTCAATGCGTAGCATCTAAGCGAACAGACCTCTAAATATATTTATTGGTGAAGGGATGAGAAGATAAAAGGTTAACCTGATTTTGTAGGGGAAGAAATTCCATCTCATAGTGTAAAAATGAAGTACACATAGTTCTTAAGTAATACAACCCATAACATTTTTCTCCTCCCAGCAATGGATTCTTATAGAGCTTAGTTTTCTTCTGCAGGACAATGTAACTCCTTCTAGCTCTTGAACATAAAGACTATGACTGTATATGTGTGGTTGGATAGTTGTCTTCATAAATTGCTTGAAAGGAGGTGATGAATAATTCTATCCATGTAGCTTATAGCGCAAGCTTATCACAAAGTGTTAAATAGTTCAAAAGGCACACAACAAACATGAGATTATAAGCTGAAATCAACATGATTTTGATGAAAGAAAATACAGAATTGTCTATGAGACCAGAGGCACTATGACTTTTTAACAGTACTCAGGAGACCCAGAGAGAAAGATGGGCATTTCTTTTGTTTAATAAGATTTTGTGTTTATTTTTTAATCTAAGCAATGTTAATTTAGATTGGTTCGACATAGGGTCTCAAAGCCATTAGCAAATAAGAGGGATTTTTATGGGGACTGAATTTGGAAGGACTTACTTTTTTAAGTGAATTCCAAATAGACAATTGAAGTCTAACTACATAATTTTCTTGACAAGATGAAATCGCTCTTTCTGTTGAGACACCTTGTGTCATGTAATAGAGGAAGTACTGGACTTGGAGTAGGGAAGGTTAGCCTATATCATTTGCTACTTCTGATTCTAATCATATGGCTATGCTCAAGTCAACAATATCTCTGGCCTCACTTTCCACGTCAGATAAATGGCAATAGTAAAACCTGTAGTAACCTTCTCACACGGATGTTGTAAAGCTTAAATAAAATGACGTGTGTAAAGCACTTCACAAATCTTGAAATTCTGAATAAATGACTTGTTGCTGATTTCTTTTTCATTATTGTCATTTCATTGCCATCATTTTCTTCAGTAGAATTGAAGTGGAAACAGTTTTGGGACCTGTTATTCTTTTATATTTAATGTTCTGTAGACTATTGCACAGGCAGATAAATAATTGATTTTTGTTGTTGATTAAAAATAGTAGGATGTAACCTCATCTTCTATAGGATCATTGAAAGTGTCTTCAGTTTAACTCTAATAGCAGACCAAATGATGGCAATATATACTTCATTCTGTTATGGGTGATTTTGATTTCTTTTTTTCTGTATTTTTAAAGCTTTTTAAATCAATGTTACATTCAAACAATTATGAGTGTAGTGGAGTCTCAGGAAATGCTATAGTTCCAGTACCATTTATTGGTTGAGCTTTACAAGGTACTGTGAAATCCACATTTGTAGTATGGGGATTCACCATTTCTTTGTCCATGAAAGATACCAGGTTTCTAATGTAGAATTCTAACAAATAGGTCATGTGTTGCTAAGTTTTGCAACCAACAGTGATACATTGCACAGTTTCTACCAGTGGCTTGCACAATCTGCATCAATTCACTAATCATCAGATTCATTTGGATGGGGGGAGCGGAGCCAAGATGGCAGCTGGAAGGCAGGGACTAGCATGAGCTCTCCGTCAAGTCCCTCCAAAAACCTATAAAAATAGCTCTGAAGTAATTCTAGAACTGCAGAACCCACAAAATAGCATAGGGAAGCAGGGCTCTAGCCGAGGATAGCCTGAATGGTCTCTGGGTAAGGTCTATCCCACATGGAGCTGGGAGCAGAGGGGAGTGGAGCTGAGAGGAGTGGAGCCCAGCATGGGCGGCAGGACCAACCAGACCAGGAGCCAGGCAGAGCGTGCCCTAGCACCCTGAATCAGTGAGCTGTGGCAGTTACCAGACTTCTCAACCCACAAACACCAAGGACAACAGAGTAAGTTAATGGGAGAAGCTGCTGGGGACTGGGATAGAGTTTGCGGCTAGGCCACCACCCCAGGGCAGCGGAGGTGGGGCAGCTTTAGAACTACAGCTGCAGTTGCTTCTGGCCCCAGGCCCACCTGGTGGGAGGAATTAAGTGGCAGATCACAGCAAGAGTGAAGAGCCTGCTGAAGATCTAAGTCCAGTCCAGGTTGGGGGTTCTTGGGGAAGGAGGAGTGCTGATGTGGCAGAGCTGGTGCATCCCCCCAGGCTTGGAAC
>CM053627.1:147713406-147724144 GCA_028646595.1 Phalanger gymnotis | reverse complement strand
AGACTTAAAAAATAACACCTTAAAAATAGACTAACCCAAATGGCAAGAGCTCCAAAAAGCCAATGAGGAGAAGAATGCCTTGAAAGGCAGGATAAACCAAATGGAAAATGAGGTCCAAAAGACCACCGAAGAATATACCACCTTAAAAATCAGATTGGAGCAAGTGGAAGCTAGTGACTTAATGAGAAATCAAGATATTATAAAACAGAACCAAAGGAATGAAAAAATGGAAGACTGTGAAATATCACATTGGAAAAACCACTGACTTGGAAAATAGGTCCAGGAGAGATCATTTAAAAACTATTGGACTACCTGAAAGCCATGATCAAAAAAATAGCATAGACATCATCTTTCAAGAAATTATCAAGGAGAACTGCCCTGATATTCTAGAGCCAGAGGGTAAAATAGAAATTGAAAGAATCTGCTGATTGCCTCCTGAAAAAGATCCCAAAAAGAAATCTCCTAGGAATATTGTCACCAAATTCGAGAGTCCCCAGACGAAGGAGAAAATAATACAAGCAGCCAAAAAGAAACAATTTGAGTATTGTGGAAACACAATCAGGATAACACAAGATCTATCAGCTTCTACATTAAGGGATCGAAGGGCTTGGAATATGATATTCTGGAGGTCAAAAGACCTAGGATTAAAACAAAGAATCACATACCCAGAAAAACTGAGTATAATATTTTAAGGCAAAATATGGATTTTCAATAAAATAGAGGACTTTCAAGCTTTCTCAGTGAAAAGGCCAGAGCTGAATAGAAAATTTGAATTTCAAAAACAAGAATCAAGAGGAGCATGAAAAGGTAAACAAAAAAGAGAAATCATAATGAACTTACTAAAGTTGAACGATTTTGTCTACATTCCTACATGGAAAGATGATGTGTGTAATTTATGAAACCTTTCTCAGTATTAGGGTAGTAGAAGGGAATATACATATATATAGAGAGAGGGCACAGGGTGAGTTGAATGTGAAGGGATGATATCTAAAAATATAAAATGAAATTAAGGGATGAGAGAGGAATATATTGAAAGAGGGAGAAAGGGAGAGATAGAATGGGGTAAATCATCTCTCATAAAAGTGTCAAGAAAAAGCAGTTCTGTTGGAAGGGAAGGGGATCAGGTGAGGGGAATGAGTGAATCTTGATCTCATCAGATTTGACTTGAAGAGAGAATAACATACACACTCAATTGGGGATCTTACTCCACAGGAAAGTAGGGGGAAAGGGATGAAAAAGGAGAGACAATAGAAGGGAGGGGAGATAGGGGGAGGAGGAAATCAAAAGCAAATGCTTTTGAAAAGAGACAGGGTCAAGGTTGAAAACTGAATAAAGGGGGATAGGATAGGATGAAGGGAAATATAGTTAGTCTTCCACAAAATGAGTATTGTGGAAGTGTTTTACATAATGATACATGTGTGGCCTATGTTGAATTGCTTGCCTTCTTGGGGAGGGTGGGTGGGAAGGGAAGAGGGGAGAGAATTTGGAACTCAAAGTTTTAAAATCAGAGGCTGAAAAGAAAAAGTTGTTTTTGCATGCAACTGAAAAATAAGATATATAGGGAATGGGGCATAAAAATCTATCCCACCCTACAAGAAAGTAAGGGGAAAGGGGATGGGAGGGAATGGGGTGACAGAAGGGAAGGCTGGTGGGGAATGAGGCAATCAGAATATATGCCATCTTGGAATGGGGGTGAGGATAGAAATGGGGAGAAAATTTGTAACTCAAAACCTTGTGGAAATCAAAGTTGAAAACTAAAATATTAAATAAATAATAAAATAATTTTTAAAAAATTACTCTACTCCCCCCTGTCCCTAAGACAGTATGCAATCTGATATAGGCTATATATGTATGATCATATTAAACATATTTCCACATTATTCATGTTTGAAAGAAGAATCAGAACAAAGGGAAAAACCACAAGAAAGAAAAAAACAAAAAACAACAAAAAAGAGAAAACAGCATGCTTTGATCTGCATTCAGACTCCATAGTTCTTTCTCTGGAAGTAAATAACATTTTCTATCACGAGTCTTTTGGAATTGTCTCAGATCATTTCATTGCTCAGAAGGGCTAAATCTAACAAAGTCAGTTATCATACAATTTTGCTGTTACTTTGTACAATGTTCTCCTGGTTCTGCTCGCTTCACTCAGCATCAGTTCATGCAAGTCTTTCCAGATTTTTCTGAAATCTGCCTGCTCACCATTTCTTATTCAGCAATATCAAACTAATTTTCTCAGAATATTTTCTTTATGTACCTCCACCCAGGAACCTGTAATAATTCTCTATTATTCAATTAAAAAACGTAAGACTATCCTTCATAATATTGCCAAAATAATCTTTCATATGCAATGACTCAAATGTCTGTTTATATAACTCCTTTCCTCAGAAATCTTCCATGGCTCTCTGTTGCCATCCATGTTTCAATTCCTTAATCTGATGCTTGAGACCCTGCACAATATGGTACCGATTTCCCTTTCTAGGCTTGCCTCATAGTACTCCTTTACGAATAATCTATGCTACAGTCAAATGGGACTACACTTTCTTCCTTGAATATATTCTGTTTTCCCAATTCTGTGAAAACTGTTTATATTATTCTTTTTGCCTAAAATATCCTCTCTCCATTTCTTCGTGGAAGTACACTGGATTTGAAGTCCAAGAATTCTAAATTTCCGGTTTCAAATCCTGCCTATGTCACTAAATACTTGTATGACTAAAGGCAAATTGTGTCACCTCTCTGGACCCCAGTTTTCTCATCTGTAAAGTGAGGAGTCTGGGCTGCCTGGCTGCCAACATTCCTTCTAGCTCTAGACCTGTGATCTTTGACTCACTAAGAGAATTTCTACCCATCCTTTAAAGGACAATTCAGATATCACTGCTTTCCTCAAATCATCCCTGATCCACCTGATTAATAATAACCTCCTCCCACAGATCTTCTGGATTTAATACATAACATTGTATATTGTGGTTATTTGTGTGCCTTAACACCTTTTTAGACTATAAGATCCATGAGAGCAGAGACCTTGATTGATATGAACTTTCAATTTCCCCTATTAAGAAGGCAGGAAGACAAGGAAGGAGAGAAAGAAGGAAGGGAGGGAGGGCAGAAGGAAGAAAGAAAGAAGAAAGAAAT
The DNA here is from genome assembly GCA_028646595.1 of Phalanger gymnotis. Taxonomy (NCBI): domain Eukaryota; kingdom Metazoa; phylum Chordata; class Mammalia; order Diprotodontia; family Phalangeridae; genus Phalanger; species Phalanger gymnotis. Next base: position 147,721,012 of record CM053627.1, on the reverse strand, counting down.
GAATGAATGAACAAATGAAACGGGCGTTTATTTATAGGCTAGGTGGCATAGTAGATAAGAGTTCTGGATCTGTAGTCAGAAAGACCTGAGATCGAATCTAGCCTCAGACGCTTATGAGTTACATGACTCTAGGGAAATTACTTCTGTCTGCCTTAGAGTCCTCATCTCTAAAATTGGAACAATCATAACATCTATATCCCATGGTTGTGGTGAGGATCAAATTAAATAATATTTGGAAAGCATTTATCACAGCATCTGGCATGTAGTAGGTGCTGTGTAAATGCTAATTATTATTATTAAGTGCCTATAACCATTCCAGACCTAACTGCTCTTAAGTGCAGGCTCTCCATGTCATGCTGCCCAAGTTCCACCTTCCTCTTCCTGCATCTGGAAATTTCATTCCAACCCCCTGTGACCTTGGGCTGTGATTGGTGAGATTTCACCTCATTTAATCCTTGTATAAGACTCAGAATGCCAATATCTGACTATCCCTATTCATCCCTTTCTCTCTCCCCTTCAAACTCCAGCTATATGTGCTATCTTCCCCTATTAGAATGTAAGGTCCTTGAGGGCAAAGGCTGTCTTGATTGCTTGTATTTGTATCCCCAGAGCTTAGTATAGTACCTGGCACATAGTGAGTGCTTAATAAATACTTTTTACATTCATCTATTTATTCATTCCATGAGAACCAATAGAAAGGCAGAACTATGTAGTGGATAGGGATTAGGATTCAGGAAAACTGAGATTCAAATGCTGTTTTTAACACTTACTATGTGACCTTAGGCGAGTCACTGAAGCTTCATATGCCTTTGCTTTCTTGACTGAAGTGCAAAAGGGTGGATATTTCCAGCTCTACATCTATGATCCAGTGATTCCTACATGTCTTACACTTGAGTGTTAACAACAATTCCTAACTGCTGTGGTGCCTTCCATATGAAATATAACCATGAGAAGGGTTCCGCACGTGAAAGTATCAAGACACAGCTCATATTTGTGACAGCAGTCTCCTTCGCTGCTCATGTGATGCCTCTGGGGAAGGATAATTCTCCCACTCTCCTGTTCTTCTAACCCTCAAATATTTGAGCACTTTTCTGTATTCATCATACTCTTTGCATCTGTAAAGATGTCTCTGTAGACTGAGAGGAGAAAAGAACTCTAAAAGTTATCTTGTCTAAACTCCTCATTTTACAGGTAAGGAAACTGTGGATGAAAGAGGTTAAGAGCCATGCCTATTTAGTTTCTGTTTCCTGTTTTGCTAGTTTGTGTGTTTTCTGTTTATAGTATAAACTTCTTGAGAGCAGGGACTGTCTTTGGCCTTTCTTCATATCCCCAGGACTTAGTACATTGCTTGGCACCTAACAGGCACTTAATAGGTTTTCATTCATTTACCGATCGCCTGTTTAATATTTTTAAATTTTTATTTAAGTTTTTGGTTTTGTAATTGGGTCCAATTGTCTCTGATGATTTTCTTTATTTGTTTGAATCACACTGATGATTTTTCTTCTTTGATCACTTGACATTCTTGCCTTTTTTCTTCATTGTTACCTAGTAATATATTTATTTGTCGATTCTTAGTTTTTTGAAAGTTGTTTTTTTATTTGGCAGCTCAATAGTCTTTTTGTATTCAATTTTATCTTTCCTTTGATTTTCAAATTTTCCATTTTTGTACTTGCTCGAGCATTATTAACGGGTTGATTTTCTAGATTGTTTTAGTTGTATGGTTGATTTGTCTTCTCTTTCTTGTCAATAATATAAGTGAAGAACATCAACTCTTTGATTTTTTTGACACTTCCCTCGAAGGACAACATGATCTGGAGTCAATCACGTAGCTGGCAGCAAGCCCAAACACTCTTTAAACTTACCCTAGCCACATTTTCTTTCTCCCACTAACCTCCCTCAAAAGACAGATATCCTCAGGACTCCCACTCCTTTTACTGCACGTGACAATAGACAAAAAGCAGATGTAGTTATTCCAACAACAAACGGTTGCTGTTACTGCCCTGCTCTTCCTTAACATTCTCCCTCCTATATCTGCTTTTTAAATCCCATGTTTCAGATTTTTCTGGATTTCAAAGTTCTCCCCTTCAAAGCTATCTGCCCTATATTTCTTCCTCTCAGGACCCTGTACCCATTTTCTAAGACATAGAAATCTATTTTGATAAGTTAGACCATGTTGATTTTATCAGCTCCCATGGATTCAATTATTACTTCTACATAGATGATTTCTAATAATTTATTTTTAGTTTTCAACATTCACTTCCATAAGTTTTAAATTTTCTCCCTCTCCCTTCCCCTCCACTTCCCAAGAAGGCATGCAATCTGTCTGATATGGGCTCTTATGTAGATGATTCTTGCTTCTACTTATCTAGCCCTAATCTCCTGACTTCCAGTCTTATCTCTACAACTGCCTATTGGACATTTCAAACTACATGTCACATAGACATCTTATACTCAACACATCCAAAACTGAACTAATTATCTTTTTCCCTAAACCCTACTCTCTTCTGAACTTCCTTATTACTGTTGAGGACCACCATCTACCTGGTCACCCAGGCTTGCAGTCTAGATGTCATCTTTGACATCCCTTTCACAACCATCACCTCCTTAGATCCAGTCTTGTCAAGTGTTATATATTCTTTCTTTTCAACATCTTACATACCTCTTTCTGCTCCTCTAAAACTGCCACCACTCTGGTGCATGCCTCCATCACCTCAAGCTTATTCCCTACTACAGTCCCTCTTGCACTCAGCTATCAAATTGGTTTTCCTAAAGCACAGATCTGACCAAGTCACTTTCCTATTTAATCAACTCCAGTGTCTCCCTATTACTTCTAGGATCATATAGTAAATTCTCTGGTTTCTAAGCCCTTCTGAGCCCATAATCTGGCACCTTCTTACCTTGAATATTTTCTTATATTTCACTCCACTCTACCTATTACATGATCCAGTGACTCTGGCCTCCTTGTGCTTTGTCACACTCTATCACCCAATGAGGCACATTTTCTCTAGCTGTCCCTCATGCCTAAAAAGCTTTCCTACTTCATCTCTGTCTCCCAGCCTCTCTAGATTCCTTCAAGTTTCAGGTAAAATTTCTTCTGCAATGAAGCCTTTCCCAGCCTCCTTTAATGATAGTGTCTTCCTTTTGAAATTACTTCCAATTCTTTCATATATATGTGTGTGTGTGTGTGTGTGAGTGTGTGTATGTATGTATGTGTGTATATATGCGTGTGTGCATATGTATATATACACACATACACATACATATACATATATGTATATACACATATGTATATGTATCTAATACACAATATTGTTTATACTTAGTTGTGGCATGTTCTCTTCCCTATTAACATGTAAGCTATTTAAAGGGAGAGATTTCTTTCTTTTTTATCCCCAGTACTTAGTATAGTGCCTGGCAAATAATAAATACTCCATAAATCTTGTTGATCTAATTTGAGTTAATGAGTATTCCCTTCTTCCTAAGTAACATGTATGTATTTTAATAAGGCTTAGAACCCAAAGTAATCATAATGGGGGGACACTTAATTGCCATTGTAGTTCAACTTAAATCTTCATCTGTAAGACAGACTATTGCAACTAGAGTCACATCTAGTCCCTTCTAGAGTCTAGAGTCCCTTCTAGATTTGATGAACATTTGGGTCATGAGACAAGGATTCCCTGCTGTTTATTCTACCCATAATGGAGTTTTCTTTGCTCTTTCTCAAGAGAAAGTTCTCTATTTTACTCTAGTTATTTGATTTATTCTTTTTTCTAAAAAACTTTTCCTTTTGGAGATTAGTAGGAGAAGCAACTAACTAACCAGAGGAGGCAACTGAGCTGAGTTGGAATATGATTTAGCTCACCTTACTTGGATAGCAGAAATAGGGTGTATTGGGCTGGAAAGAGCTCTGGATTTTGAATCATAGGATCTGGGTAGAAATACTGATGTGACTATTTATTATCTATGTAGCCTTGGGAAAGTCACGCCATCCTTCTGGCCCTCTCTTCATCTATAAAATAAGGAAATTGAACTGGATGGCCTCTGAGGTTCATTCCATGTCTAAATCCTGTGGTGATTTGTGTTCAAGCCACTTTACCAATGTACCACATCTACTAGACCAATTTATTGCATTGCTGTTCAGAAATTCTCCCCTGGGAGGTCTAAACTTTCTGAAATATCCTTAATCCATTTAGTGCCCCAAATATCTTGTTACAAGGATCAAGTCTGTGAAAATAAGAGCCTCAAGCTCAGCCTGGCCTAAGGCCATTGAGACACTTGGATAGTACTTTTCTTCATACCGAACCCATTCCAATTTTCAAGGCATAATTTTAGCTAATGTATTTAGAATGTGATCTAATTTGTGGCAATACATCAAAGCGGGGGGGGGGCAGTGCTTACTATATACTCTCTCTTTCTTCTCACCCATGTTGTAAGCCTTGCAATTTTTTTAAAGAGTGATTTTTGAGTGTGGAAGAGAGGCTAGTTTCTTTAGTTCCAATCCTTCTCCTCGCAGAATTTTCACCACTCCTTTGGGACACTGTTCTGCAGTTGCTGTTGAGTAGTATTTTCTCATGGTAAGATAAAGTTTCCTTTACTCAATTTCATGCTCTTTCTCTTTATTACTTCCTCTGTCCCTGATCTCCGTCTTGACAATCTCTAAAGATTTGTAGTAGTAATGGATCCCACCCTATCTAATTATCTAGGACAAAATTTAAATCCATTATAATTCTTTGGGAATCATAATGCTCCCATATTTTCCATAGAGTTGGAAAATTAATCAGGCCATTAATTTTTCAGGTTGCCACGGAATGGTATGTTTATAATGCATTCACTGATTTAATTAGCCTAAATCCTCTCTTAACTTTTTCATTTTCCCATACTAAAACTACTAAGAAAAATGAAAAGATGAGGCTCCTACTGTGCCTTCATCATCACTGTAGAAAGAGAAATTGTCACCTAGCTCTTTCATAGTTTGATGCATCACAGAACCTAAGCTGAAATTACATTTTTTCTCCCTCCTCTTATATCATCCTGCAACTACCTTTCTAATTTTCTCTTTACTATTAAGCTTCATTTTCAGCATTATGCTCCCTAAATACCATTTCTCCTTGATGTTTAATCTCTTTGTTTAATTTCCCCGGGTGTTTTGCTCTTGGTGTTCTAGGTTACATGCATTTTATTACATTCTATTCATTTTTCTAACCTCTTTGGGTCTATTTGTATTAGCTCTCATTTGTCCTCTGCAGTCTGTGATGTCTGAGTTATCTATCATCGACAATTTTAATGAATTCATGTCTTACCTATTTTTCCAGGGAAGTGCTGTTAATAACTCTGGACATTATTGTGGTTGTGTCCTATAATCTCACAGGCCTCTAAAAATTATCTTGTTAGTTTTTATAAGGTAATTGTTGTTGATAAATAAATGGCACCAGCACACTTTGTTAATAATTATATAAATTGTGATCACAACCAATGAAATCTAATGATGGAGAGTACATTTTTCACCTCAGACTAATTATCTGATGGCAAGGTAACACAGTCATGAGGATTTATTTAACTAATTTTGCCAAGCAGGTATATTCCCCTTTTCAGGGCTGAAGTCATATTAATATTCCTGAGCCATCTTGGTACTGAGATGAATACTGCCTCTGAGGTCTAAGTAGACTTAGGCTAAACATTGGCTACCTCCACTAAATTGTATGGGGGTGGGGTGGATGGAGGGAATGAGGTTCAAGTGAAGCAGGAGAGAAAACAGCTATCTCTTTGTGATATAGAAATATCCTAGGGATTTCTTATCAATTGGGTAAGAAATGAAAATTCTTCTATCTCAGGCATATCTCTCTCTAATTAGTAAAACTTCAGGTATTCTATCAGTTAATCCAAATGAACAGAAAGCAGTTCCAATAATGCTACAAAGAGTTAGCTATCACCAGGTCATATGTTTAGAATATTCTGTAAAATAAAAAAAAAATGCATGCAAGTAAAGTTTCTCTCTGCTACTTATGGAGAAAAGCTAATTAAATGCTACAAAAACATTTTTTTCTCTTTGAAGATGCCTCCTGGGATAAATTGTGTACCTTTGAAAAGATATCTCTAGTATAACTGTAGAGAAAAGTGGAGAGCCATACAGGGAATTGACCAGCTTGGGTAATTTAAATGCCTAATTAGGTCAATTTATAATTTCAGGAATGTTTCTAATAAGGAATATTTGGCCTCCTCAAATTTTCTGCCAGATGTTCATTTATAGCCTTCAGCTGCCTTCACCACCCAACTAAAATCCTGGTTAAGAAAAAATAGAACAGCAGAAGAAAAATTGAGCTTTGTGCCCCGTTGCCCATTTAGCCATATGACAGACCAGATAACATAGGATCATAGCTTTAGAGTTGAAATTGACCTCAGAGGCCCCGACCCTATCATTTGACAGATGAGGAAATTGAGGTCCAGAAAGTATCCCTTGCCCATAGTCATACAGGTAGTATATTACCTTGTGAAAAATTACAGATAGCCTAAAAATTAGAAGATGTAATTTCTATTCTAAAGAGCCTCTGTGAAGCTATACAAACAATTAAATCAACAATCTCTACTACAATGGATAAAATCTTTTGGTGATACTCCAATGGCCTTGGAGTCAAGAAACAACTGAGTTCAAAAATCACCTGAGATATTAATTAGCTGTGGAACAATGAACAAGCCACTTAACCTCTTAGTCTGGGTTTTTCCATCAGTAAAATGGAAAAACACCTCACTGACAAAAATTTTGTGGATATCAAATAAGATGATATGCACAAAGCACTTTCCAAATCTTAAAGCACTGTATACTTTATAATGAAGGACCAATTGAGGTTATATAACATAAAGTTGTAATGAACCCAAATGGAACAATTGAATGATTTTCTCCACCTTCATTCAGCAGCATGTGAGAAAGGAGTAAAGGCAGTAGATGGTGGGAGTGCTCCACGGCTGAGGTTTGGCAAGACATAATCATTGAAATGATAAAGGAATTTGGAATTGAAAGGAAAAGGACAGTATAGAGTTGAACAAGTTCATCAAGAGGTCAATATGAAGAAAAGAGAAGAGAGTGGTTAGTGCAGTGGGGGTAGTCTGGGAGAGAATTGAAGGGTCAAAAGATTAGAGGTCATAGTGTAGATGAATAAATAGAATTAGGAAAGGAAAGGCAGAGGGCTAGGTGGAAAGCCAATAGATTATAGTTGAAAAAGCGCATTTTACAATTATTGACCACAGAGGTGGCAAATCTGTGGATGAAGGCAGAATTAGATTATGACTATTTTTGTGTGTGGCTGAGGTGAGGTGGTAGAGGAGTAGGTCTTGGGAAGTGAGTAGGTTGAAGAACTGAATGGTTAGCCTGTTTAGTGGAGAGTCAATGTGTATTTTTGAAGTCCCCTAATATAAGGGCACAAATTTAAGGAGAGAAAAATTTTAAGCCACATATGAACTTATTGGAGAAGGAAAGGGAATGAACTGGAGGTCTATAGACAACAGCTACCAGGATTTTGATTGAGTTATAGAGATGAATAGCATGAACCTCAAAGGATGAGAAGTTACTCAGTGATAAAGGTAGGGAGAAAGATAAGTGAGAAAGCAAGGA
>CM053627.1:147679694-147712906 GCA_028646595.1 Phalanger gymnotis | reverse complement strand
AAAAATAGATGTTCAAAAGTAAAAAAGTTTTTTTTTTCATGCAACTAGAAAATAAGATGCACAGGCAATGGGGCATAGAGATTTATCTTGCCCTACAAGAAAGTAAGGGAAAGGGGGATGGGAGGGAAATGGGGGGACGGAAGGGAGGGCAGACTGGGGAACAGGGCAACCAGAGTGTACGCCATCTTGGAATGGGGGTGGGTGGAAATGGGGAGAAAATCTGTAATTCAAACGCATGTGAAAATCAATGCTGAAAACTAAACATATTAAAAATAAATTAAAATTAAAAAAAGGAAAAAAAAAGAAATTTAGGGTTAGAAATAAAGTCAGAGGTCATCTAATGCAGCCACTTCATTGTAGAAATGACAATCCTGATGCCCATGAAAGTTAAATGACCTTCCCAAAGCCTCCCAGTTTGCAAGTGAAAGAGATCAGATTGCAAGTGGAGTGAGGAAGGAAACTTGAATTTATTAAGCTTCCGCTATGGGTGGGAACTGTGCTAACACAAATGTTACCTCATTTAATCCTCACAACAAACCTGGGAGGTAGATGCTATAATTATCTCCATTTTATATTTGAAGAAGTTAAGACAGACAGAGCTTAGGTGACTTAACAGAAGTCACACCAGTTTATGCCTGAGACCAGATTTAATACAGGTCTTCCTGACTCTAGGCGCAGTGTTCTATCCAGTATGCCACACAAAAATGTTGTTTCAGAGAAATTGGTATAGCAGTGATCTTAGAATCAGGAGGACCAGCTAGTCAACTGGACAGTAAGCCAGATGTAGGTAGGGTGATTAGGTTCTGGGCTAAGGTGATACCATCAGGAATGATGAAAAACAGTTTTAAAGAGATGTATCTTGATGGAAGAACTGATATGTTATTATGGCTGACTGGAGAGGCCATAAAGGCAGAAAAGTAAAAGATGACTGAAGGTTTTGAACCTAGGTAATTGAAAAGGAGAAAAGAGAACCAATAGCCAAAATAGAGAAGATTCAAAAGAGTTTTTAGCTCATTAGAAAGTTTTACTTCATGCAAAAACCTGCCAGCCGTTTTCAGGATGCCCACCATCATAATGATCTTTGTGCATTTCCAACTTTGAAGGATATCTGTATTTTTCTTCATGACAGCCCCTTTTGAGACATGTTGAACCGATTAGTTAGTTGCTCTAACAAGAGCATATTTTAACTTGCAAATAAAAGGAAATAAGGTGACTAGGCTCCTGTTCCTCAACATTACAAGAAGAAATATACCATTAATTATTCCTGTAGTCATTTTAAAAATTCTGTCAGATGGTTTTGTCTGCAACAAAGAATTTTCAGATCAGGGTTATTGTAGACCAAATCCTTAGTGGGAAGAGGAATGATTTCCCCATTCTTTCTGCTAACTGCTTCTCCACAGTAACAAATTAAGGCTATACTTCCCTGGTCCACCATAGGGTACCCATTTTGGGAATATATTACTGTCTTCAGTAGACACTTCTCCAGGAAAATCCAACTTTTCCCTTTGATCATTTCTAGCTGTATTCCCCATTGCAATACCAGGATCCATTGCCCCTAATGACAGCCTACTCACCAAAACCAATTTGCTCTCATTTCCTGCATGAGCCATTTCTAGAGTCAGTAAGAAAGAACAAAGAAAAGCATATTCTTTTCATCTCTATTCAAATTAAATGCCACTCAATGGAAATATCTCCATGGTATTAAGCATGTAAAAAAATGTCCTACATGGACGTCACACAGAGGGGATTGCATTAAAAAACAGAGAGCTAAAGAGACACAAAGAGACTTAGAAAAGCTCTGCGGCCTCAAGGATAATGAGATGTGCCAAGAGAACTGTAGAAGCAAAAGGACAGCCGGGTAAGTCTTAGGAAGAAAGGCAATAAATCTCCTTGCTCAGGACACATTGAACTAGAAAGAGGAAAATTGGCAAGTTTGGGGTAGTGAACTGTTAATAACCCATTCAAATCAAGGGTTAAAACCAAAAGAAAATTGGGGCAAGAAGTTAGAAGCAAATATTAACTGGACAAGCTTTAAAGAAAAATCAGTGTTTCATTTCAAATTCACTGTCACAATAGGCAAGCAATAAGATGAAGATTGATGTATAAAAAATGACAGAATTAATTTTCATAGAGAAAAAAGGAAGAGAAGGAAGGAGGTCTAGAAGGAAGAGGGGAAATGGAGGAAAGGAAAGTACAAAATATAAAAGGGAAGGAAGAGAGAAAGGGGAGGATAAAAATAAAAGAAGATAAGTTGACAGGAAGGAATATCTGAAATACAGCTGTGAATCTGTTCATCTTTTAAAATGTAAATTAGTTCTGATTATAAAGTCATATTCCTTTTATTTTCGTGTGTAAAAATATAGCCTTGTGCTGTCTAAATATGTTACACATATTCACTCATGCAAAAAAATTATGAGAGATACTGCACTTTTGTTAAGGATTATGAAATTTATGGATTTGAATACCTACAACCTGAAAGTATTTCAGCTTTAAGTTGACTGCACTAAGACAACAGCCTCAACAGCTCTCAATTTCATAGGCTGATGTAGGCACCAAGAGAGGCAGACTTGGGTTGCCTAGCAACTGTGTTCTTCTCCGACAGCTGGAGTAAATGAATTGGCTGGTGCCAAATGGCCTTTCACCTGCTTCGTTAAAGTGAAATTAAAGCAAAAGACTTCCCTAGACAGAGCTGAAGAACCCCTCTGAGAAATAGAGACCCGGAAACCCCTCCTATCAGTGGAATTTGTTTGGGGACCCACTTGGAAAGAGGTAGCTATTCCATTTCTAATGCCTCAATAATTAGTTCAGCCTTTTTTCCCCCTTGGGTTATATCCAGCTGCTGAATGGAGCAGGCGGGCAAGCTTGGCTCTCTGATGTTGTATAGAGTGGAATGGAAACTACTCTAGTCTGGTTTGACAATGAAATTCTGAGTCAGAAAAATTGGCTGGAGGTATTTCAGTGATGTAATTTCAGAGGCATCTCCCAAACTTTTTTTCCTTTTTTTCTCCCCTCTAATACATAAATTATCAACTAATAAAAATATATCTATGAAGAAAAAGGAAGTTAGGAATGGTGAAAATGCAGGTTAAATAAATTCTGTTCTTTACATATTACTTTTATCTTTACATGTTATTTTGGGAACTTTATTTGATGAGTTATTTTGGTGGAAGGGTCCGCTAGGTGTTGCAGTGAATAGAATTAGTTCAAACCTAGCCTCAGCTGTGTTACCCTGGGAAGGTCACTTAACCCTGTTCACCTCAGTTTCATCATCTGTAAAATGAGATGAAGAAGGAAATAGCAAACCACTCCAGGATCTTTGCCAAGAAAACCCCAAATGTGGTCACAGAGAATCAGATACAGCTGAAAAAATGACATAACATTTTTGTGGTAATAAAAATTGTCCAGTGTTGGCTTAGTACAAAGAAGCCTGAGTTCCTTTCTAATGAATTCAGACTGCCCCATTCCTAAGTATAATGAACAATGCTATGATAACCTCTGTATGTGTGGACATGTACATGTTAAAATCTTAGTCTTTCACATGACACACTACTAATTCAAAGTCAATGTTGTCTCCTTCAAGGTCACACAGTAAAATGAAAGTCGAGCTCTGTCAACTACCTGGCAAGGAGAGTAGCATTCTGCCTAGAGAAGAAGGAGATACAAATTTTTTCTAGAGCTCGTTAAAGCCTAGAAACCATGGCACTCTGTAAAATATTAGTGTTGGAATTCTACCACCTGACTTCACAAATCATTAAAAAAACACCTTGCATTTATTTAATGCTTATTCTTTAAATGGAAGCTCTAAAGACATTTAGTTTCATTTTGGATCCCTAAAACTGAAATTTTGAGGAAGGGGAAAGGAAAAATCAAACCTTGCCAGATTATTAAACTTCTCCTTGCTGTATTCAATATTAGAAGAATGCAACATTATGTTTCAGGCTTTTCTTTCTCTTTTTTTCCACTTTTGTTTTACTAATATATAGTGGGAGACCGCTGGAAAAAAACTAAATTATATCGGTCTTTACAATAAACAAAACCAGAAGATAAAACCCACTCAGGAGTCCTCTGGAGAGGCTAATAAAGGCATTGGTAGCATCCTTTTTTATCTGGGACTCAAGGACAAAAAAAAATCATGGATACTTCTGAGTAAGAGTGTTTTTTAACCTTTTTCTTTTCTTTCCATCATTTCTTATTTTAATGCTTATTTTAAGTGTTTCCCTATGACCTAGGAGTCCCTTTTAAGAGACTCTGGGCTCACCTCCCCCTAACCTAGAATAAAATCCAAAGATATATCTAAAACAATTTTGCCCAAATGTGGGCAGTGATTTCTTCAGGATACAAAATGGTTTTTTTTTTGTTATGGCACAGTCTTTATTTCACTCCAAAGAAAATGCTTTTAAGATGCAAAGGCTGCAAAGATATATGTAAGAATGTGCCCTCTTTAAGCTGTGAACAATTTGACTCTTGAGAAGGGGCAAAACAGGGACAGCAGTGAGAGAATCGGTGAGAATGGTGGGCTCATAATGAAAAGGCACTTTCTCAGGGTGAAAATAGCTAGTGTCCTGTTTCCTAAGGTATAAATTTCATATGACTAATAAAAAGCCTTTGAAGGTTTAGCTTGGAAACCTTGAAACCAACAACTATTTGGTGCTAGTAGCATAAATATATATTGCCTATTTAAGATACAGATAGCACTTTGGTTTCTCACCATGGCAATCTCTCACTGAAAAAGACTCCTTTAAGGCCCAGGCATGGGAGCAGACCTAGAGAAGGTCTTCAGATCCAAAGTTTAAGGTATCTATTAAAAGTATATCACTACCTTAGAGCCATGCCAGGAAAACAAACCTGGAAAAGGTCCACAGATTGCAAACTTAGGATTTCTACTTTTACTTAAACAATGCAATACTATCTCAGCAGAAAGAGCAGCCCAAGCAGAACAACCAGCAGAGAAGTGGCCTTGATCACGAGTGATGAGCAAACTATTCCTGAGTCAGATATCAAAGGCCTGGAGTCCAAATTTGTGAGTTATCCTGGGCACATATGTTCCCTAGCCATGTGATTCTGTGTTATGTAAATTTGTGCTTACTCTTCCACCACTGGGGAAAGTCTATCCCCAGTTTGTAGGTTCAGTGTGGTGTTATTAATAGTTATGCTTTGCCCTCTGTTTAAAAATATGTTTCTGATTAAGGTTTTCTCTTTAATTTTATTTAACCTTCTTTTGGAATCTAGGTGTCCTAGACTATTGGAATGGCTGAAGTTGCCTTATGTTTGGTGCACAATTTTTGTTTTGTAGAGGTTTGAGAGGTTGTGGGTATCAAAGAAAATGTCTAGTCCACTTTTTTGTTGCTTACATGACCCAAAAATTCTGATTAAGAGTTAATGGCTAAGCATGGTGGATGTCTGTAATCCCAGCTACTGGGGAGGCTAACACTGGTGGATTGTTAGAGCTTGAGAACTCTGTGCTCTAATAGGGCTAAAGCTCACTGAGTGATCACATTAAGTCTGGCACTAATATAGTGAGCCCCTGGGAACTTGAGGCCAACATTCTGCCTTGGGAGGGATGAACTAGCTTAAGGAAGAAAGGGAGAAGTTCAAAGCTTTTCAGGCCACTCAGCAGTAGGACTGGGCTCATAATAGGACACTATGCTTCCAACCTAGAAAAGATAGAAAGACCCAGTCTCAAAAAAAAGTTAATGGAGTCTAGCTGGCTGATTCATTTCATGAGAAACATACTGGTGAAGGATCAGAAACTAATGTAATCAGTAGTAGACATGTATTCCCCACGCCTTACAAAAGTTACCTCTAGACTCATAAGCATGAATTGTAGCAGTAGCCACTCCTCTGGGAATCCTTCCACTCCTTGAGTGAATGCAAGAGAGAGAGAGAGGGGGGGGGGTGGGGAAAGGAGAGAAGGACAGAGAGGGAGAGAAGCAGGGAGGTTGGTGTCACAAGCATCCTTGTGCTACACCTATGTGAGTAAATACTGGAAACATGAAACACTAGAACACCCCATAATACTCCCCTGAAAGGTAAACCAGGGGTGGGGAACCTATGCGCTTGAGGCCACATGTGGCCCTCTAGGTCCTCAAGTGCAGCCCTTTGGCTGAATTCAAACTTCACAGAACAAATCCCCTTAATAAAAGGATTTGTAAAACTTGGACTCAGGCTGTACCCGAGGACCCAGAAAGCCACCTGTGCCCTTGAGGCTGCAGGTTCCCCACCCCTGGTAAAGACTCTTCATGAGACTACTGAACATATATTTTGTATTCACCTAGCAACTCACAGCAGCTGTTCTGAGGGACTGGAAAGGTCCAGCTATCCTACTCAGATATGTTGTCTAGTTGCAGAATGATCATGGTTGTGGTCCTTTGCTTCTCTGTTGTTACAAAAGTACTTCCCTCACTGAACAACTAGCACAGTACTCTTGAATTCTTGACCCTCAAGGTAAGCACCAAGGCTGGAAATGTCCAATCCTAGAGTTCCTAGTCATTGATCGATGCTCAGAAAATGAAGTGGAAAGGTAAAAGAAGGCAGCTCCAGTCTCAGGTTCTCCTGGACAAGCATGTATTATCCCACTGCCATGTGATTTTGCTGTCATTGGCAGTCATTTTCTCCTACCCACCTTGCTGAAAGTCTAAAGGAAAGTGAAATAAGGGAACAACAGTAGAACATTTCTCTGTACTCTTTTAAGACTATACAGAGCAGAGGAAATGCCTCTGACAAAACTCTTCTCCCCATTGATCATCAGTCACCAATCATCTTTTAGGTAGTTCCAGTAATAAGACAAATAAGCCTCTACTGGGTATACTCAGCAAGAAGATACGGTGCATGTCTATCAGAGAGAGTCATGAGCGTGTTTAGTTCCATGGGAGGTAACTATTTTTGATGATTTCCATCAGGTGGATGGAGGGGCCATAGCAAATGGGGTAAGGTGTGTCTCCTGATAAACCCTACAACATAATAATTTATTTGAAAGACCACCATAAAGATAATTGCTTATTATAAGTCAATCATTTAGAGATAGAAAGGTAGAGAAATCCTATGACAAAATTGATGAGCCTCTCCAAATTAATCAATATACACTCTAATGCCTGGTAACCTTAATGCAAAAGTGGGTGTGGGGAAGGGTGGCAATATATATATTGGAAATCATTCAGAAATAAGTGGGGTGAAAGGCTTATAGATGATATAGTAAAATACTCAGTGAATAATAGGTACTTTAAAAATATGAATTGATTGATAGAGAAGGCTCATACCTCTATAGCGTGAACATTTAATTCAATTAGAGGTTAGAAAAAAAGCACTGGACATGGTGAGTACCAAATAAATGAAATTGATGATAATTTAATGGACATGAAATGACTAATTACCAAAGTGGCAGTCATTTGTAAACCTGTTGTTTGGGTAAAAATCTTACTACCAGCTTGTGAGACAAAACATCTAAATCAGTACAAAGCTAGAAGAATAAAAATGCAAAAGAAGATTTAGTGTATAATTGAGGCAATAGAAAACAACCAAAGCATCGAAAATGAAAAAATGGACATAGGAACAAATATCACCACAAGTTATCAACATTTTTAAAGCAAGTTTAACTGGCTTAACTCAATCAGCATATCCAGGAAACAAACTAACTTGGCTAACCTTGGCAGAGAGAGAAAAGGTACACAAAGACAGCACCAATTGAGAGTATAAACTTGTTTGTAAAATCTTGGGGAGAAAGAATAGGGTAAGATTATTAGTATTATTTCCTCATAAAACTGTGAAAAGCAGCAGAAGGTAAAACAGCACTCTTAGAGAGGCCCAACTAAGCCAAATAATCTCAATTTTTAGATAAAATTAAAAAGTCAGTAAACAAACAAAATGTGAGGAATATCTGTAGAGAGTCCTATAGGAAATGTGTTCTCCATCAGTGACAGCGCCACTAACACATTTGGATTATAACACTGCAGTCCCTTCTAGGTTACATGCAGGGATGTTATGAGGCTAAATGAGGTTATAGATGTAAAATACTTCGCAAACTTTAAAGTTCTATATTAATGCCAATTATTGTTTTTGTCATGTTGATACAGTTAGCCTGCAATCACCAGGTCCCCAGTCTGATGATTACAATTTCAGAAGATTTCTACTTCACTCCTGCTGATCTCAAGCAGCATTTATAGAAGTAGTACAGGGGCATGATGGTAAATGTTTAATAACCAGGCTCTCTGGAAAATAAAATGTATGTACACACTTTTAAGTTTAATCTTCATTATAAACACTTTCTTAAGTCTAGACAAATCTACAAAACAATAAATCAAGCCCTGATTTGTAAGCACTGCAAGTTCCTGAGGTGTAAGTGATCATACTGAAAATTTAACAATTGGCCCTTGCAAGCCATTTAGAGATGGCTTCAGCCTACTCCTGGTTGCATGAAAAAGTAGAAATGGCACTAAAGAAAATAAAGATGGAAATTGAAGCTGGACCAGACCAAGTATGTCCAAAGGCCTGTACTATAAGAGACCCATTTTTTAAAGATATCCGGAAAATGTGAGTATACTAAATGCTTGCACATAAATCACAATTTTTTTAAAGACAACCAGGAAATGAAACTACTGACTCATCTGCCCACTTTCCCATCTTTACAAAATCTTTATGAGGATAATCTATGCATGCATAAAGGGCATTCATAATGAATATATGAGAAGGGAATAGGTAGGCTTCAACAAACAACATTCTACAGCAGATAAACAGTTCAGCATTGAGGACAGAATGTAGGGCTTGGAGTCAGAGAGACAGGCTTCAAACTTCATTCCCTAGGAAAATTACCAGTTGTGCGACCGTGAACGGGTCACTTAACCTCTATGTGGCATGAACAACTCTTCAGGACTTATCTAAGTCACAAACAGATTTTATCTACATTGATGGAGGGAGATCCTGCACTGAGAGTTCTCTATACTGATAAAATCATAGAACCGTCATGAATTCTATAGCAGACCACATTTTTACATTGGTACAACTGAGATCTCCTGTTCTTATTTTTGTTGACCATGACAAAACATTTGATTAAGTAAAGCAAGACACTATCTGAAAGATCTCCTCCAACAAGGTATCTTCTATGCATATGAGAAAAATCACACAAGATTCCTTGAAATATGAAACAAGAGATAACTTTGTTCAACAGCCTTGATTATTATATAGTAAGGCATAAAACCAGGAGAATTATCCTTGCCTGTTTTCCAGTGTCATGGACAGTCAAATGCAGAAGGGATTCCTTATAGATGATGAAGCTCTTCAGATGCTCTGCTTTGTAAATGATATTGTTCTAATTATATCAGTTCCTGGAATGTTGCAGGACATCCTTAACAAGAAGTATCATCAGCCAAGAGTCTTTAACTTAACTATTGAAGAGGAAAATCCAAGTGGATGAAGAATGTACATTTTCTAGATGATGATATACAGATAGATGGACAATCAAGCCATAAAGTTGGTCCTTTGATTCAGTAAAGTAGGACACTATCTTAAAGAACCCCTTCCAATAAGGTATCTTCCATGCATATTTGAAAATCACACAAGATTCCTTGAAACAAGAGATAACAACGTTTGACTCTCTATTGGGCAAGCATGGACAACGGATCCAGAGT
Source organism: Phalanger gymnotis (assembly GCA_028646595.1). Taxonomy (NCBI): domain Eukaryota; kingdom Metazoa; phylum Chordata; class Mammalia; order Diprotodontia; family Phalangeridae; genus Phalanger; species Phalanger gymnotis. The sequence goes on along the minus strand of CM053627.1, from coordinate 147,703,286 downwards.
TGAATAGGAAAAGGAGAGAAAGCTGGATTGCCTTTGAGAAACTATATAATGCTTTTAATGATATTACTGAATCTCACTAATGAATTCACTGAAACAAAGACCAATTTTTTTTAAACATCAGTATTCTTCCAGTGAGGCTATGTCATAGAAGACCACAGTTTCCAAAGAATTAAAGTTGAGAGTCACCCAAAGATCAATGGAGAAGTAGGCTTGAGAATTTTCTAACTTATTACAATTGGACTGGAGAAGTAGGATAAGGATATCATCAGAATGATATCTGACTGGAGAAGGAGATAGTCTGGACCTGGTGGCACACTCTTATAATCCCTGCTCCCAGGGAAGTTGAGGCTGGCAGATCTCATGAGCTCAGGAGTTCTGAGCTGTAGTGGGGTAAGCAGATCAATACCTGTACTAATTTCAGCGTTAATATGGGGAGAACCACTGGTAGTAGAGTCACCACATTGTCTAAGGAGAGGTGAACTGAGGTCAGAATTGAAGCAGGTCAGTCTTAGTGGGATCAAGCTTGTGAGTAGCCTCTGAACTCCCAGCCTGGGTGAGATATGAAGACCTAGTCTTTAATTAATAAGGAGGTAAGTTGTAACAAAAATGAAGAGAAAATCAATGATCAGTCTACAACTTCTATTGGTTTCCCCATGATGTCAAGATATCTAAAAGAAGACAAGCATTCTATGTGTTATGTGGGCTTTCTGTGAAAGATTTCTACAACAGCCATATAGGATAAGAAAGCATAGATGAGCAGACTTATTTAGAAGTAGCATCCTCATTGATAAGCTCACACATCCATTGAAGAATTTGTGTACTATTTTTTTATAAATTTAATGAAACTCAGTTCTCAAAACTAAGATGAAAAGAGTTGTTCCCTATTATTATATGTAATTACATATCTTTTATATGTAGGTTATATACTTAATAAATGATGGTCAAATTGATTTTCTTCCTCCTCATCCATTCCAGCATTCTCTTCTCACAAACACAATCCACAATTTAAGGAATTAATATGTAATTTTTTTTCTTCCACTTAATTTCCCCCATGGTAGGCTGCTGTGATTAGCAGCAGTTATATCAGTAAAAGATACTCAAAAGATTTAAAAAGAAAGCACTTGGGGAAAAAAAAGAAATAGTGTTGTAGTACTGTTAACACCTCTTCAACTGCTCTTACCAATCACTCAAGGCTCTTCCAGGGAGAGGAACTGAATTCCAAGATGAAACTATCTGTTCAGGGTGTTCCTAAAGTTTGGACACAGCCAAAAAAATGTATATTTTTTTTCAAGAAATGAAATGAATGAAATTTTTAACAACATTTTATTTAAATGGAATATTAACAAACAACATCTTCAATATGACTTCCATCATTTGTGATGCAAAGGTTGATGCGCTTTGCAAGATTCACCTGAAGTCGATGCAATAACTCCATGTTGCCATCAATTTTAGCACATTCACTCATTATGCGTTCAATCAAGTGTGTTGCATCTGTGATTTTCATTTCTCCTTTAGCATACCCCAGAAAAAGAAGTCAAGAGGGCTAAGGTCTGTTAATATTCCAAATATTTCAAAATATGCATTTTTGCCTATGTGTCCAGACTTTAGGGACACCCTGTAGAGATTCTGGGATTTACTTGTAGAAGAGGCTGTAAGGGCAGAGGCCTTTGAGCTTTCTCCTACGCATACTCCTTGCCCTCTAACACCAAATTATCTCTTTAAGACAAAGATGTTTTTTTCTGAGGAAAAGTAAATTTGGCAACTAGTGATCCTCAAGCGGTCAGGTTTTTTTTTTAAGAGAAATGTTTGTATTCTAGTGCAATTACAGAGCTCAGTACGATGATGTGCGTAGCTGTTTGGTTTTAGATAGACTTCACTCCTAAAGCTAAAATGAAAGATGAATCAAAGCATCACATTTAGTTTCTTAAAAATTAAAGCTTGCAAAGAGGTCCATCTTCTTGTAAGACTAGGGACCTCGGAAAGAGCTGGAGGAAAAACAAAAACGTAATTTAAACTCTCAAATACACCCAGCTGCTTTTCCTCAATGCTTTGTGATTCTATCCATTTCCACTTGTTTCCACTTTGAGTGCTAAATATGAAGATATTTCATGTCCCTGAAAAGTAAAAGAGAGATAATGAGACATTATTTTAGGGAAGTTATCTTTTGTTGAGACGACAAAAAAAGACAACAACTTACCCAGGGCCATACAACCACTGCATGTCAGAGGATCCTTCTAAACAAAACCCAGGTTGAGACCAAGAGCCAAAGAGACGGAAAGAAGGAAGAGGAAGAGGCGGAGGAGGAGAAGGCAGAGGAAGAGGAAAAGGAGGAGAAAAAGAAAAATATTTAAAGTTAAAAGGAAACAAAGTCTATTTAGTTCAGGAATCTTCAACCTGGGGCACACATTCCACTTGGAGGATTGGTTTCAGGTCTTTGAACATTTAATATTTTGATAATGCATTTTATGCATAGAAAACATTATTCTAAGAGGGAATTTGGCTTCACCAAATTGTCCAACGGGACCATGATGCAAAAAAATTAAGAATCCTTGATCTTTTCCTGTCCCTTCAATTTACAGATGATAAAATTGAGTATTAACGAGAGGAAATGACCTTCCCAGGGTCACATAAGTAGCAAAGTTATGATTCAAACCCAGATCCTATTATTCAAAAACATCTGCTCTTGCTACTACCCCAAATCTGTTGGTTTCCTGTCTGAGGAATTGGTTAGAGGCTCTCTAGCTCACTCTCACTCACTCTCTTTCTCTCTCTCACTCTCTTTCTCTCTCTCTCTCTCTCTCACTTCTTATAGCTGTGCTACAATTGGACAAGTGGAATCTGTTTAATATTTCTCAGATGCGAATCTTGTAATCAAATTTTGCGCTGGATGGGGAGGGAGAAGGCTAAAAGTTTGTATAGGAACATTAACATTTTTAGAAAAATGATGTACGTATTTCTTTCCCTCAGTACCAACATCTCCCCCACTACTCTCTTCTAGACCGGTAATTTCATCAATATAGCTTGTCCCAGGGAAGAAAACCCCTCTATCAATGAAGATCTGCTGGTGTTCTGCAACATATTGGTCTTAGATGATTGCTTTGGGGCGCTGTGAGGTTGAGCTACTTACCCAGGGCCATATAACCACTGCATGTCAGAGGATCCTTCTAAACAAAACCCAGATCTTCCTGACTCTGAAGCCAGCTCTCTATTCACATTGCACCTCTCTCATATATCCTTAATATATGTATTCCATTTTTCATAATATTGCCTGTCCCTAGGGAAAAAGTAAATTTCACCAAGTCTAAGGCTTTAACAATTATTTCTCTCTAACAAAGTTAACAAAAGGTAGAAGGTTATATTAAGGGAAAATTTTAAAGTAATATGAATGGTTTTTTATTTAAAACATAGACCTAATTTACAATAACCTACTGATCTCACTACTCCAAAATTTAAATGAGACTGAATTGATTCAACAGCCCCTGAAAAGCCTCCTAGTTCAGGCCCTTGATATCCCTGTTGAAGTTATTTTAACAAGCTCCTAATTGGTTTTTCTGCCTCCAGGCTTTCTTCTTTCTTTTTAAATAAATTTCTATTGATGTCTTTTATTTCTTAGACAATCATAATTATCTTCAATATTCTCCTCCTTCCCTCCTAGAGAGCTATCCCATATAAAAAAAAATGTTTTTTAAAGATGAAAATCTATAACTAATTTATACATTGAAAAAGTCTGCAACATGCAGTTTTTAAAATCTATGGCCCTCCCACCTCCCCAAGGGGTAGGCTTAAGGTGTCTTCTCATATCTCTTCCTTTGAGTCATGCTTGATCTTTATGATTTTGTTAAATTCACTTTTGATTTTTTTAATGTGTGGTTTTTCTTTCCATTTACATCATTGTAGTCATTGTGTGTATTGTTTTCTTGTCTCTACTTACTGCATTGGCTCTGCATCAGTTCATGTAAATCTTTCCACCCTTCTCTTTTTCCTCACTTAATTCATTTCTCATAGCAGTAATATTCCATTACGTTTATGTACCTCAACTTGTTTAGCCATTCACCAACCAACAAGCATCTACTTTGTTTCCAATTCTTTGCTATGATAAATAGTGCTGATATAAATATTTTAGTGTATAAGTTGATTTTCTTTTTTATCAATAGCTTCCTTGGGGAATAAGCCTAGTAATAGAGTGCCTGATTCCAACTATATAGACATCTTAGTTTATTTGTATAATTCTAAATTACTTTCCAAAATGGCCATTTTGCAGCTCTACAAAAAATGCCTTAGTGTGCCTGTCATTGCACAAACCCTCCAACAATGAGTATTGCAATTTTTATTGGTTGCCAATTTGCAGGGTGCAAGATGAACCCTCAGGGTTGCTTAGAATTGCATTTCTTCTATTATTAGTCAAGCTCTCATCTTTCAAGTGCATTCTTCCTACTCTTTGCCCAATAAGCTTCTTGATGTATATCTCATATAACTCCTCTCTTCAAAAACCTTTAGCAACACCACCATTTCCTACTAAATAAAACAGGATTCTTGATTTGCTATTTCAAGAGCCTCCAGAAATTGGGTTCTACCTGCCTTTCCAGCCTTACTTCACGGCATTCGTCTTCATGTCACTTGATGTCTCAGCCAAATTGATCCACTCTACATTCCCATTCTTTCTTTCTGCCTTCTTCATGACTTTGCTCATGCTTGCTGCCATGTCTGGAATAGATTCCTCCAATATCTCTGACTAACCCTCTACCTACTCCTTCACAGCCTAGCTCAAGTGCCAGATCACCTAGGAAACTTCTGATCTGCCTTCAAGTGTTGACTTCTTACTCAAATTTCTCCTAATACTTTTTCCGGACTTGTGCTTATCGCATTCTACCTTGCGTCATGATGGAGTAAAAGGGGGGCTGGACATGGAGTCAGGAGAGATTTATCATGATTCCTTCGTCTGGCACTTCCTGGTTATATGACCAAAAATAAGTGGTTTAACCTTCCTTTAACTTTCCTTTGTTTATTCGACTTAAAATGGAGATAATCCCTATGGTAGCTACCTCAAGTTACTGTAAATAGGATCAAAGAAAATATACCGTAAGCAAAGCCCTTTGCCAACCTTAAAATCACTACCAAAATGCTAGTTATTATGTTGATATGATAGTAATAATAGCTAACAAGAGCATTACATGCCTTATATAATATGTACTTAAAGTTATGCACATTAGTACCCCTACAAGATTTTAACTCCTTGAGTACAGAGAAAGCATCTTATTTTATTGTTGGATTAAAGATACCTAATAAATGTTTGTCGAATTGAAATTAGTTCAACTCCTGACCTGGTCCATTGGAAACATATCCATTTTACAATAGCATTCAACCCACCCTGCCATGCTGTCCCAGGTAGAGTCCCATTGCCCATCCCAATGTTATGTACCTTATAAGCAAATCAAGCAGAATAGAGGTAAAGGAGGGGGGTGTTTTAGCCCAGACACTGAATATACTTGGATATACTTGCCTGCTACCAGATGCTTTTGTATACCTTCTTATAGCTTAGAAATAAGCTCTCTGCTGCCTCGAACAATGTTCCCTGCTGAAAAGTTTCAAGCAAAGGTAAGTACAATTATCATCTTCATCATAATAAAGAAAGGTGAAGGAGGGAGTTGGACTATAGGATCTCAAGGTCTCTTCCAGCTCCAACATTCAGTGGAAAAAGAAGCAGAGAGAACAGTGGAGGAAGAAGCTCCTCACTGGCTTTCCCCTCCCCTTTCCAGCAGAGCTACAGTTCTTCCAAAGGCTACACAGTCAGGGTGCTACTCACACAGTTCCTAAACCTAAGAGGGAGGGAGGCATTCTCTCTTTTCCCTGCCCAGGGGCTCTCTCCACCTGCCTGTCAAAGGCTGGCTTCATCAGGCTGGAGGTAGGGAGAATGAAGCTGATTATTCTTTTGCCTAGAGGAGGAGGATATCTTCTATTCTCTGTGAAATAGTTTTGATGTTTGTTTTATTTGAATGATAAAGAACATATATAGCTGCATATCCATAAACCCAGAGATACTTCGAGACCTGGAAATAGGGGTGGCATTGGGGCTGTATTTGTGTGAGAGGTATTCCATTGTGTAAAAACAGGACTGTCAGGGAACAAAAGAGCTTGAGTTTGTTGAAGGCAGATTTGCAGCACATTTGCGTGCCTTCATTCCCCTTCCCTTCCCTTCCCTTGCCTCCCTATTTAATTTTGCCTTTATTTACATGTTTCATGAGGTCCTGAGCTTTTATGTGAAGTTAGAGTGGCTTTTTTTCACCTATTCAAACAGGTTCATTAGAATTCAAGCCTTGAAGGTGACATTTGTGACAAAGACACTCAGCAAATGAAATGTCACTTTTAGATCTAGCCTTTTGTGGTTATTTGAGGAAAGGCATCATGGTGCAATAAGAAGTCCACCTCCAAACTGGCAAGTATTTCAAAGGCACAAAAGAACCTTTCCATCTCACAGCTGGATGTGAGTGTCCTAACTTACAGCTGGATCATCAGAAATGGTACATGTACAATAGGGCCACAGGGTTATAGTATCATAGATTTAGAGCTGAAAGAGATCTTAGAGGTCATCTAGATCAGCCTCCTTAACACATAGGGAAACTGAAGCCCGAAAAAGGTGAATTCATTTGTCCATGGTTACACAGGCAGTATGTGTCAGAACCAGGATTTAAACTTGGGTCCTTTGCCTCCAAACCCAGGACTGTTTTCACTGCACCATCCTGCCTTTTGACCTTAACATAATTTCTCACCTGGATTTCACTATCATCTCTGGAAACTCATCTTCCCGAAAGATCAAATCAACTCTTCAACTCACACCTCCCCTGCCCCTTGGTCCCTGCCCCTCCCTTCTTCTGACTGGAGAAGGTAGAGAGTAGAAATTGGAGAGCTCCTATCAGATCCTCTGTTTAAGGAAGGGGCCCAGAGTAGAAATGTCATCATTTCCCACCTGGCTGCAGGACTTCGTCATGTCAGCCAGTACCACCACCCCTTCTTTTCCTATCTGTACCTTTCAGCTTCTTTTTACATATTTTCTTCCCTGATTAGATTAACAACTTGAGATCAGAGATCTTTCTCTTTTCTTTGAATCCCCAGTGCTTCACATAGTGCCTGACACATAGTAGGTGCTTAATAAATGTTTATTGACTGACTGACTGTACTCTAGCTTACATTAGTACTTTTTATAAGTGGGAAAGACTATTCAATCGATTAGATCTGTTTTTTTCAAATTGCTGACTCAAAAGCAAACCAAAACACATTGGAGCAAACCTATTTTTGTTAGACTTCTCCCAAAAGATCTTCGTTTTTACTTTCTCTCTCTCTTTTTTTAACTTACTGATTTTAAAAAATTCATGAACTAAGCACATCCTCCAAGAAAATGTACTGACATAAGGTCTGTTCAATTCTGAAATAATGCTTTCATGTGGAACCTCTGAATTAAACAATAACTTCCTGCAACTGGGGTTGGGGGAAGGATGTGCTTATTGGAGTGAACATAGCACCCTAACCTTCACAGGAATCAATAAGTTAAGTACTGACATGTAAGGTGAATGAGCCAGAGATGCCAAGAAACTAGAAATGGAAAAGCAAGCTCCTAATTTGTGGTTTCATATGCCAGCCTCTTTTTTCAGTTTTGCTTTACAAATGGATAGGCTCATCTTCTTTGGTGAATGCTAAATTCAGAATAAAAAAATATTAAAAGAAGAAAAGAAATGGGAGATGAATAAATGCTACAACATAAATCACACCAAAGCTCTCCTACTTGATTTTTAATCACTGATAAAGTCATAAATATCGTGACCAAAAAAAGTAATTCTAATTTGCTTGGAAAAGGCACTTTTCTCAGCGCTTTAGTTTTTGTTTACTTTTTCAAAAAAATAACCAAAAGCATTTTAAACATGTAGTTGCATGGCCACATTGCAGTATTTATTTGGGGGACCATGAGGTTGTCATAAATCATTGTGTTAAGAAACTTTGTTTTTTTTAGCAACATGAAATGAACGGTACAGGCCCAAAAAGCCATCTCTACCACAATTCCTTTTTCTTTCAGACAAAGGCTCTTTTAACTAGAGAAATAAGAAGTGATCTCCATTACTCTTCTTAGAATTCTCTACTGAAGGCATCCATGCTTTATGGTGGTAAATGGTAGGGTTTTAGGCAAAATTGCCTAAAAAAAGGGCTTTGGTTTTAGAATCATATACCTTCTGATCTTCTCTACATCCTGTAAACCATCTGGTTATCCAAATCTCTCCCTACACCCACCTGCACTGATGGGTCTAGCTATAATGGTAGGGTCCTTAAACCAAGCCTAGGGCTCAGATTCTCTCTTGCTTGGTTTTACCTGGTGTCTCTTGTTTCCTTCTCTCTCTTTGATTGGATTCCCTGGTACTTGAACCAAACTCCTGTCACAAATACACATGTGTATGCGTGCATGCATATAATGAGGGCTCAGTTCTTAGAATATGAATGAATTAACCAGCCTGGTGGTTTATATGGAGCATGTGCAATATTCGCTGCCTATTGTCAGGCCAACATATGAAGGTATGGCGAGCCTTCTTCCGGCCAAAAGTGACTGAGAGACTAATGTGTGATGATAAAAAGACTTCTTGTCTGCTGAAGAGCCAGAGATACTGATGATTCAACAGAGGACGAGATGGAAGTGAAAGGTTCAAGAGATTCAAAAAGATGGTCCCTTGCTCTCTTGCCTCATGGCTTTCAGGTGAAGAGGATTGCTGTGAGCTACTGAGTAGCAGAATTATGGACTGCCCTATTTCTTACCAGGTCATTATGTGTCCTTGACTACATGGCACCTCTTTCTCTGTTGTGTTTCTTTTTTCTTGATATTATATGAGCAACTATTTGGAGACAGACTAGAACAGTTAGGACCTTATAAGCTTTGAAAGGTCAAAAGATGCCCACCCATCTTAGTAACTAGAGTAGATAGGAAAAAAACAAAAACAGCCAATAGCAACTGAGAGTCCCATGAGAGACCAGTAAAGAATTTGAGTAATCTGTTTGACCCTGTGTTATGGTAATTAAGGTGGGACTTTTTTACTGTTATATCTTTTTGAATGCTGAGGTAATCAAGTACCTTTGATGAGTCTTGCCTTTCAAATGTAATAGCAAGCAAAGTGAACTTTTTGTTGTCTTTGTTTTAGAGTGCTTCTCAGCACTAAGGAATCTTTGATGGAATTGGGAGTCTTTGATGATCTGCTTACATGAAGGGAAGACCTAGTTCACATGAGTTGCATGGTAGTGACATCCTTTGACCCTAAGATGTGTATAAAAGATCTGGGGTTGGTGTTTTGCCTTTGGGGGCATACTCATTGAAAGAGTATTGGTGACGAGACTCTGGGTAAGCCATTGAAGCAGCCCCCCAGCTTTGAAAATCCAAATGTTGGTGCTTCTCTCTCTGGTAACTGTTGGTGTATTACTTGGGCAGACAGCTAGAAGCCTGTCTGCTGATTCGTGTTTATTTCCTCTGTTTATATAATATATGCTTGTAATTTCTGTTTGTATTCTCTCTGAAGCTCAGGGTGCTGTCTTTTCCCACTGAACTAAGTGAATGGTGTATGTATGTTTAATTAAATACGATTTTTAACCCCTTGAAGTTGCTTTCCTTAGAAAAGCAGATCAAAGAACCTGTCCTAGCAACCTTCCTGTGTGCCGGTGTTGTTGGTCTTACACAGCCACAGTAGCAGCAAGCAGCATTGTTGTTACACCCTGTCCAACAAGGGATTAAATTGCCAGCTGAGACACAGAATCCTGAAAGAACCGCTCTGGAGAAGTGATTTATTCATCACCAATACGAATCCCTAAAGCGAACTGGATGGAGACTTCTAGAAGGAAGAAAAGTATTGTCTAGTACCATAGAGGTATGAGTTACCCCTTTGTCCCATGTATAAATGTTCCCAACAGAAACCCCATGACCTGTACTTGTTATAGGCAGGCAACTATTTCATAGGCAAATACAACCCTACACTCCAAAAAGTTTTACACTTGGGGACCTTTACATGATATCTAAATAAACTTACATAAGATCCTTTTATGTTCACGATTACCCATCAATAATGCTTTGATAAGAGTTGTCACCAACTACCCTCCAGTAACTCAGTCCACTAATATGTTATATTGTGAGCTCCTTGAAAGCAACATTTGTTTGGTTTTGGTTTTGCCTTTATTAGAATCCTTAGCTCTCATCACAGTGTCTGTCATATGATAGGCACTTAATAAATGCTTACTGACTGACAGACAAGTGGGAGTTGGGAAAGTACCTGAGAAGAGGTGCTACACATACATACATACATACATACATACCCAATTACGTATATACACTTTGAATAGCCACTGTCTACTATCCTCACTCCTGCCCCTAAGACTGCTCTAGGATTAAATTCTAGAAAGATGTAGAATCAGACATCTTTCTGTTTGTCCTCTTTTCCCTTAGGGCAGTCAAACTTTTTATTTTCCCTTTTTGTGTATGTCTTATTTTCCTGCTCTTTGTGGGCAGGGGTTGAATAATAATTTTTCACCTTTGGATCCACCTCAGAATCTAGTTCCATTTACAGCAAATACTAAGTACTTAATAAGTCTTCAAGAAATTGAAATTGAATAAGATCCGGAGGCCTCCAAATAATTTCCTGCTCTTGCTCTAGTTATGCTGCGATCCCTTCAGCCTCTCTCCCCATATTCCCCCTCCACCATCCATATATCATCCTAATTCCCAACTTGTAGTCCTAGGTAAAAATTCTTTTCCAAACCTGAAATACACTCTCTCATTTGATATACTAAATATGGAGAATGAGACACATTTTTAGACAAGACTTAAGAGGGGACTTTGTTTTATATATTTGTTACAAGGTTGTGTTTTTCTTTGAGGGTTAGAGGAGTTGCAGTGGGAGAGAGAAATATTTGAAAACTGAAACAAAATAAAATGTGATCAAAAATAAAATAAAAGTGAAGACCTGTGGCATGCAGGTCTAGGCAGGGAGGAGTGCTCTCTCCTATCCAAGTCCTCCCAATATACCTCCATAGAACTTTTCCTGATAGCATAAAATGTTATCCTTCATTTTATATTTTCCACTTACTTTTATTAAATGTATTCAAATATTGGATCTCAGCACAACCAAATTAGCTCGTCTAGTAGCTATTTGCATTTAAACTAATTAATTTCAAGACATGACGTATTGGAACAACTTCCCTTTCTAAACTATTGTACTTCAGGTCTCTACCACACTGCTTCACACTAATTGCTTTTTAATCACTGCAGGCCTTCAAGAAGCATAATTCCATCTAGGGAGGCACTCCTTCTGCCCTCCACCAGTTCATATTACAACCTCTCTGGGCCTTAAACCATTTTCCTAAGCTGTTGCTTCAGTAAAAATGCATCTCCAAATGGCAACCCTTCCAGTGTTAAGCCTCTTCTACTGTAGTTAGGCTGGCCCTCAAATGGTAGCTATACAGTCCACACTCAAAGATTTTCTCAGCTTTGTTGAACTTTTGGCATCTGTACAACCCAGAGGTACCGCCATGAACAATGAGGTATAAGAGCAGAATTTTAAAGGAAGTCTATTCCATATCATTACCCAATGCTTTCATCATTTCTAGCCAGCTAGGTGGAACAGGAGATAGAATGATAGACGTGATATAAGAGAGACCTGAATTTAAATAATTCCTCAGATTATTACTAGTTGTGTGAACCTGAGCAAATCATTTAACTTCTTTTGGACTCAGTTTCCTCAGTTGTAAATGAAGAAAACAAGATCACTTACCTCATAGGGTCGTTGCAAAGGTCAAATCAGTTAATGCGTGTGTAAATCTCTTTGCAAAACTTAAAGTATTATATAAATGTTAGCGATTATTAGTATAGAATGTATGTACACCCTATGAAGGGCAGCTAGGTGGTACAGTGGATAGAGAACTGGGTCTGGAGTCAGGAAAACTCTTCTTTTGGCCTCAGACACTTATTAGCTATATGACCTTGGCCAAGTCACTTAACCCTGTTTGCCTCAGTTCCTCATCTATAAAATTAACTGGAGAAGGAAATGGCAAACTGCCCCAGTATCTTTGCCAAGAAAACCCCAAATGGGGTTTGGCAATGACTGAACAACAACCACCACACCCTCTGATGGCAGAGGTTACTTTCATGTTTGTCTTTATAGTTAAGAATGCTATCAGACAAGTGTGTGACAAGAAAGGCAAATGGGCAGGTCATGCAATGAGCATAAGGATAGCCAATGTCCATCCAAGATGTTCTACTGGCAACCATTTAATGTCAGAGAACATTAAGATCCCCACATGTTGGTTAGACCTCTTATGGCCGATTTAGAGAAAGACATACACTAGAGTTACATAGGATGAACAGGTATGGATGGGTTATATCATCATTAAAAGGAATATTCACATAGATGAAATAACAGACTCATCATTATACTAGATATATATGTAAAATGTTTATATGTGCAATATATAAACTGATATGTGGATATGTGGATATTATCCATATATATGTGCATATACGCACATATAAGAGCCTAGAGCTATACCTTGCCCACAAAAAGTGCTTAATAAATTTTTATTGAAATTAATTGAACTAGATTGTAAGTTCTCAAGAGTGAGGACTATTTCTTACAACTTCCTTATATGTTCCCCACAGACCTGAATACATAGTAGGGGTTTAATAAATTACAGAACTAAACAATTGATGAATTTGAGAGTTGGAAGGGACATCAGTATACATGTAGTTCAACTCCTACATGAAAGGAAAACCCACTATAGCATACCCTGCAAGTGGCCATTCTCTTGTTATTTATGGACTGGTTGATTTGATTTCGTTAAAATTGTTGTGAATATATCTGTGTATACAGATATTATCAATGCTCAACTTCCTTTCCAAAATTTTTTTGTTGTAAGGAAAAAAAAATATTCTTTGTCTTTAGATGACACTAAAATGATTTGAAAAGAAATGCTACATGGTCTATGTACTTTGGAAATTCATTGCTTCATTGGCTACCACAAATGTAAAAATGTCAGCTAGGGCACATATTCTTTTATAAAACTGTAGGAAACATCCCAATTAGACTGAAAGGTTCTTGAGGGCAGAGACCAATCAGATACTGCATTTATTACATTTTATATTCCAGACTGACTGCTAAGCATACTGTGTTCAGAAAATGCTTGTTAAATGGAAATGAATTTTCATCTTTTTCATCTAGAGTTTTATATCATGGACAGTCAACTTTTGTCAACTTGTTATCACAACTCACGTGAATTTATTTGGCCATAGTATGTAATACCTTCGAAAAGTTAAATGAAGCAAATATAATGGTTTCATTTAAATATGTTTCAAATTTCAAATCTCCTACCCATATTTGCTAATGGGTAATACTGTTTTCAAGTATAAATTTGACTGGGAAAGTTCCCAAATATTCTAGGTGACTTTCCTCCTAAAAATATTATCATTAATAGATATAACCTTCAATGTAACATACTTCGTATGTCTTTTGCCATCAGAAAGCTACCTGCGTGCCAAACACAAGCTAACAAATGAACCAGTGTAAACGGAGGGTCATACAGGTCACATTTTTAAAAATTGCTATCTGTATAAATTAAGATTGGGAGTTTGGGCTACATTAATAAACAGAGGCACATTTATGAGAATTACAATTTTCCAATGGCAAAATGTTACATTTATTTCATATATAACCATAGAAACTGAGTTAATACCAGAACTCTTTTCTTATTGAGGTCAGATTCAGGCAGTGGTTGCTATGGCTATGTATGATAGGTTTCATCAATTGCATAACAATTAGAAACATTATCCCGAAAACTTATTTCTCTGGTGACCGGCAGATGACATGATCTGGCATTCCTCGAGCTGCTATAGTCATCATAACATATCAAATCAATCAACAGGAATTGCTTATTTATGTCAAATATGGATTTTCAAACAGATTGCTTATGAAAACACTTCTTCTGTAGATAATGATGACAAGGGAGGAGTTAGCTGTCTGATCCTCTCTCATTACAGCACGGCACCACTTTAATCACTCTCTGTATATCAAAAGACACCAAATATGCCCAAAATAGCGTAAGATACAATGTCGAATTAATGAGGGGGGAAGAACAAAGGGAAAACATAGCATTTTCTTTCTGGCACCACTTATATACTATCATGCCATACAGCCCCACTTTTGCGTAGTGGTATGTTATGGTGGTTTTATTTTTTTTTTTTGTACAAAGAAATTTAAATGCAACTAATGCCCAGAGTGTTATTATTGCATAAGCACTTGCTTTTAGATTTGGGTTGCATAGAGATAAAAAGTAGCCCATATGGTTTTTGAAAAAAAAAAATGAGTGGCTTTGAGCGCTCTTGAAAAAAAAAAAAAACCATAGCAGAAAGGTTGGCATGCTAAAAGGTTAATTAAAATTTGACTCTTCAGGATGGATACTTTTATTTATAGAACCCTTGGCTGATTTTTCAGCAGTCATGTTTTCTTCTAATTAAAATAATATGAACAGCTAATAGTAATCAGCTTAAAGAACTGAATATTTTATCCAAAGGAATGATTCACAGGCTTCTTAATAGCCACTCTACTGTAGATACTTCAGCTAATGAGCACATAAACCATTTGCATTTGACCATTGTCTAGTTGAATGTCACTAAAAATTGTTTTAAAAAGAATAGTAAATTATTTAGACCCACCTAAAGTAAGTCATTCATACTATTATGGAAATGATATGACTGTGTCTAAACTTAAGAAGTCTGATATTAATTCAGTTTCTATGGTTATATATAAAATAAAAGCAATATTTTGCCATTCACAATTTGCAATTCTTAGAGAATACAATGTGTACAAATAGAGTGAAAAGAGATGTACCAAACTCCCAATTTTAATTTACCGAGAGAGAGCAAAAAGATTACAAATATGATTCACAAATACTATATCTACCCTGGGTGACAAAGTGGCTACAATATTGGGCCTAGAGTCAAGAAGACTCATCTTCCTGAATTCAAATCTGCCCTCACTTGCTGTGTGACCCTGGGCAAATCACTTAACCCTGTTTGGCTCAGTTCCTCACCTGTAAAGTAAACTGGAGAAAAAAAAATGGCAAACACTCCAGTATCTTTGCCAAGAAAATCCCAAGTGGAGTCGCAAAGACTCAGATATAATGGGCAGCTAAGTGGCACACGTGGATAGAGCTCCAGCCCTGGAGTCAAGAAAACTAGAGTTTGAATGCAGCCTCAGACATGACTGTCACTGCAAGTTATTCACTGCAACTCTCCAATGAGTCTATTCTTCAGATGCTCAGAGACACTTTGCAGAACTTGGAATCCCTTAATTCTAGGCCTAGATCTGTCTGTTGCCCTGACTCTCCCTTTTATCATGGGTAAATATTTGCATACAGATTTTTCCCTCAATTGTTTATAAGTTCCTGGAGGCAGGGGCTATTGTTGTCATATCCTCCATGCCTAAGGTAGAGCCTTGCACATTGTTGCACAATAAATAGGTTTTGAGTAACTAAATGAATTCTACCTGAAATACATCCCTCTCCTCAGGTACCATCTTAAAAGCTGCACCCCCTGCCTAACTACTGTTTCTCTTATCACCATTGAATTTTGACAAGTATGTACTGCAACAGTAAAATGTCATTGAAGTAGCCTAATGAAACTTTTATCTAATGCCTCCTACAACTGGTTTATTTCAAGTCCTGCTTTTGGGAAGCAGATGAAATATCAAAAGAATCAAAGAGCTGAAAGGGACCTCGAGAGATTGTTCTGTCCATTCTTCTGCTTTCAAGCTGTTATTCCTATGTTCAAAGACAGATCTTGAAGTTGTGGATAATGGCTGATAAGTACGCTGGAATCCCATACGTAATGGCTGGGGGTAGCTTTCAAAATGCCTGGCCTGAAATTAGAATACTTTAGAGACCAGTTATTGAAGTTTGATTAGAGGTACTCAAACTCATCCAGCCACTCAGCTTGTTAACCACAAAGAAGAGCAAAAACACGCATGCCTAGAGAAAGTCTTCCGGTAGGGGTGGCACTGTTGGTCACTGAAGATTCAGATAATTAAGGCAAACAGTCAACGGGTATCTACTAAACCTCCACTATCTACTTTGGCTGAGGATGGTAAAGTTGTCCTTTGTAACGTCAATATCAGAGTTTTTTTTTTTATTATTGAACAACGTAGTTACCACTGATTTAATGGTTACCTCTTTAAAAGTCCAAATACAGAATTTAAAATTACTTCATATTAACTCACATGAATAAGTATAAGCCCAATGGGGCCATTTTTCTGTCATCAGAGGATCAACCGATCTAAGTTTAGAGAGTTACTGCAACAACTCTTGAAATTCATCTCAGTCATAGAGGGGTTGCAATCTGCACTTATGGAGGGAGTATTTAACACTAGCATAATCACTAATGCTTCAAACTTGGAGTAATACTGCCAAAACTACAGCTAGGTCCCAATTAGTATGAATAATGAATCCTGTGAAGTGGTCATATCTTTCCAGTTCATACCACATATTCCCACTGGGCTGGAACCAACTGCCATATTTTATATAATTGTAACTCAAAATAGTGTGAGTTTGAATACATGTGACCACTTCATAGTATTCATAATTCAGACTAATCAGGACCTAGCCATGCTACAATCCTCAGGAATAATTTGTGTGACTACCTAGTACCAACAATCTGGCAAGAAGAGGAAAAACTGATAATTTCCCAGTAATATCGCAACATTTGGCCCTCCCATTCCTCATTTTTCAGAACACCACCACCCGGGTCTTGTCCAACTTAAAATGATAGTAACAATAACTAACATTTACATAGTGTTTACTGTGTGCCAGGTACCATACTAAATACTTTTTAATAATCTCTTTTGATCCTCATAACCCTGGGAGGTAGATGTTATTATTATGTACATTTTACAGATGAGGAAATAGAAGCAAACAGATGGTAAGTGACTTGCCTAGGGTCACATAGCTACTATCTGAGGTCAGATTTGAATTCAGGTCTTTCTGACTCTAGGTCCAGTGCTCCAGCTGCTCCTTTCATTCATTCAACAAGCATTAATTAAAGACCCCTACACATAAGGCACTGTATGTTTGATCCCAGGGTGACAAAAACAAGGCGAGATTGGGGGGGGAGTTCTTGTCTTCAAGGAGTTTTTATTCTACTTCTAATGCTTGAAATGGGCATCTAGATGGCACAGCATAGAGTGTCACACCTGGAGTCAGGAAGATCTGAGTTCAAATGTCACCACAGATGCTAGCTGTATGACCCTGGGCAAGTCACTTAACCCCCTTTGCCTTAGGATCCTCATCTGTAAAATGAGCTGGAGAAGAAAATAGAAAACCCTTCCAGTATCTTTGCCAAGAAAACTTTCATGAAGAGTCAGACACAACTGAAACAATCCAACCACAACAATGCCTGAAGTAGGTAAGTTTTGTCTCATTTGAAATTACCCACATGAGTGCAATGATGTGTCCAATTTTTCAGTATCTTTAAATATTTGATATATACCACCTGCAAGATATTTTTCTATCATTGTCACTCTTTTAAAAAATTTAGGAGTGGATTATAAAATTCTATTTTGGTTTAATACTGAGATTTTTTGCAATGGTTCCTACTTAGAATGCCTCTCTCTTACTTCATCTCATTCAGTAAAGCATATACTGGTATGATAATTGACAACATTTTGCTCATAATGTTGGTCACTCCTTTGGAAATGATCATCTCCTTTATAATTTATACTTTGAAAAGTCTCTTTGTTTTACAATTCAAAGTGAATTCATCATAGACAATGCCAAACTGGTGGCAGAGGGCAATAAATACATCTTTATCCAGAGACTTAGAAAAGTATGAATACTATCTATTTGGGGCAACCTTTCTTACCTTGCTTCCATAGTATCTTTCAGTTCTTTTCCATAGGGATGCCTCTAGCGTCATGTAGTCAGAGTTGTTTCCTGCCCACCCCTCATCTCTTCTCTTTGAAACAAGACGATGATAATGATTAGTGTAACTGATTGTCCTATGAGTAAGAAAGCTTAGTCCTGCTAGGGGCTCCATATCAAAACAGGTTTAAAATTCAATAACTCCATCATACATAAGGAGAAGCAAGCACACGGTATACATATGCCTTATCCTCTAAATCTGATCAGCTCTAAAATGTATATTATTTAAAAATGAAGTAAGTCTACTTTTATTTAATATAATATCAGAGGCTTCTCTGAATGCAATGGAATTTCTACTATGATAAAAGCAGTCAGAAATTTCCTTTTTCTTTATTCCACCTCTCTTTTCAACTCATTTTATAATATTCAGAATTCCAGACTTGTAAAGATAAGATGCCTCTGACTATTGGCTAGTATTTGAAGGTACTGCATAGTCTTTTTCAGAATGCAGTATGTGGACACTGCAATCTGTCTAGTCTATCAGTTTATTCAGGTCAAATATTTTTTCCTTGCGAAAATCTGTCACTCCTTGTTTTGGCCATTATCTAATGGCCAAAATGTAAGTAATGTAAGTCAAGCAAGTCAAATCAAATAAAGTGAACAGTTGTTTATTAAGCACCTACTATGTGTCTGGCACTATGCTAAAGGCTAGGAATACAAAGAAAGGCAAAGGATAGTCCGTGCTTTCAAAGAGTGCAACAAGAAAACAACTATATACAAACAAGATACAGAAAATATAAATTATGCACATTCAGGAGGGAGCATGTAGGGTAATCTAGGAAAGCTTCTTGTAGAAGGTGAGATTTTTAGATAGAACTTGAAGATGCAGAGAAGCCAGGAGATGGAGATGAGGAGAGAGAGCTTTCTAAGCATAGGGGACAGCCAGACAAAATGCATGGAGTCATGAGATGGAGAATCTTTCCTGAGGGCAACCTATAAAGGGAGATTGTGTTTTACATGTATAACATTTTAATGTTCTCAGATATCAATTATTTATATAAGTACCACAATATTTATTTCTACTATTTTTTCCCTTAAGTAATACAAAGGCCTGTGTGGAATGGTTTGTTCAAATATACTGTCTTTCAAATTCAAAATCATTCAAAATTGTTTACATCTTTCCCCTGTCTTCCTGCCCCCCCCAAAAAAAAATCTGGTTCAATTTCGATTAATGAACTTTTTTGTATTCGGTTTCCTTTTTACTGCTTAAAATTTTCATATTCCAGAAGAAAATGTATGCTGTTTCTAAAAATGGAAAAATTCCCATATTACAGTAAGAAACCTTAAAAAATATAGGCTCTATAGAAAACAAGAATGGATATTAGATTCACTTCATTAAGCACAACGAACTTATTCAATACCTACTATGTATAGAGCGCAGTGTTAAGTAGACACTGGGGTACAAGAAAAAAATGAAACAATTCTTCAAGATCACCTGCATTCTACTAGGTGGAAGTGATGTGTACACAGATAAATAATAAATACAAAGTGACTTCAAGAAGGATAGATTACTAATTACTGGGTAATAGGGGTAAGGAAAGCTTTTAGTGAGAGATCACTTGAGATCACTCTTGAAAGAAACTAGAAAACCTAAGAGATAGAATTAAAGAGGAAGTACATTGCAGGCATGGAATTCCGTGCAAAGACGTGAAAGTTGTATAGAATATCAAGGTCAAGTTTGGATGGAGCATGGAGTATTTGAAGGGGGTAATATGAGCTAAGATTGGAAAGGTAAGTAGGAACCAAATTGTGAACAACTTTCAATGTCAGGCTGAAAAGTTTGTGTTTTATGCTAGATGCAACAGGGATCCACTAAAGATTTTTGAGTAGGGGACTGGTGTGGTCAAATCTATCTTTTTTTTAAGAACAATAGTTTGCCTGGTGTGTGGAGAATGGATTAGAGGGATAAAAGACTAGAAGCAAAGAGACCGATTAAAATGTTCTTGTAATATAGTAAAAGTCAGATGTAATGATAGCCTGCACTAGGTGCGTGGCTATGTAAGAAGACAAAAAGGAACGGTTACCAGAGATATTGTGGACATAGAATGGACGAGTGATTAGCTATGGAAGATGAGGGAGAGTGAAGAGTGACTTTCAAATTACAAAACCAAGGGAATAAAGGATAGTGGTGGTTTCAAGAGAAATAAGGAAATTTGCAAGAGGAGTGGTTTTAGGGGTAAAGATTTCTTAATGAGGATTATACCCATTTGAAAATTAAATCTAGACTATTTGTGAATGAAAAGGTCATATTGACCAAATATGAAGTTACAGGCAGTAAGTAGTTCATTGAATTAGTCCATATACAAATGTAGGTATGCATATATCTATTCATATATACACATATGTGTGTATATATTTGTACATTAGACAGAGGATGCAAATAATGACACTGAAGATTTGGACCTTAGCAACTACCTTTAGGGTTAAACTTCGTGTTCTTGTGGTCTCCTGGGAGTTTTAGCAATTTCCATTCTAAGTCTCTCCCAAAATTTCTGGGCAATTTTCTTATATAATTTCCTGGAATATTGCATTCAAACTCTGTTTCATCACGTTTTTTATTCTTGGAGATCAATAATTTTCCAATTGTCTCAATAAACCTTTTCCTATAGTTCTTGATGAATTTGAAAAACCTGCAGGACAGGACATCCAGAGATGGCTACCAGGCAGCTGGCAATGTGGAACTGGAATTCAAGAGAGAAATAAGTGGGCAGCTAGATGGCTGAGTGGATAGAGTACCAGGCCTGGAGCCATCTGAGTTCAAATCCAGCCTCAGGCACTTACTAGCTATATGACACTGGGCAAGTTACTTAACCCTGTTTGCTTCAGTTTCCTTTTCTGTAAAATGACTTGGAGAAGGAAATGGCAAACTATGCTAGTATCTTTGCCATGAAAACCTCAAATGGGGTCATGAAGATTTAATATTACTGAAAATGACTAAATGACAGCTGAGAGATAAGATAATTGAGCCTTTTAAAAGCTAGAGATCTTGGAGCAGAAGAATGGAACAGGAAAAGTGAGGAAAGGAAAGAAAGGGGCTGATGGTCAACTCTGTTCTCTGTTTTGACCCATCTGCCCAGGAATCATAAAAGGACTAAAGCAGGATAACCTTCAGGGCCAACTTTAGACAAACTTAATGGCCAGTTTTAGAGACAAGGAAAATGTAGATCTCCTTGGCCTCTTACCCACACACCCACACACACATACACCCCCTATACCCTATAATACCTACTCACTATTTCCTGAAATTACTAATATAGGACACAAAGTCTTTCATTCCCCCAGTTAGAGATAAAAAGAGCTTTAAAATGCAAATACCTGGCAGAGTTAAAACATTAGTATTAAGGTTCAGTCAAAGTATAAATGATAATTTTTCTGTAGTTTCATAGAAGGTTAAAGCTAGAATGCAACATGGGGATCATCTAGTCTAACACCCTTATTTTACAGCTAACAAAATTAAGAGAAGGCCCAGAGAGGTGATGTAAACCAAGGTCCCATAGATAATTAGTGATAGAGATAAGACTAGAACCCTACCTCCCAGCTCCTGGTCTAGGTTTCTTTTCTCTAGGCAGTTAGATGGTGCAATGGATAAATGGGTGGGCCTAGAGTCAGGAAGATAAGTTCAAATCCAGCTTAAGACATGCACTAGCTATTGTGACTATGGGAAAATCACTTAACCTGTTTAACTTAGCTTTCTTAATTGAAAAATGAGGATCTTAGTAGCATCGGCCTGCCAGGGTTACGAGATCATCGAATAAGCTGATATTTGTAAAGTACTTATACAATGCCTAGCACATAGTAGGCATTTAAATGTTTGTTTTCTCCTTTTACTATCTTCCACCTCCTACAACACCCAAACTTTTCTATTATTAGGAAGGGAGAAGTTTAAAAAGCCAGAAGCTATCAGGCAGCTGAAGGAGAGTAGGATCCAGAGGTATACTAGAGCTAGGTCAAGCTGGTTTTTGAAAGCCAATGGTTTAAGTTTTAGCGTAAGAGATCATAATGCAATTAAAAATTTTATTTAATGAGACATCATGGAAACACAGATTAAACATTAATTAGAGACTAAATAACCTAATCTTAAAGAAAGGGGGTATTAAAGAACAAGTCATAGAAACAATAAATAATTTTATTAAAGAGAATTATAATAATGAGACAATGCACTAAAACCTACAGAATGCAGTAAAAGTGGTAATCAGAAGAAAAATTATGTCTCTAAATGCTTATGTCAATAAATTGGAGAAAAAATAGATCAATGAATTGGGTATGCAATTTTAAAAACTAGAAAAAGAGCAAATTAAAAATCCCCAGTTAAGCACCAAATTAGAAATCTCAAAACTTAAAGATGAGATTAATAAAATTGAATGTAAGAAAACCATTGAATAAAAACTAATTGATTTTATATTAAAAGTAAACCATTGGTTACTATCATTTTAAAAAAGAGAAAAGAAAACCAAGTCACTAGTATCAAAAATGAAAAGGTAAACATACCATTAATGAAGATGAAATCAAAGTAATTATTAGGAGTTATTTTGGCCAATAAATTTAATAATTTAAGTGAAATGGGAGAATACTTACAAAAATATAAACTGCCTCAATTAACAGAAGAAGAAATAATATCTGAATAAATCTATTTTAGAAAAAGAAACTGAATAGGCCATAAATGAGTGTCAAAAGGAAAAAAACATCAGGATCAGAGGATTGGCAAGTGAATTCTACTAAACATTTAAAGATCGACTAATTCCAATAATAAATAATTTTTTGAAATAATAGGCAAAGAAAAGTTTCTACCAAACTCCTCTTATTGAACAGATATGGTACTGGTATGTAAACCAGGAAGAGGAAAAACATGGAAAGAAGATTACAGACCAATTTCATTAATAAATATGGATGCAAAAATCCTAAATAAAATACTAACTAGGAGACTACAACAATATATTACAAAGATTATACATCGTGACCAAGTGGGATTTATACCAGGAGCGCAGGGATGAGGAAAACCAACGACATAAATGAGCATATCAATAATCAGTAACAAATTGTGACATTATATCAATAGATGCAGAAAAAGTTTTTCACAAAATGCAACATTCATTCCTATTAAAAATTCTTGAAAGCATAGGTATAAATGGATTTTTCCTTAAAATGGTAGCATCTACCTAAAATCGTCGACAAGCATTATTTATAATGGGACAAGCTAGAAGTCTTCCAAATAAGATGAGGAATGAAACAAAGATGCCCATAATTGCCAATATTATCAATATTATACTAGAAATGCTAGCAATAGGAATAAGAGAAGAAAAAGAGGGGGGCAGAGCCAAGATGGCAGCTGGAAAGCAGGGACTAGCATAAGCTCCCCGCCAAGTCCCTCCAAAAACCTATAAAAAATGGCTCTGAACCAATTTTAGAACTGCAGAACCCACAAAATAGCAGAAGGAAGCAGGGCTCCAGCCCAGGACAGCCCGGATGGTCTCTGGGTAAGGTCTATCCCACACAAAGCTGGAAGCAGAGGGGAGCAGAACAGAGCCCAGCATGGGCAGTGCGGACCAACCAGACCAGGAGCCGGGCGGAGTGGGCCCTAGTGCCCTGAATCAGTGAGCTGCAGCAGTTACCAGACTT